>BMAV01006036.1:0-147055 GCA_019973955.1 Trichonephila inaurata madagascariensis
TCAAAAAGTTAGATACGCCATAGGTGGTATTTTAAAATCATTATTTTGCTTTCCCTCGATAAAAATTCCTATAATTTTCTTATGCCATTACACAATTTTCATGCAATTCTGCAGTATAGTTTTTTCTAGACTGCTCGTAAAATTTCAAGTTTAATTATGGACACTCGGTATAATAAACTATTTTAACATAATTTGTAATATGTATAAGAAATAGGTAAAATGTCCCCAACAATATTATTGTATAAGGAAAAATATTATAAGGGAAATATAAAGAAGGATCTTATTCTTCAAATACTCACAGAAACATTTTAGAGTTCAATCATGAAATTTTTCAAACAAGTGCAAATTAAAAAAATAATGAAAAAACAGTTTAATTTTTCAAAATGATAACGCACCTTTTGGAAAGAAGAGCAAGAATAAATACCATACAAAAATCCATAGATGAACAAAATTATATAATGAGATTTATACAAACAAAATATGATTATTTAAGGATTTGTTTTATTTTGATGTATTTAACAGTTTTTTTTAAAAATAATATTTATATAGTAAGTACAATATCCGGGCTTTTACTTAACTCAGTGTCGCAACAGCCCATGACTTGGGCCCTGAGGTGCATGAGCAGATGTTCCGGTCAGGTGGTCAGTCTGACGTGAAACTTTGAGTGTTAAGCTCCCAAGCAAGCTTGGTACTCAAATTATCAACCCATTGAAGGGATGAAAGGCCGTGTCGACCTTGCCCAACCGGGGTTGGTGTGAAAGCACGATGCACTACCACTGAGCTTCATCCGGGTTTTTTTATATTCAATTTAATTATTTTAGAACTAAATTAGAGCTTTCTTTTCTTATTTTATCCTTAGAAAACCAAGTTCAGTATTTTATAAAACAAATTTACTTTTTACAAATAAAGTTTTTATACAGGTTTATTCCTTTTAATTATAAACTTCCTTTACTAAAATAAGAATATAATGAAGATAATTAACAAACTCCTTTTTTAAATTAGTCTTGAGATTAATAAAATTATTGATTAAAAAAAATCCACTGACAAAACAAAACTTTTTGTCAACTTTTTTATGTGTAATGGTTTTCTTTTCAACTTTACTAGCTTTTAAAAGGCAGTTACTCATTTCACCCCAAGAATTCATAGAAATTTTTATTTAAGATAAGTATAAAGGGGGAAAGGGCCTTGTTTCGTTCTCGATAACTTCTGAGGACATAGCCATCCTGTGATGACTATGTCTATTAGGATCCGCGTAAGCTAGAGGTGTGGGATTATCTAAATGAGACATATTGGATTCTTAACACAACTTTTATTAAGAATAACTTATATTACTTAATTCTAATTGACAACTTTCTTAAAGTTGAGAGTTATCACCAATTAAACCTTATATTCAAGTCAGATCAAAAAGTAACTAGATCACTTATCTTAATTATAATAAATTAACTGACTAATCTAACTTCCTATGGCCAAAAATATTACCTTTTTGCAGGAGTCACCTTCCTTCATCGATTGAGTGAAATACCTATAACTAATTTAGATGGGAAGATTCAGACTTCCTTATAATTTAATTTATATGAACGTATCCTTTCAGAGCTATAGGATGACTAACACTTGATCCGAATGATTCCAATAATTCAAGTTATCTCTAGACTCTGTCGCTCTCTCTCATCAAAGCTTCTATCCTTTTTAAAGTATATCTCATTTACATATTCTATCCGTTTGTCTTCTTGGTACGGCTGGAAAAGGTTTTTGCCATTAATCGTGGCCGTCAAAAGAACTTAGGAGTTATGTTAGAAGAAGGACGCGAGAGACGCCACAACCCTCTCCAAGAAGAAAACGTGATTTACTTAAGGGTTCTCAATGGCCCCTAATAAATTACGTCTAAATCTTTTATTTCTGAATCTCCCGCTTTCTGAGTTTTATTATTTCAATTCTAATCTTAAATCCTCATTTTAACTTTTATAATTTCCAATATTTATCTTGACTTTAATTTTCATTACTCATCTTAGAATTAAATTTAATATTCAACTTAATTTTAAATTTAAACTCGCACAATAAATTTTACCCATTAACTAGGCCAACATTAATAATTACTGTTTAATTTTGCCCACTCTCACTTTTACATACATTCTCTTAAAGTAACTATACACTTAAATTTTCTAAAAAAATTTTCCTGGGTGCGCAAAACCCAAACTTTGCATCTGTTTCATCACTTCATATGGAGCTGGCGTTTTTGCTCCAATTTTTCGGTAAGCAGTTATTCATTTTCTACAATTTTCAGGTCTGTCTCCTGAAATGAAAACTCTAAATTACTGTTTCCAATTTATGTTTACATAATACCAATAAGTTTTGCCAATTTTATTCATTATATATTATTTGTAAATCACAATAAATTTTCATCTCCATCCCCACATCTGTTCCCCAAAACTCCCCAATGAGCCGCGCAGTGTCATTATTATTATTGTTAGTACCTGACTACGCCAAGTGCTTCCCTGAACTAGATGTCTCATAATACGAACTATACAACAACATATATATATACACATATTATACAATAATTACAAACATTTTTCAATAAACTATTATAACAAATAACCAAAGGAATTGTCGCATCTTACGAAGTCATACATCGCAGCAAACAATGTGCAATTACAATTGTTTTCTCCAGAAAAATTTTTAACAAGTCAAAAGTTCCAAAAAATAAATATACACTCATTGTAGTGTTTAACCTTGTCATTTATAACTTTGGGGTGTAAACACCGCCTGAGACTTCTTTTCTTTTGCAATAATTCTTCCTGACCACTCTGTTGAAGGATCATAAAAAATGAAACAATACAACCTGATTTTTATATTCGGTCTCCCCACCATGACGTCCAAAGATGAGGTGTTACCACTTTCTTTCCTCGGCTGCACTGGAATTTCTTATGTTGATTGTTGTAGGGCTTGTAATCTCCTCTTTGTCGGCTTTTTCTTGTTTTCCCCTGTTGCGCGTCCCTGGCCGGTCGGACTCCTGTTCTCTCAGGCGTACGCAGGTTGTACATCGGTCCACATCTGGAACTTCAGTTGTTTCTGTCTTGTTCTTCTTTCTACTTCTAGAAATAGTACTGATGAAAGTTCTTTATTATTGTGTCCCCTTTTGTGCCATTTTCTGTGGTCCACTTGCCCCTGACTCTAATGATCTCTTTATTCCCCTTTATTGTACCTGTCCTTACTTTTCCTGTCACTTCCAAATGAATCCAGGGAAGCGATCTGACCAGTGATCTGCGTTTATGGGTCCTATCTGTATTTTATATTAATTTGATTGGCGATCAATCCTTTGCCTCTAACTTACGTTTCACTGCAGATTTTTCTTTCCCATAGTGTGACTCATTTAATCCTTGATGTACGTTTCTTCCGAAGTACTATTAGTTTCCTGACTTATCTTTTTACACTATTTTTGGGGATACCTGTTCTAACTCGACCTCGTCACATTCCCCCATGACGATATATTCTTATTTGATCCACGTTAACCGTTAATCTTTTCCTGATTTCCATATTATTATAATATTATTTTTATTTCTTACTTCTTAATAATTTATAAGTGTCCTTCAAATTTTTGTTTAAATTTAGCGCAGACTTTGTTAGCTGCTGAACTTAAAGGGTGTGTTTCTCAATAAGACCCACCATTTACCCACTTTATGTCTTTCTTCGTCTATTATAATATTCCTTCCCACCTTCCTGTTTAATTTTCGTAATTAGTCTAGCTTCCCTAAATATTTTTCAATATTTTGAATTTTTGAACTTTCCGAGATCATAACCACTTTTTTGAAATGGGGTAATCAATTTCGACCCAAAAATAATTCAGCAGGTGATTTTCCCGCTGTTTCATTCACCGCCGTACGAATAGCGTAAGCAAACTCGCGTAAGAATTGATCCCAAGTATCGTGTTGATCATTAACATAATTTTGCAATCATTTTGTACTTATATCTCGATTAACTCTTTTAGTCCGATTTTGCTTGTGGTCTATATGCAACAGCCTTCACATGCCTTATGCCTAATCTTTCACTTAAGTGCTCAAAAAATTTCGGATATAAATTGTGACCATTATCAATTTATTAATTTTATTGAGCTCCATAACGCGATATAAAGTTATCAAAAAATATCCGCTATTATACGAGATGAGGCTCTTTAAGAGGTATAATTTCAGCCCATTTGCCGAAATGATCGGTTATTACTAAAATATAGCGATTACGTCTTATTCTCGATATAGGATACGGGCCTAACAAATCTAACGTCACTATCTCATTTGATAATTTGATATAATTGATTTAATCGACCAGCTGGTAACGCGTTTTTATAGTTATTAACTTGGCACATATGGCATGTAGAGACATATTGATCAATGAATTTTCTTCATGTACGGAAATAACAAACGTCCCGAATTTTATGATACGTTTTAAATCTTCCTAATTGTCCAGCAATTGGCCTGTCGTGAAATTCTCTCATTATTTACATTCCCTTAAAGATTTGGAATGTATGTACACTATTTCACCTAATGACGTTATGTGTTTCATAAAATAACAATCCTCTCAATTGTGAAACGGAAATCGTGGACCAATTTCACATTATCGTTGCATTAACCGAGTTGGTCTTCCGGGTTTTCTAAATATCTATATATAAGGACCCAATTCTGGGTCATTTTTCTGTTCTGTTGGCTAATTGTTCCCGCGAAGTAAGTACTAAATCCCTGATTATGGCACAATACCAATTTTTTCTCCCACTATACTTTCCACGGGATTCCTTTGAAAGTATGTCAGCCACTGCATTTTGAGTTCCCGGTCTATGTTCCCATTCTATATTGAATTCTGCTAATTTGAGTGCCCATCTAATCATCCTACTCGACAAATTTTTGCCATGTGTTAGGCGTGTTAAGGCAGCGTGATCCATTATTACTTTAATTGGCAATGATCCGAAATATGTTCTGAATTTGTTCAACGCCCATACTACTGCTAGACATTCTCTTTCGGTTACCGTATAATTCCTCTCTGCGTTGTTCAGTGTACGTGAAGCAAATATAACAGGTCTGTTTTGTTGATTAAGCACTCCCAAACCGATCGAACCGGCGTCTCGCAAATAACCCGAATGGCTCCTGAAAGTTTGGTAATTTTAAACTGGCGCTCTTGTTACCGCCGCCTTGACCTCTTCGAATGCCTTTGTGCTTCATTGACCAGACAAATTTTTTAATTTTCGTTTAAGATTATAAAGTGGTTTCACAAAGATCCGCATAATTTTTAATAAATTTCGCGTACCATTGGGACATACCTAAAACTTGGACACCTCTTTTGAGTTACGGGGTGGTTTCATCTCTAGTATGGCTCGAACCTTTGTCTCATCCGTTTTAATTCCTTCTTTACTAATAATTAATCCTAAATACTTCAATTCATCGCACCCAAATTTGCATTTTTCTTTATTTAATGTCAATCCTGCATCTTGCAACAACGAAAAAACTTCCCTTAAATGCTCAACATGGTGAGTGAATGATGGAGATGAGATAATCACATCATCCATATAAACACTCACAAATTTCCCTATCACCGGTTTTAGGATTATGTCAATTGCCTTTTGAAAATTGGGAGCTGCTCCTGATAAACCGAATGGCATCCGCTTGAAAGCATAAGTGCCACTTTTTACTACAAATGCGGTCTTAACAATATCACTGGGGTTTACTGCCATTTGAAAGTACCCACTTCTTAGATCAAGAGATGACATTATTGTTGTATATGGGATGTTCGTTATTAAATCATCTATTAACGGTAAAGGGTATCGCGGATACTTTGTGATCGAATTTAGTTTTCTATAGTCTACTGCAAATCTATATGCTTCGGATTATCCGGTGGTAACCCATTATTTTTCTTTGCATAACACAACAGGTGACGCGTATGGGATTGAATTAAACAATCGTTTCCTCTTGTAACATTTTTTGTATTTGAAAATCAATTATTGCTTGCTTTGTCCGGTCGTACCTATATGGCCTTGAAGCTACTGGTGGGTTATCTCCCGTGTCAATTTCATGGTATAAAACATGAGTAAGACCTGGTTTGGCTGAAAATAATCCTTTAAAACTACTAAACAAATTTTGTAGTTTTTGTTTCTCTACCTCCCCCAATTTTGTTTTAGATAAATTCATTCAACCTTTTTCCTCTGCAATTGGTTCAACCACCTGCATATTTGAGAATCAAGCACGATTTTCGATCAAAATCTAATACGAGATCCTGACCCACTTGAAAAATCAATACCGAGAATACATGGGTATTCTAAATTCGTCAACACATGAAATGAAGGTCTAACAAAAATCTCTGATGCGACACCACCTTCTACAATTCCCATGTGTTTTGGAGAGACATTTTGCACTTGCAGTTGTTATTACCTCAAGCTCAAGGATTTTTAATTTGTTTATAAAAATATTTTCTATATACTTCTTCCGATATAAATGATTTATCTGCTCCAAACCATAGCTCTTTCAAAAATGTAAGTTATTTATCAAAAATAGAACGGTGGGGAAGTTCTACGGGGATATACATATCGGAGAAAAGCTTAATTGTTTCTCTTGATACTTTTTGAGGTTGATCTAACTTTACAATATTTAATCGTCCCCTTTATCCTATCGCCTCGACTTGAAATTTCACTTGAACCTTATTATTTACGGTCCCCTATTAAAATTATCATTTCGCTCATTTCGAACAACTGGTAACCCTGTTGCTGTTAATCTCTGATCACTATTCTGAAATCTACCTTCTCGAACCCTGTTAATACTCTTGGACGGCTATTCTCATGCAAAATTATTTCTACCGTTATTTGGCTCACGTCCAACTTCAGAATTTTCCAGTTTCTACCATTAGCATCAAAATTAGGCATCCTATGCGCGTTTTGACCTCGTTCTTCTATATATATTATCATTCTGTGAACCCCTTTTTAACGTAAGAATGTCTCTGAATCTCTAGCCAAGACTTTCAAAAGTTGTACCGCGTTCTGTGATTGGCAGGCACCTCCATTACCTGATCTGTGGTTCGAGTCGAACTAAAATAGATCCACCACTCCTGCTTCTGGGACATTCCTAATTCTAAATTTCTCTACCTTTATTAAACAACTATATACGAAACGAAGCTGTTCCTGATTTTCCCTGCTGGAAGCGCTATATAAAATTTAGATTGTAATTCCTTCCTTATTTCGACCGCGGTTTCATCCATAGAAATGAGAGCTGCGCTAGAAATCCAGCCGTATTTTACCCAAATACCGATCCACATAAATATTGGAGTACCTGAGCCCTTCCCATGGTATTTTATTCCTTTAGTACATGACAGATTACTTGGGATTTCGCAACTGTATTTGGTTTTCACTGTTTCTGAAAATTCTAAAATGTTCTCTGACCCTGAAAAAGTACATTTCAGGTAGTACGTCGTTACATCCACCTGCATTACCTGAATCCCAGAGAATTATGTTTGGTTGTTATACGTTGCCAGCTACCTGTGACATTTATTCATTATGTCTATTAGATCCGCGTGTTTGTAGAGGCGGTGTGATTATCTGTGAGACATATTGGATTCTAACACAACTTATTAAGAATAACTTATATTACTTAATTCTAATTGACAACTTTCTTAAAGAGAGTTAACAATCTACCAACCTTATATTCAAGTCAGATCGCGCAACTAGGATCATCACTTATCTTAATTATAATAAATTAACTGACTAATCTAACTTCCTATACAAATATTAATACCTTGCAGAGTCACCTTCCTTCATCGATTGTGGAAATACCTATAATCCAATTTTAGATGAGTAGATTCAGACTTTATAATTTAATTTATATGAACGTATCCTTCTTCCAGAGCTATAGGAATGATGACTAACACTTGATCCGAATTGATCTCATACCTGTTATCTTCTAGACTTGTCGCTCTCTCTCATCAAAAGCCTGTCCTTTAAAGCATATCTCATTTACATATTCGATCCGTTTACCTTCTTGGTATTGCTGGAAAGGTTTCGCCATTAACGTGGCCGTCAAAGAACTTAGGAGTTATGTTGTAGACGCGAGAGACGTCACACTTTATAAGATCATGACGATGATGAAATGTCAAATATCATTGATTGTATATTTCCAAAAAACAGGAATTTCGAACTGCATATCAACTGGCAAAGTGAAGATTTGCCACTGCGATGACCACTGTCTCGTCTGTTCTATAGCCTAATACCAATATTCAACTCATTTAGTCGAAATGCGGCCATTGGTTGAGTTCTGGTTTGTGCCTAGGTTTTCGAGATTGTGAGTCGTGCACATTTATTTGTTTCAAAATGACCGTTTAAAACGAATATTTGCCAATGCATACCATATACCGTCTACTTTTAAAGATCTCAGGTGTGGGCCTATTTTTCAAATAGGGCCTCAAATTTTAAGATTTCTATAGGCCTAGGTATTTCAAAAGAGTCTTAAGACATCCCTCATAGTTCAATCGACATCTAGAAATTTTTAATTCATCGTGTCTATTGTGACAAAAGTTTTCAGATTATCCACGGAAAATATTGAGTTATCCTGGTACATAAAGCATTCTGCCTTCTATATTTTTAAAAGCGTTAAACATCAACAACTCCGCTTCTATTTTTCAAGAGAATGTTCTCATCAAAACCATGTTTGCTAGTATGGTTACCTCTAAGACAAAAGTATATCCAAACATTAATACATTAGGTTGGGGAAAAGAACATTATTTTTTCGGTAGATGGCTGTAGTGTCGATATCTCGTAAAAAGTATCGGTCGTACTCTCGTAATTCTAAACTGTTGTCAAGATGATATTTCACACTCAAAATTACTTTCTGTTTTTTGTTTGGTCCATCTAGGTGTGAGTTACAGGGTGTCACCGCTACAGTGTACACCTGGTACATTTTTTACAGTTTTCTTTTGATAAAGGCGAAGGTCGCATTAGCCGAGTGCGGTAGGTGGGTATCGGACCGTGGCTTGCCGTCACGAGTTCGGCTCCAGTACCACTAAAGACCGGCCGTAGGGCAGCGACTAATGCTAAATCTGTCGAGAGCTGAAACGTCCCTTTGGTGTGGTTGTGGTAGTTAGAGAGGGGCGCCGCTCAGGTGTCGTTCACGTCATTTGACCATGGTTCGTACTACGTGTCGCTAAAAGCCATTGTGTAGCTGAACAGTGCGACGTTAATATTCAATCAATCAATCAATCCGAAATGCTGAGTTAGTGTAAAAATGTAGTACAAAACACCCCCAATTCTTATATTAAGAATTATTTTTTTTACTTTAATCGAAATAAAAGCATAAGTGTTTTTTTTTAGTTTTTTTAAACTAAAATTTATTTTTCATTTTTTGCCCGATCTACAATAATAAAAGCATGTGACATTTTAGTTTTTAAACTATCGATTATGATTGATGAATTAACATTAAAATGCGTTATTTTAAGAATCTGGGATATCTATTGGCATCCTTACTCACGACGATACGGCTCCGGTTTGCAAAATGCAGAATCAGCCAACCGAAGGAAATCTGGAAGAGCTAAGTTTCAAAAAATTTCATGTAAAAGGTAAATAAGTCATCATTTTCACTAAAATAGCTCAATATTCTCGCTGAAATTTGCATCAGTATTAGAAACAAAAATACACTTTTGAATCGAAGAGTTTGTGAAATTATTATTTTATTTAATCCGGTGCCCTTTTCTGAATCAATTCTCAGCTGCTTTGGTAAAATGAAGCAATGAATGATGTTTCATTCCACAGATCTGACAAGAGAATTTAGAAAAATAGACTATGTCTGAGTTTAGCGGTTAGAACAGTGCATCTGAAACTTTCCATATTTGCGACCCAATTTTCAGTTATAATTTTCATCGCACTCCCCTCATACAATATCAATGTATTGAATGCAATAATTACGTGTTTTGACACTAAGGCTACAATGCGACTTTAATATTATAAACTGCACATATTATCAATATATGTATTATATTTTGTATATGACAAGCTCGTGAAAGTCACTCGTAATTACGAAACTTGCTTTTAACTTAGTATTGATAAATCAATTTTTAAATACTTGCCGCACTTACACATTTATAAGTATGATATATCAGTGTGAATATGTATTTTTTTTATCATGTCCGAATGTATTTTGCTTTACTTCCTTTCGGTAAATTAATAATTATTTTAAATCTTTTATTTTGGACTTTTCGATATGCTCGCGCCCTCCAGTCTGAGAGAAAAGCTGGGTTAAAACATCAAATTTTTTCCCCACTTGCACGAGTCTTTTTTTCAATTCCTACTATTAGCTCACACTGTCTATATATTTATTTATTAGCTGTACCCTACCACGCATTGATGTGGCTTAGTGTGGTTAAAAAGAAAGAAAAGAGAAAGCACATATTTTTAGTATGTTTAAACATTTTCATTTTAGGTTAACACTGGGAAGTATCAATGACCTGAGCAACATGTGACAACAAAATCAAATTTGTGCATTGTTTGCAATCATATATTGAATGTGCCTGCTTTCTTTCACCTACAATAAAGTTAGGGGAGAAATATATAAACCATACATGTGTGTGTGGCTGAAGATATTTTCAGTAAAATACGCAAGGAAAATTCAAATATAAACATGGATTTCGCAACAAAACATGTATGATGAAGTGTAGATATAATTCTTACGATTCACAATTCAATAAGCATTAGCAATTGTTATCAACAGATTTAAGGGCCTATCTTTATAACAGAGTGGTTTATATCTAGACACACACTGCTTTTCACATGGACGATTATTATTTGTTGTGTGGGTATTTACCTATTAGCATTACCGCAGCCAAATTGCCACTATGCGAATCACTACTATTTTCCACCCAAATCTGACTGATTGGTTCTTTTTCATAAAAAAAAATGATGTTAGAATTTTTGTTGTTCCGATATCAAGGTGCAATTTGCATGGCACCAATTTTGTTACGGTGATGCTAATATACAAATACATTTGTGTGTTCTAGAGCAACAGTCACACAAATTGATGGTACATAAGAAATTTTGCATAATCCACAGAAAAATTGGTACATTTGAACTTTTATGATATACTTGAACAAAATCAACACCATCGTTAAAGACACAGCTCACGCAATAGCAATGCAATTTATCAAAAATAAAGGTGACTGCATACATTCAAAATATAACAGACAGTGGAAGCTGATTGACTTAAAAATATGAAGGTTAAATTTAAAACATATAAAAATGCAAAACATTAAAAAAAGAGAAAAAAAAATAAAAATACTAACAAAATATTTAACTTCAAATGAAATCAATCAACATAGCTCAATTCTGATGCAACAGGAAACATAATATTTCATACCATTTGAACAAATCACTCCAAAGAGGTCAATTTCATTATGATTTCAAATGAAAATTAATTCACAGAACAGAATTCCCACCAACTGCACTGAGAAATAAGAAAAAAAATTAAACTAAATGAAGAACATTAAAAAAATAAACTATAACCACACAAAATTGACACTATCGTAAAAGACACAGTTCAATAGCAATGCGATACATCACAAAATAATGGTAAAATTAAACCTTTGCCCTCATGGACTCCAGAGTAAGAGCCATTTCATCAAATTTGGGTATATTTTATTTGTTTAAGACAGCTTTTTGATTAAAATTAATGCAGTATTTTTTCAGTATAAGACTTCCCTTCAATAATATGTTTTGATTATTTTATGAACTTATTTATGTACTTTAAAATTATTTTGGTGCTTGCGCATTATCGCAACCTATTGATGGCATTATATGAAATGAAGCACCTAGTCGCCGATTCAGCGTGTACAACACGTAAGAATCAAGAGTGCCAACTTGGCGAGTTATTAATAGAGTTGGTGATTGTTGCAATAATACGCAAGTACCTTTTCTTTTATTTGTTTGAATTCTTGTGCATTATTACTTTTGTAAGCCTCATGGCATACTTTATTGTGCACCAGTCTTTTAAAGCTGGCTGAGCCAAAGCAACATGTAACTGGGTACATCTAGTTATAACATAAAATTAAATTTTAAAAAGATATCAAAAATAAAAGAAGGCACAATATTTTGATAAAATCAATATAAACATTTTCCAACAAACAAATATATATATATATATATATATATATATATATATATATATATATTGTAAAATATTTTTTTTGTGCTATTCATATTTCAGACATACAAAATTTTAAAAAATTGTCAAAAACAGATAAATATGTTTTCTTAAGAAAAATACCACCGATTAATTTTGCCAAAGTCATCATGATATGCAAAAAAAATATTTGTGGTATATAATCGGCAAAAAAAAAAATTAAGTACTAAAATATAAAAAAACAAAAATTATATATTGAATTAATTAAGGATTACTGGAGCGAAAGATAAAACACAGGCTAAGATAATACTCATAGTATTAATTTCATATTGGTAGGCTACTCGTTTTCGGCATGATTTTGAAATCCCGCCAAAGTGGTGTGTTGCGGCAAGTCTAATGTTAAAGTATAATGAACAGAATTAAAGGTACTTACGTATTTTCGCAACCTATTGGTGACATTATACGAAAGGAAGCACATGATTGCTAATTTAGAGCATACAAAATTGGGATTGCCGAAGCAGCGAGTTATCTTGAACATTGGCGATTGTGCAATAATATGCAAATACTAAATTAAAATTAGATAATCTTTTTATATAAAGTACTAAAGTATATATCCCAAGCATAAAAATAAATTGAAAAATGAAATACAACATTAACACTAACTGACATAAAATAACTGAACTATCCTTATCAATGTAAAAGCATAATTTGAAAAAATAAGCTACTTCCGTAAATTTGCAACCTAATGGTGACATTATATGAAATGAAGCACGATTGCCAATTCAGCGCATACATAACATGCAAAATCGGGGTTGCCAACTTGGCAATTTATTTTGAACGTTGGCGATTGTTGCCATAGTACGTAAATACCAAAAGTAATTACAATCTTACGACCACCTTCTTCCTGGACAGGTATTTAAGCCATTTGTTTTGCTCTCTCTCTGATGCCTATTCCAGTTTGAAATGTAATTACTACCAACACTGCTTTTTCTTGACTAGTATGATGACCCAAGTTCGATTTTCAGCAAGGTAATTTTATACACTTAAAGGTTAAAATAAAGACATATGAAATTGCAAAACAGCTCTGAGTGGGCCCTGTATCAAAATTCTTTTAGGGGCTCTTTTCAGATATGAGCACCATATTAGTGACTGTTGTAACACATATTGGGACCACTGTAGCTTGGGGGCCTTGGTACAGCTGATACAGCTGTAGCTATGTACCTGACAAAAGCAAACAGTACTTACGTGTTATCTTAACCTAATGGCGGCATTATATGAAATGAAGCATCTGGTTGTGCCAAATCAACACGTACGAAATCGGGGTTGCCAATTTGGCGAGTTATAACAGAGTTGGTGATTCCTGCAATAATACGTAAGTACCCTTTCTTTTATCTGTTTCAATTTTTGAGTATTATTTACTTTTGTAACCCTTGTGGGGCGCACCAGTCTTTTTAACCTGACAGAGCTACAACAACATGTGGTACAGCTAGTTATAAAATAAAAATAAATCTTAAGAAGATATGGAACAGCTTTATTATCGCCCGGCCAAGCAAGAAAATAAATAAATAAGTACTAAAATATAAAAAATAAAAAATTATATATTGAATTAAAAAGGTTTACGGGAGAGAAAAGATAAAATAAGCGCTACTAATATTCATGATAGTAAGAAATTAATATCTAAAACAGGTAACGAAAACGGAAATGCAATACTAACGTAAACTGCAGTAATAAGAACTGAAATACCCTTATGAATAAGAAGTTTTGGTTTGTAAAAATTATAATTTCTGCTTTATAAAAGAAATAAATAAATTCTACGAGAAATTACTGAAAAAGTAAGTTGCAATTTGTAAGCAAATCGCACACATAAACATCCCGCGATAATACTATCTAAATGTTGCCAAAACTACAAAACAAAATGATTATTCTTTTAACAAATAAAATAAAGAAAAATGATTTATTCGAAAAATAATACTAATTAAGTATCAAAGAAGAGAATGGATAAATATATTCCAACCGATAAACATAGCTATAGAGTAAAAATATGTAATCATCTTGAAAAACTGCTTGTAAAGTGTACATTTTCCATTTACAGAGAAAGGCGACAGCATATGAGGTCATAACACCAGAAAATTTTTTAAAAACTAAATATTAAAAAATATAGAAGGAATTACGAAATAATAAGTACATAAGACCCCGTCCGGATACAAATGCAACGTTATGTCAAAATTTCAGAGGAAATGGTCCAGTAATTTCGGAGATTAGCGGCTTTGAACAAACAGACATTATATTTTTATTTAAATAGATTTACCTTCTGGGAATTTTCAGTCGTAATTAAAATACATTTTAAAGCGCTCAATTGAGCTGAAATTTTATATGCATGATTATTTTGGATGACAATATAGCAATTTAATTATAATTAATAAAAATTAATTGATTAAAACTATTTATTTTAAGAATTCCAAATACACAGCTTCGTTGGCATCATTTTTGGCGACTTGTGCCAAAACTAGAAAAGGTTTTCTTTTCACGTCTTACAGTATTCAGATGAACTGAAATTTTATATACACGATTGTTTTGGATGACAATACGATACTTTATAAGTGGTAATTAGTTTTTATTAATTATCATTAATGTTGTGATTCTGTCCTATGTATATACATATATATTAATTATAACTATTTAATAAAAATTAGATCAAAGAAAAATTTTATTTTAGCTAAGTAGGAATTGACTTCAAAAAAAATTTTTTTTTGTACTTGTATTTATTCCCATTTTCAGAAAAACTGTTTGCATCAGCCATTTCTTACCATAATATAAACACACACTCATTTTCTCTATTATAGGCTTGTAACAATCTTTTAGTCACCAAATCTGGCAATGGGATCTGGAATTAGTCGCCAAATCTGAAAATGGAATATGGAATTAGTCTCCAAATCTTTAAATGCTTATGCCCCAAACAGTCGCAAATTGAAACATTTTAAAATTTTTTAGTTTCGCCAACATCTGAAAATCCTTTAGTTTCGAGGATCATTGATCAAAGGATAAAATGAAACAAATTTATGAAATTATTGTATTTTTCGGCCCAGAGCAGGGGAAAATTTTAATTAATCATGACAAAACCTTTAAATTTTGGGAAACCGAAGATCAAGGTACACATACCAATTGAAACTTAAATAAAAGGGGCGTTTAAAAAAGGGTTTTCAACCAAATATTGGCTTAAATTTCAAACAAAATTGGGATATACAAATGCTTTCCTAAATAGTAATTGTGCGGGGCGCCCCAAACCCGGGAATAATAGAGTAGGGCCCAAACCCAATCAACCGTTTCCAAATGGGAAAAATTTTATATAATTAAACTTTTGTTTTCCAAAAAATCGCTACCAAAAACTTTTGGGAAATTGGCGAAGTCGATTAAAGCAAAAAGGGTTCATTAAAGTGGTAAGGATAAAAAATA
This sequence comes from Trichonephila inaurata madagascariensis, assembly GCA_019973955.1. Taxonomy (NCBI): domain Eukaryota; kingdom Metazoa; phylum Arthropoda; class Arachnida; order Araneae; family Nephilidae; genus Trichonephila; species Trichonephila inaurata. The sequence continues at coordinate 15,579 of BMAV01006036.1, forward strand.
ATTAGGAAATTTGAAGGAAAAAAGACGAAGGGGGATACATCGTCCCGGTTACGAAGTTTATTATTAATTTTAAGGGGGGACTAGGTTTTTAAATGAAAGAGGAGGACGAAACACCATTTAAAAAAGGGTAAACTCATATTTCTATTTTTCCCAAAAATTGCTATTCATTGATTTTTAAATTTTTAAAAAACTTTTTAAACTAGTTTCGGTTTCTTTAACCTCTAAATCGGGGGCCGTGGATAAAATAACCTCAAGAAAAAAACGCTATGCGTTTTTGTAAATAATAGGGGTTTTTGATCCAAAAATTATGGAGGCAAAATTTTAACCCCCAATATAAGGTTTAAACCAAGAAATTAAAATTAGAATTTGGATGAAGTTTGATAATAAAATATTGGAAGTTAATATAGGGAAATTAAAGAAAAAGAGGGGAAAAAATTTTTGATTACTGACCCGTGTAATCGGTTTAAGAAATTTAATTGAAGTTTAATAAAAAGTGGGCTCTATTATAGCAGTTCTCTTCTGGGTAAAGGAAGGAGATTAAACAAAAGATAGTAAGATTTAGGCGTTATTTAACTTGGGGGTAAAATTGTTGCGTATCATTTCCGTTTTTTGGGTTTTCCTCTTTAATTAAATTTTTTAAAATAAAATTTAATAATTTTAAGTTATAATAAAAGTTTTATTAAAACAAATTTTTTCTCATATTTTTAACCCAAAAATCTGGGTTACGTGGAAAGGAGAACCCAAAAAGGGAGGTATCCAACAAACAGTATTTTCGCATTGAATGAATTTTTTTTTTTTTCAATATATTATTTTCTAAAATGTACCCGGAAAATTTTCGGAGCAAAAATATCTTTCATCTTTACTGTAAGTACTGTACCCTAAAAATCACACTCAATCTTGATTTCTCACTTGCCCAAAAAATTACCAACTGAAAAGACTCTTTCAACTGGTGTATAATTTCCCAGGCTAGCACAAAGTAAATTCAAAAGAATAACTAAATTTTCATATGGAAAGTGTCATTTTGAAATGGTTAAGTATTTCCAGCCATCTTTTATCTATTTCAGCATGTTGATGTTCCAATTGTTTCAATTTATTATAATTTAAATATACATTCCGTCTTCCAATTTCTTCAAACAAACCATTTTTAACGGTTTCTATATCAGGCATTTCTTTTGATAAAAAAATCAACAGTTTTTTATATCTGCCCAATTTACTTGTGAGGAAGTCAAAAAATCACCATTGAAAACTGTTATTTCCTGTGATATTTGTTTCAGACAATTCTTCGAAATATTGGAAACATGTTTAGCTCATCTCTAAATACAGAGATTAACAAATCAGTTTTAAAATATTGAAAAGGACGACAACTTTTCGAGGAAGGACAGGACCTATAAAAGGAGGATGGTTGGTCACCTTATTATTAAAGCAATCCGTTATTTCGGCTCTTCAGGTAAGGTGATGTGATACAACCACAGTGTTTATGCAGGATGGTGCTCCTTCACTGATCGCCCGTTGTGCAAAATAAGTGTTCTGTCGTCATTTCGGTAAAGATGTGACGGGCTCATCGCGCTTTCTATTAATTATCCTGTTGGGTTCTTTGGGGACGAAAAAGGCAAATTCTTTCCAACCAAATCCAGAAGCGAAGCGTGATTATGCAAAGTAAGAACCTTTTAAGGTATCCGACTACATTCGGAACCGTGATTTTTCAATAGCGTATAAATGGATAATATTCAGGATCACTCAGATTAGAAAATGTATATAAAATTGTTTTAAATAATTTTTTATTGTAATAATATTCTTAAGTATAATATTTTGACAAAAAATGAATATAGAATGACCAAAATGTTCTCCTTTTGTGAAAAATGCTTCTATTATAATAATATTTTGCCTGTATATAGCTCAGACCTCTGTACAGAGGCTCAACTAGAATTTTTGAAATATATAACTTAGAAGTGTGTTTATCCATGTTTAACGACAACAGAGGAGAGAAATTTTAAGAAAAAAAACACCGATAATTAATTCAATTGGTTGTAACTCTGAAAATATGAATTTTTCAAAAATCATAGTTGAGCCTCTGTAGAGAGGTCTGAGTTATATACAGGCAAAATATTATTATAATAGAATCATTTTTCACAAAAGGAGAACATTTTGAAAAACGATTATTCTAAGTTAATTTTTTGCCGAAATATTGTATTTAAATAATTTTTTTTGTCAAAATGTCCTTAAAGCAATAGTATACATGTATTCTAATCTAAGTGACACTAAATATCATGAAAATTATACATTTATGCCCTTTTTTAAAATGACTGTTCCAAACGTAGTCGGATACCTTAAATAGCAGAAGTTTAGCGTAAGTGGTGTGGCTTTTTGGGAAGTGATTATGCTAGTCTGAGTTTAAGCGTGTAAGCTGAAGTAAGCTGATATTCCAGTGTTCCACTTCCGTGACAGTGACCATTCCACGCGAGATAAAGAAACGACATTGAGGATTCGAACGTGTTACTGCTTACCTAGGATATAGAGGTATGATCGTTCAAAATAACACTAGGAACTGCGTATATACTGAGATTGGGAATAGGCGGTAAAATTAAATTTAGTGAGTAGGTCGCGCTTATTTGGTAGTACGTATTGTCTGTTTCATTACCTCAGAGCCTCTAAATAAAAAAAACACCATACAATGATAATGTTTATATAAGTTAATCTTAATATCTCTTTATTAAGATCTTATTGCAACGCCTGGTTCTTCATTCACTCTTACACCCCTAGGTCAAGAAGATAACTTAGAAGTAAGTCATCACCCACGAGCAAATGCCTTACAAAGATAGAATCATCAGCCGGCATTTTCTTACAACTTGGCCTCCTAGATCCTCCGACTTGAAGCCTTGCGACTTTTGGCTGTGGTGATACTTCAAGATCATGATCTACCTTTATCCCATCCCATTACATCTCTATCAGCGATCTCAATTGATTGATGGAATATTAACGTTGCACTGTTCAGCTACACGAGGGTTTTTGGCAACGGAACACGTAAATTTGAACCATGGTCAAGTGACGTGGACGACACCTGAGCTGGCACACCCTCTCCTAACTAACACACCAACGGATGGACGTTTCAGCTCTCGACAGATTTAACGTGCATCGTTACCCTACACGTCGGGTCTTTAGTGGGACCGGGCTCGACCACATAACATGCCTACCATGCTCCTATATCTTGACCACTGGGCTACCGCAGACCGTTTATATGTTAACCAAGATGGGCGATAATATTACAATATAATTACCTTGCAATTGTCCAAAAACAGTAAAAATATCAAATTTTCAGTCCTTATTAATTTTTTTATATATTATGTAATTATTTTATTAATGATATAATATAAAAATACAATTATTATATATTATAAAGAAATATAATAAAAAAAAACAATTATAATCACAAAATATTTGTTATTTATGATAACTATTATTACATATTTTGCTATTTATTTATAATTATTACGTTATTTATTTATAGTTATTACGTTATTTATTTATAGTTATTACGTTATTTATTTATAATTATTACTTTGTTAGTCAAAATATAGTAATACTTATAAATGAATAAGTTGGGAAAAGATGGAAAGCATATTAGTTTCTTGGGCATCAGACATTCTATAATATTAGTTTCATTATTTATTTTATTTGTGGCTCATATTTACATCATTAATTTTAATACTCAGAAGACATTTAAAAAGCAGATCTTCATAAGACAAACGTGATGACTTGTTTGTTCTGACACAATTAAAAATTATTCTTTTTCATTGCTATCGCATTTAGAGTTGCTCAACCGTAAGGACAGAAAATTTAGCACTAAAGTGATACTAAGAAAGTCCCCTCTTTCAATAGTCTGTTTCAGTGACATGGCCACCACTATTTTTTTACCCTAAAAACTTACCAAAGTGACCCATTTCACTCGAAATTTGACCAGGAATCTAAATCTTGACTACGTTTCTCGAAATTCTTGTAACTTTTTTTAAAAAATAAAAAAACTTCTTGAAAAAACCTACCTATTTGGCTTGAAAGCCAACTTACCGACCGATTTTAAAAAACCGGCGAATTCTCACCAAGATTAGTTTTTCTTGCACAGAATTCAACGCTGATCACGAATATGTATGGCGCTTGTCGAAATTCCAATTAGTTCAAAATTATGCCCAACTGTTTCTTTGAAATTCGTCCCCTCTTTCAATAGTCTGTTTCAGTGACATGCCCACCACTATTTTTTTTTTACCTAAAACTTACAAAGTGACCCATTTCACTCGAAATTTGACCAGGAATCTAAATCTGGTCTACGTTTCGAGAAATTCCTTTAACTTTTTTTAAAAAATGAAACACCTTGAAAAAATCCGACCTATTTGGCTTGAAAGCCAACTTACCGACCGATTTTAAAAAACCGGGTGTCATTCGAACGGGGAGTCGTTCCCAAACCCAAAGACACTTAAAACATTACTTTGCGATTATTAGAACTCGAGTTATTGCACTTTGGTAATGCATTTCTATGACAAGTATCAGAAAAACACCGAAAAAAAGTAAAAAATTTTAATTGCGGTATTATCCTTTTTGAAGCGTTCCTCTTTCAAATGGGCTTAATTGCAACGCAGGTCATTTTTTTGTCTTCCTCCAATTCTTTCCAAACGTAGTTTTTCTTGCATAGAATTCAACGCTGATCACGAATATGTATGGCGCTTATCGAAATTCCAATTAGTTCAAAAGTTATGCCCAACTGTGTGTGTTTCTTTGAAATTCGTCCCCTCTTTCAATAGATAATAAAAACAAGCAGATGGTTTTCACAAAGCAGATGGTTTCCTGCAGGATTCAACTAGGTGTGTTTTCTACACGTTTAACAAAGGATTTAAAATAATAATAATAAAATTAACTTAAAAACATCCCGTGGTTTAAAATCCTTTCTTTCATGACATACAGTGTTGAAGTGAAAGTTAATCCCCGCGCGCGTACTACATTATATTGTTTTTTCAAATGAACATAATGTAGTATGGATTAATACTACTCAATGTGAATCAGAGTTTTTCAGAACTATTTATAGGGATTTTTAGCTTATCGATTATGCTGAGAAATGAAATCTGAATATGTTATTGTTATTTTAAAATATAAAGTAATGATTCGGAGCATCAGTAACAAGAACGATTGTAAAGATTGCGAGGAACTGTAAAAGACTGCGAGAAAAGGTTACTGCTATAATTAGAAATGCAGTCGAACCTCTTTATAACGAACCTCTGTATTGCGAATTTTTCTATGTAACGAACTTTTTCCAGGAACCTTGAACATTTCACGATTTTCTTCGTAAAATATCGTTGGGTGGATGACTTGAGTATTCAGCTCTTTCGAGCTACAACCTCATATCAGTAGGTATTTGAGTGACTGCAATTGATTGACTTTTGCCCTTTGTTAAGATTAAATGCTTTAAAGATGTAATAAAAATACTGGAGATTTAGGGAAAATAAAAATTTAAAGTAGTAAAATGCATTAAAACAGAGTCTTCGTAAAATAACCTCTCTATAGCGATGTGCATTTTCTATATAACGAACTTTTTCTTTTGTGATTCAATTTTTGTTCTCTCTTCTTTTTTTTAAAGTATTTCTGAAAAAATTTCAAGTTATTCTCTCTTTAACGCATTTTATGGTGGTCATAAATCTTGAACTGGTTTTATTATATCCTAACTCGCCGAGAACAATAGAGTTCTGAACGTTTCATCCAAGAAGTGCACCCTTTAACCCCCATTGCCCAGTTCACTAGAAACATCTTCGATATCCTCATTCACCCTCAGTGGAGTTGTGTGTCCCGTGTTCTAATTAAAAATAATGTATGTTTAATGTTCTTGTATGCTTTAAATTATAAAATGTCCTTAAAAGTCATAAATTTTAGTTTAAAATTATTTTTTTAATATTGAAAAAACTGTGGCATTCCTTTCTTCGACATTCTTTTTTCTTGTCTTCCTTGCAGTTTTTATTTCTTTTTTTTTGATGGGTAAGATATATAAAATAAATATATATTAATTTAAAAAAGGTGTGAATAATTCCTTTTTTTTAAATATATAGTGTTTATGAATTTAAAATTTGCTTTATGTGGTTTATAGAAAGTACATTAAAAGATGAACCTCTATATAACGAACTTTTTCCGGGATTTAGTGACTTTGTTATATAGAGGTCCGACTGCATATGTACTAAAGCAGGGGGTCGGCAACCCATGGCGCGCGTGCCACACATGACATGTGGTATACTTCTCAGTGGCACCTCTGCACTATTCCTCAAATTGGAAAAAGAAAAATAAAACTACTTAAACATGTTGACATGAAGGCGAAAATGTTGCCAGAAGCGGGGAAATTGAATGGAATATTTTCAAATCAAATTGCAATTAAGTGTGTAAAATACCAACAACGATAGTTTTATTCTTGAAAGCTTTTTTGAAAGCTTGCGCATTCCACCCCCTCCCCTCCCCGTTCGTATTTTATGTTGAACACTATCTCCATGCTTGTGTTATTTTCTGTGGCATTTTTTTTTTTTAAGAATTGACGGAAAGAAAAATCGTATACGGCAAAATTGAAATTACAAGAGATCGCGCTTTCTGAAAATTCTACTAAGATTCTGATTGCTCGACATTTCTTTACAAATGAGAAAAAAAGTTCGAGGGTGGAGAAAAAATATCTACCATTAGGGGAGATGTTTAAAAAATTAAAAAAAACATCACATGGTCGTGGCCTATATTTCGCGCTTTGAAAGAAATAACTCTTCATATGATTATCATATACATTCAGACTTTCAAGTGTGTGAATGGGAATTTCATGAAAAAATTCGAAGTCTGGAACCGAATTGTGAAAGTTTTTAGAGTTTGAAGAGAGAAAAACGTGATTTTTAACCCTTAAGGCACACTTATTTTGGAAAAAAAAAACAGTAAAACAAAAAATTAAGAAAACATATTTTAAAACCTTGTTTTGGCCAAAAAGAAAAAAAAATCAAAATTTTTATTTTAATTTTGGAATTAGATCCACATAGTAAATATGAGCCGAATATTGAAATCTTGTATCTACATAGACTTTTATTATCTTTCGATTGCTTATATTACAGTGCGAAAATTGCTGCAACATAAAATACGACTGCGCACGTATTATGTCGTTTGTGCACAGTTTGACCAGTTTAACACGTTGTAATTAGCTCAATCGCGCATGTTAAGGGGTTAAACAAAGTTTATTATTATTTTTATTCATTAGTGGATTCGCATATAAATCCATCCCCTTACTTTAGGTTTAAAAAAAGTTTCAAAAATTCTTGGATGATACACGATATGCCTGTTGGAAGTCATTTTTTGAATTTAGTTCTTGGAGACATTTCACAAAACCATCCTCTCTTCAAAACTCCTTTTAGTGATTTGAGAAAGTATGCATATATCTTATTATTTGTTCAAGCGCGCTGTGTGATTCATTTGGATACGATAAAAGACATGTCAAAAGCATCGTATTCTAAAATTCTTATCAGAATTGAGATTGCGATATCGTCTCTAAAAGTGTGAAATCCGTTACATACAAGACTTAGTCAAGAACGTTTTACCTCCTCATTTTATCAATCTATTTCGAATTTGCCCATAAATTAAATTTTAATAATGTTATCAACGAATTGCCCTAAACAAAACAAAACAAAATTAGGATATAATAATACCATTTAAAACAAAAAAATACCTTTTTGTACCTTTCTTTTTTTTTTGGTATAAGTATATGAAGCAATTAATGATTTATTTTTTTTTTTGAATGATTGAAATGTAAAATTTATTTGAATAATATAATTACTTTTCATTTTAATACATTCCTTAGAATACCAATTTAAGCAAAATATACAATAAATATTTATAATTTTTTTTTTTTTTTTATGAACAAAACTTGCTTCTAAGCTTAATTTTGTAATGGAGGGCTTGTTATCGTGGCCAATCGAGATAATACTTAAAATTATAGATAATATTAAATATGTAGAATATTTTCTATTTGAGAGGTGTATTCTCACAAATTCGTTAAATTTAGGTGACAAAAGAATGTGTATTAACTTTATTCTGAATTCTAACTTTAATTAGAAAAGAAAATAAACAAATATTTTGCAGCTAATATTTTACTGAAAGATTGGCATTTTGTTACCATTATCGTTTGGAAGTATCTGATTGGGTAGAATACATTCTCCGTATAAACAGAGTTCAACATCGCAACCGCGCGTAAAAATAAGTTTTTCATTGGTTTCAGTAATTATAAACAACATAATTGACAGTTTATTAGGGCCGTAACTAATTTTGTTATTATTTTGTTCTTTTAATAAATGTATAAAATGATGTCTGAAACAAAGAATAAGTTTTCCGGTTTTGTTTCAATTGGAAAGTTTTGTGCACTTCCTTTTGATTTCAGTGGATATTTTAAAATTAGGTTTCGTTTTAATCACTTATATTGCTCAGTAAGTACATCTTTCTTTTGGAAAATGTTGTCTATTTAGTATATAACTCATTTGCCTTTGATTTTTTTAAATATAATTTCCTTTGTCCTTTTTAAAACATCTGTACCATAAAAGGAGATGAGGGAATTATACTTTTTATATCATGATGCTTTGTAAATTTATTATGAATTAATTGCGCAAGTATATATATTTCTATTTTCAACATATTTGTTTTTATGTGCATTTAACTGTATTTATTTACTCTTATAGAAAAAGAATTCCATGATGGTTATATATTTTTTTAATTTATCTAAAAATATAAATCTTGAATGTATGAAAAGTATAGATTCTTTATTGAATCAGAATATGGTGGATGTAACAATGATTTTAATATTGGTGTGATGAAATAGATTTTGTTAAATATTTATGATCTAGTTTTGAATTTTACAAAAATTACCTTTTTGTTTTCTATGCAATACTTAGATTTTTCATGGCTTGATTGTAAGGTCCACTGATTTTTTATCAATGAACTATATGTCTGAAATTCCAGTAGTTTGGTTGAATTAGCAATACAAATTTTTAATGTCAATTTTTTTTTTTGCTTTTAATCGTGATTTTTATTATTTATGAAAATTTTCTTTTTTTTTCTAATAGTTTAGCAGAGATCATGTTTTATTCACATGAGATTCTCCGAAAAAAGGGAAAATTTGGAATAGTTTGGTAATTATAATATATTTATGATATTTTTCTAATATTTTGCATGGCTTTTTATTAAAATTTATTTAATCCTTATCATATAATTAAATGCACATTGATATGATATTCATTTCATATCATTGAACATTTCATTCAGTGAATTTGATATGATGCACATTTCATTTGAATTTGTTTTATTGAAGGAATTAAGTTGAAATAGTTGAGGTATATGTATCATACACAGCAGATATAGTTAGTAATATTATTTGATGTGATTATATGTATAAAATGCACATTATTTTATTGCAACCTATCTTATTGACATTTATTCATATGTAGGCTGCAGAAATGCATCGAGTAGTATGAAGGAGATGTCATGTATAGTAACTGGAGTTCTTTGCTAGAAATTTATCTATATGATTTTTATAATTCACTTACATTGTTAACCTATGCATATGCTTTTTGGTTCTTTTGTTTAATCATTTAGTTTTTTTTTGTTTTTGGAATAGAATTTTGGGTATTAAATTGTAAGCAAAAACTGAAGTCTAGAGCTTATAAATTAAACAAAATGGGTACTTACTATCCCAACATTGCGAACATTAAAAAAAAAACTTGCCAAGTTGGCAACCCTGATTTTGCATGTGTAATATGCACTGAATTGGCAACCATATGCTTTATTTCATATGATGTTGCCAATATGATTGCGATAATATGTTAAGTACCGCAAAATGCAAAGTGTTAAATCACTTTTAATTCCTCAATTCTTATGATTATCTTTGACTTTCTAAAATATAATAGTCCTTCTATTATCAATGTATTTGTAATTTAATTTGTTCTAGGTGTTGAATTATATGTTTTGGATATTTTTAAAAGTATGTGAATTGAAATGTGATTATATTTTTTTATTTATAGTTGAATTTTGGTTTGAGTTTCTATGTGTGTGTGTGTGTGATTTGTGATTCTATGATTTTGTATGTTATATATATTAAAAAAATAATGAATTAAGTTTTAGTTTATAATTTTTCTTAATATTAAAATTTAACTTTGTACTTAAAAACAATAAACGTCTTAAAACTCATATTGGTACTTTTTAAAAAGTGACATAGCATTATTATTTTTAATTATGATTAATGTTGTATGGGTTTTGGAATTGTTTAAAAGAAGATACAATGTCCAAAACCGGTTGGTAGTATTGATTCAATGTTTTTAAATGTAAAATAATAGTAATAAATTATAAAAAAAAAAAAAAAAAAAAAATTAAATTTGATGTTATGCTTTTTAAAAATAAAAAAATCAAAGTTAATTTTAAAGCATTTGCTTTAAATTGACATAAATAAACTATATTTTAAAATGAATATTTGCACTAAAACCTCATATTTTTACTGGTATAAAAACCATAAGTATTTTTTTTAAAAAAAGTACTGTCGGACCGAGATTTAACGAAACCCTATTTTTAACGAATTTCGTGATTTAGCGAACTTTTCTCTTTTACCAATTAAAATACAAAATTTAAGGAAGAAAAAACGAGTCTTACAGTAGTCGTATATGATGTGTGACATGTTATCGTGGTAAATACGCAATATTAACTTTTTTTCCTGAACAAAATATGAATCGGGTATGATTGGAAATAACTTTCTATCGAATAATTATATCTCTAATGAAAATCGCTTTTAATTAACAAAAGGAGTAATGCAATATTTTATCAAAAATAATTAGTCTTGTTCAATTTGGGGAAGAGCGGAGACAATAGACTTAAGATAACTAAAATATGACACATATACTTGTGATTTCAAAGTATTTAAAAACCGTTGAAAAACAGCGTTAATAACAGTACCACTGTTAGCAGTCGAAACATTCTAATTTGTGTTCATTTCGAGCTTGAGTTCATCATTCATAAAAGCTATGAGCGACTCAGCTTTTGGCAAACTGAAGTTAAAGTTAAAATCACTCAAAATCAGGGAAGCGAGTGATAATTTTTTTAAAATAGCAGAACAACCTTCGTTATATGGTAAAAGTACAAAATGCAGGAAATCTTTAATTATTTTTTTTAACCGTTTGATTCGAAGAAATGTATACCACCACCGAAATCACTGTTTGTCCATTTTCAAATAAGCATTCTGTCGCACTTATGTCCCCCAATATCGTGACTAACGGATTTAGAGTCAAGCGCTCGAGTGCTTGATGGCTACTAGAGTTGGACCCCCATACGAAGGTAGCGAAAAGACACAGCCACGCATTCTCATTGGTCAAATCAAGTAGCGCGCGCTTACGTCACATCCTGTTACGCACATCCATCCTTTTTCACGAAATCACTCCCAACAAATATCCAGCAACCGAGAGGAAAGTTGTTACACATCATAAACCCACATTTAAGGGATAAAAAGCCCCAAATTAACGCATTCTTTCGAACAGCTGAAACTTGCTTTCATTGATTTGTCTTAGAAAAAATTGGATTATTTTATTCAAATGACATTTTGTACGGAACAGAAAGACTTTTCTTGTAAGCATCAAATTGCAGTGGGAAACGTGAAGACCATTATTAGACTTTACAGTTGCAGATGAATCATGAGTGTAGCCAGTGGCGTAGCTATTAATGAACTAAGCGGTGTCGTGCACCAGGGCCTCAAGCTTAAGGGGTGCCCTAGGAAATCCTAGCCACCAAGCAAACCGAACTTGCGATAGTTTCTCCCAAATTCAAGATATAAATATGAAATATATTTGTAACACATAACTATAATGATGGCAATTAAGTTGAAAGTAATTTTGAACTTGCTGGGAATTCCCTTAATTTATTTCCGTTATTTATTTAGTATTGCGAACTTTACTTATTGAAAAGTTAATATTCAAGTTTTTTCATTTTTCTATAAACTGTTACTTGAAAGTTCTGTGAAAAATCTTACCATACTTATTATAACATCTTAAAAAAATTTCACATGAGGCAATTCCTTCCAATTACATTCTATTTTTAATAAGAATATAATTTATAGTAAGTTACGTTTCCTGTTTCAATATTTCGCGATTTTCTCGTATCTGTAATAGACTGATGTACTTTGGTCCCCCATCCTCTGCTCTTTTTCAGAGGGCTTTTTAATTATTATAATATTGTATTGTATTTTTTGTGTTTATGCATATTTTTTGTATCATTTCCTGTCTATCTCGGTGGACCACTTTGTAGCTCTGTAGGTGAGTTAGTTCGATTCTCCCAAATAAATAGCCAGGAATTCCCCAACGACGTTTTGTAGAGTACCATTGCGTTTCTCTGACCTTTTAACATCAGTAAGTACTCGAACACATACGAAATGTATTGCATAAATTATGAAACTGAAATATTAGGCATAAAAAAAGAAACCCAGTGGCGTATTTAAGCGCAAAAAATGTGAAGATAGTAAACAAAAATTGTTGCTGTTTCTATTTAAAATATTCATATATTTTTACTTTTTTTTACTTGATAAAATCCAACCAAGATAGATACCTCATTTTTATTTTAGCACCAGGGCCTTTGGATACTTAACTACGCCACTGAGTGTAACCTATCGTGTGAGTCTTGAAAAGGACAGGGAATATATTTCTTATCTCATCCCAATCCACAATGTAGGAGATATTTTAGGATTTCAAAACGATTATGTTACATTTGATGACGAACTTCCTATCCGTACAACTGAAATTGAAGGAATTTTTGATTTGTCGGAGTCAATGGATAACGATTATGATGCATAAATTTATAATGAAACTCCTATTAAAAGTGTAAAATTTTCTAATGCTTCACATTGTTTGGAAACTGGGAAAACATATTTTATGCAGCCGGATGTGAATGATGCAATATTTTCTTCTCAGCATGCAGTCGAAAAAGAACTCTTTAGAGCAGTGTTTTTCAAACTGTAGGGCACGACCCCCTAGGGGACATGATAACTCTACGAGGGGCATGAGCATCTCAAAAAGTCGAGAATAAAAGATTATTTTAAAAAAAATTATAAAAATTTACTTAAAGGAAGCAAAACAAAATACATTCTGGCATAATAAAAATACACGTTGCACTTTAATTGTTATCCGTTCCAATTTAAACATTAGAAAAGAAAATCAACATAAATTTTTCTTATTACTTGAAAGTAGCATATACAAAATTTAATACCTATCTTGATAATTTGAGTGGCTTACAATGAAGATCGTATTGTAGTCTTAGTGTCAAAATACATTATATATATTATTGCATTCAATACATTATTATTGTATGGGGGGCGCGATGAAAATTATAATTGAAATTTGGGTTGCAAGTATTGAGACTTTGAAAAGCACTTCTTTAAAGTCAGGAATTAAAAAGAATTTCAAACATCTACTAGTCAGTATTTTAAAATTTCCAATTAACTGGAGCGTAATAATTAATTACTGTTGTTTAAAAAATATATAATTTCTAACTATGGATATTTCTTGTGTAGTTGCTAATTATAGAATTTTAAAAATCAAGTGCAAATCATTTGTATTATTTTGACCTCGATATATCGAATAACCCCGAAATAATGAACAAAATGTTCGGTCCCGAAGAATTCATTAAATCGGGGTTTGACTGTATATAGCTATATGAAATTTTTGAAATGGGTTTGAAGTGAGAGAGAGAGAGTTCTCATTTCAATAATATATATCGTCTTAGCAATTTAATAAATACAGTCAAACCTCTATATAACGTTGAGTTGAGTTGAGTTTGGTGTTTTATGGCGCAAGAGCCAGTTTTGGCTATACTGCACCAAACATTCATAGGTCTGTGATCTGGACGGGAAAAGAAGAAATTGGATGACAAGATGGAGGGTCGAAAATAGAGAAGGATCACTGGGGTACCCCGGGGTCGTGACACCAATGTTTACCAAAGATAGTAAACCCCTTGGGAAAAGGAAAAGATCACTAGGGTACCTCTGGATTGTGACACCCGTACCCACCTAAAGAAGGTCAGCCCCCTGAGAGGACCTCTTATAACGAGCCTCTATATTGCGAATTTTTCCATATAGCGAAATTTTTCTAGGAAACCTTAGCATTTCACGATTTTCTTCGTTATATAAATAACCTCTCTATAGCGAAATGCATTTTCTATATAAAGAAATTTTTCTTTTGTGATTCAATTTTTGTTCTCCCTTTTTTTTTAAAGTATTTCTGAAAAAATTTCAAGCTATTCTTTCTTTAACACATTTTATGGTGGTCATAAAACTTGAACTGGTTTTATTAGATCCTAACTGAGAGTAGTAGAGGAGATCTGGACGTTGCATCCAAGAAGTGCAACCTTTAACTCCATTGTCTAGTTCACACAACAGAAGCATCTTCGATTTTCCATTTCACCCTCAGTGGAGTTGTCCCGTGTCCCCAAGTTCTAATTATAAAAATGTATTTAATATTAATTGTATGCTTTAAATTATAAAATGTCCTTAAAATTTATTAATTTTAGTAAAAAATTATTTTCTTAATATTGAAAGTGCAGTGAATTCTTCGACATTCTTTTTTCTTGTTTTACTTGCAGTTTTCCTTTTTATCCTTCTTTTTTTATGGGTAAGATATACAAAATAAACATATATAATTTTTTTAAAAAATGTGAATAAGTACTTTTTTTTAATATGTAGTGTTTATGAATTTAAAATTTGTTTTTTATGTGCTTTATTAAGTATATTAAAAGATGAACCTCTATATAAAGAATTTTCCATATAACGAACTCCTTCCGGGATTTAGCGACTTCGTTATATAGAGGTGCGACTGTATTTGTTATATTTTTTCAAAAGAATTGAAAATAAATTGCATTTTTATCTTAAAAATCATTGAAACCATACCTGATTCGCACATGTGTCGTAATTTGTGCATTATTTAAAGGAAAATGTTTCAAAAGCGAAGAGCATATTTCCGCATTTCATTCATTCGCACGCACACTTCGACAACTTTCATGATGTCTAGCATGAAATCACGCTATGAATCACGGCATTTCCGGCATGAAATCACGTTTTGAAAACTGTAACAGAGGACCCTATCTCCCCTATTTTTGTTTTACTTCAAAGCACTCTTTTGTGGCCTCGGTAGCCTACTGGTCAAGGTAACGGCTTCGTGGACGGCGTGTCTCGAGTTCGAGCCTGGTACTGCTGAACAGCCACCGTGCGGATGGGACCGATGCACGTTAAATATGGGGAGGCTCATATGTTTTCTTGTTGGTGTGGTATGGAAGATAGGAGAGGGAGTGTGTGCCAACTCACGTTTTACCCTTAGCACTTCACCATGATTCAAAATGACGAGGTTAATCGCTAAAAGCCCTCGAGTAGTTGAATAGTGCGACATTAATATTCACTCACTCTTTGAACTCTTTTGATTCTCCAGCAAAAGTAAACTGCACCAGCCAATCACGAGTTCTCATACAGACTTTAAATTTTACAGGTGTGTTCCTGTCGTTGATTAAAGTTCAGCTAAGAACAAGTTTTGAGGGAAAGATGGAAGTGCGTTACCGATATGTAAAAAGGATTATCGTTTTTGAACTATTATATCTACAGACTATAAATTTGGCAGGTGTGTTACTTTTGTAGAGATCTGCAAAGAACACCTTTTTGTAGAAATCGACTCCCAGGGATTAGGGGTAGTGAATGTAGGGCGTTATAGATAAAAAAAATTTCAGTTTTTGAACTATAAAGCCTGTAGAGTTTTTGGTGATTTTTTTTTTTTTTGGTTCATAGAGATCTGCTAAGAATGTATTTTATAGGAATCGAGGAGGATAAATATGCTTTTCCGTTTTAGAAATTAAAATTGTATCCATTTTAAATCAAGAGGTGAGGGTTAAAAGAATATTTTTAAATACAAATGAAATGCTAGGATTTAGATGTCAATCACGTAAAAGCAACATATGGCCATGCAACATGTTGAATATCCAGTAAAACGGGTGGTAACCACTGATATATGTATAATAATTTCTTTTTAACTCTGAGGACATCTTTTGGCATTAAACTCTTTTTAAAATATTAACAACAGTTATATAACTATTTCAAAGAAATTAAAAACACATTTTCGAACTTTTAAAAATATATTTTATCTAATTCTTTAAGTCATTGTTATTCTGTTGTTCATCATTCACATTGTAGGATCTTTGCATGAATACTTTGGTTTATTGCAGTGGTACATAGAACTAAAATTTTTTTATGAAAAATTATTATTGACCCCAGTAAAGATTATTTAAATATACTGTGTGTGTATTTTTTTTTCTTCATTCAAAGCATTTTTAGAAAATTTTTCGAGAGTTTTTTTAAACATTTTATTAGAATTTTATAAAAATTTGGTGGTTAACAATGAAGTCTGATAAGAAAGGTCTAAGTATTGCTAAAAAGCTTCAAAATTGATTTAAAAATAAAAATAGAAGTAAACAAATTTGTAAACTAATGTTCCCTATATTAAATTACCAATATTTTTCAGTATTTCACTAAATCAAAATATTTTAAAATATAGACTATATAAAGCTCATTTTGTTCTTTATGAACAAAAATATATCTGCGATACTTACATGCAAATAAAAGGTTGCAAAATGTTTAAAATGACCAAAAAATTTTCTAATGGAAAACTAAATAATAATAGAAAAGACCGCAGAAAAGCATGCAATATATATTCGTTCTTTTCGCAATGTCAAAATTTGTACACAGGTTTAAAATACTATAACAATTATGAAACTGATCTAATACAAGTAAAATAAAAAGAAAATAAAGTTATTTCCTACTTAGGTCAACAAAGAAAAAAATTTTTTTGTTACGATTTATTAAATAATTGCAATTAATATAAAAATATACATACGTATGACAAAATCACAATATTAAGTGACAAAATACAAAACGATTTTCCATTTTACAATATGGTATTAGACTACTAATTTTGTTTGTTACTATTAGTTCATGCATAATCACATTCTCAGAAATTAGGCCATCCTAGGTAGGATTCAAACCTACGACCTTTGGATTAGAAGTCCCCTGCAAGTTTAAAAAAATATATTTGAACTTGAATGGATAAATAGAAAGTATTTCATTAACGATTGGAAATTTGAACAATATATATATATATAGGGAGATCGTGAGACTAATAGTAGGAATTAAAAAAGTATAAAGTGCTGATTTTTAACAAATATCTGAGTTTAACACTGCAATATTTTTTATTTCACCATAACACAGACCCTACATTTTACCATAACATTGATGAAGTTGAAGATACCGGATGAGATCTCAACTATTTAAAATGATTTCATTCATTAATGTTTCATCTCAGAAAATGTATAAATTTTACCATATAAAAATCAATAAATATAAGTTAAGGTATCCGACTACGTTCGGAACCGTGATTTTGCAAAAGCGTATAAATGGATATTATTTATGATATTTAATGTCAGATAAAAGAAAAGGCATATAAAATTGTTTTAAGAATAGAATTACAATAAAAAATTATTTATGTACAATATTTTGACAAAAAAAGGAACATAGAATGACCCATTTTCAAAATATTCTCCTTTTGTGAAAAATGCTTCTATTATAATAATATTTCGCCTGTATAGCTCAGACCTCTGTACAGAAGCTCAACTAGAAGTTTTGAAATGTATAACTTAGAAGTGGGTTTATCCCTGTTTTACGACAACAGAGGGAATAAATTTTAAGAAAAAAAACGCCGATCATTATTTCAATGGGTTGTAACTCTGAAAATAATGTGAATTTTTCAGACATCATAGTTGAGCCTCTCTACAGAGGTCTGAGATATAAACAGGCAAAATATTATTATAATAGAAGCATTTTTCACAAAAGGAGAACATTTTGAAAAAAAGTTATTCTAAGTTAATTTTCTACCGAAATATTGTATTTAAATAAATTTTTTTTGTTAAAATGTTCATAAAACCATTTTATACATGTATTCTAATCTAGGTAACACTAAATATCATGAAAATTATCCATTTATGCGCTTTTTTAAAATCACGGTTCCGAACGTAGTCGGATACCTTAAATAAAATGCAGGCTGTCAATTCATTTTATGTGCTGTTTCATTTCTATAGCTGCAAGAAGATTTAATTTTAGATTCGATTTAATGAAACAAATGCACTTGTGTCGCGATCCTTCGACCACGGGTGTGAGAGCATTTGAGTAAAGATCAGCAATGGAAACACTTTTATTACATTTTTCACATATTTGACTCTAGTGAGAATCCACTTTAACCTATTATCTACCGACGGTACTTATAAATACCACTTACTTTAAAATAACATAGAATAACCATTTTACGAAAACTCTGACTATTCTTACAGGAATATTCTTTTAAATCCATTCTTCCAACATATATGGCAACGCGGGCTCTATGATGAGTGTTTTAGCGGGGAAAGCGAATAGTTTTATTGCAGAAATTGTGTTTTCAGCTGACGGCGTTTTTAGCGGATTGCGAGATAATCATTTTTGTCCCAAAAAATAGTTAATGTCAAAAGGTATCTTATTATTATTATTATATATTTTTTGTATGTTAATGAAGACCTTAGAAAACGATTCGACTATTTCTTTTAAGTAAACAGTGAGTATAATTAATTTTACAGTTGAATATCTTTAATTAATTAATTAGCTCTAACGGGTTGAATTTCCCAAAGTTGAGTATTTTGTTTTTGTATATCCCTTCATTTTCAATGTAGTGATTCAAAAAAAAAAAAAATATTGCATGACAAAAACTGCAGTAAATCATAATGCGGTAGATAAAGGGCTAATAACTAAATCCGAGGAGCAATCAAACTTATTAATATAATTATAATAGAAATAAGAGCACTCTTCTATATAGTTTCCTGAGAGCTCTTGCTTCAAAACTTGCTTAATCCTTCCTCTTGAACCAATAACACTAAGTACGCTCACCGGTCGCTAATACTATGCTTTCTTCCTATTCTCAATTTCCAACCATCCTCCCGCATAGCACTTAAATAAAAGTTCTCATTTACTTTAAGTCAAGTCATCTCTACGGAAAGCGGATTTCAATTGAAATCACAGTTAAAAAGAGTATTCTACCCAATAGAATTAGTAGACAGGCTGAATAGGACCCATTACATACTCTTTTACAATCTCTCACTATTTTTACAATTTGTTTTGAAATTAAAAGTGAGATTTCATCTTAAAAGTCTCATCAGAGCCTGAAAATTAATGTCAGCCAACATGCATTGATAGGTACTCTTTTTAATCTACATGCAAGAAGATTTTCTCGCGAAAAATTTTGACACAAATAAAGACATTTTTTTTTTGTTGTTGTTTATTTTGTTCTCTGAATATCTTAGTGGGCCACAAAAAAAAAATCTTCGCCGTCCGCTATTTGCCCACCCCCTGCCTTAACATAAAATACTATATATTCCAAACTTGGAGAAATTAAATTTTGCATTGGAGCTAGTTGTTGCTCAGTTAAACAGATTTTAATGTACTTTTAAGCACAGATCTATATATATCTTTAAAGCAACAAAAAAAAAGGTACTTGTGATTGACCTTAAAATCCGACGTATATAACGCGTACTTTTAACACAAATTTACGGGTGCGCGTTGTACGCTGGGTATCATAATGACAGCTTCAAAAATAAAAAAAAGATAGGACCACATAAGAAAAATTAATCTTCTGTTTAGATCGAAATATTATATATTTGAAAAAATGACATACCTAATGAAGTTAAAGGGTTCTGATTCTAAAAGTATACTATTTTTTTCAAAATCCTGGGATACTAACTCGAATAAATGACTTAAAAACGTACGCGCATTGTACACGCACACTTCTGTAAAAAAGGAAGTGCACATTATACGGCGAATATACCTAAAATTTTAAAAAATGCAACTTGAAAGTATGGCTATGCATTGTTTGCCGGTGCACGCTCCTCGCCGGATTTTACGGTAATTTCACTTTCCCGATTTCCGGAGCTATTGACTGTTGAAGGAAGTGACGCATTATTAAAATCAAGGCTCTGGTTTCCACTGTTCAGACTTAAATTAAAAACTATAATTTGACAAATAACAAATATAGTATTCCATAATATGTAATGGAAAGAGATGTTTTTCAGTGTTCGCGATCTTCTCGTGAATTAGCATACAAGCTCGACCACTTTCATTTCTTCGAACTTCGCGCATGTTTCAGGGGAACGTGAAATCCTCAGTCGAAAAAGTTGTTTGATTGCAACGGAATTGCGAAAATCATCCCTTCTTCTGACCTGTATCCTCTCGCACCGCGCTACGAGATAAAACAGCTGTTGCCCTCGAAGTGTAAGGTCCAATAACCCTTTTTCAAGTTTATGCAAGGAAATCATTCTCGGTAAGTTTTCGAAACTCAATATTCGGTGGAGGGTTTGAGGCACCCGTCTCCAAATTTCTTTAAATATTTTTAACGTGTTATTTAATGAAAATATAACCGTCTTATTTGATAAATAGATACAGTACTATTATTAGTTTTTAGTCTATATAAATATTATTTCTGGTGTAAAATAAAATTTTAGCGGTACATCTCAAAGATTAAAATGCCAAAATTAAGACTTTGCTTATGGGATATATATCTTTAAAAATTTCCAATAAAGCTTCGATATTTTTTGTTATCTTTATAAAGATATTTTAATTATTCTGTAGAAATACAAAAATAAATTTTTTCTTTTTTTTTTTTTTTCTGTTTAATTTAAGTTGGATATAATTGAGATCTCATGATATATGCTTATGTTTAGTAACCATTTTTTAAAAGAGTTTCTCTTAAATATGTAAAATATTTTTTGCACGTATATAAACAATACATACAATATAGTGAACATATTTTTGTAGTAAAATATTAAGACAATTTCTTTAAAAAATTATAAAACTTTGTAAGTTTGAAAACTCCCCCTTTTTTTATACGTAGGATTTTTTTAAAAAACTATGTACTGCTTAGACAAAAAAAATCACTCTGTGCACAGGTATCGTGTATAGAAGTATAACAATTTGGAACTATATAATGCAATAGTTTTTTTTAAAAAAATGTACCTAAAGACAAAAAATTATGCTTTGGTGAAAAAGTGAAAAAAATAAAAGCAGCAATCTTTTCACGTATCATACTATTGACTAATATTTTCTTGCCTTTTTCTATGATACTTTAAACATTTTCTAGAGTTACAAAAATAATTTTAAATTAAAAATTTTTTTCCTGTATTTTACCTGAACATGAACATGGTTTTATCAAACATATATATTCATTTTGAACCATTTTTTATAAAAATATTTCTTGAATATACAAAATATTGTACATACATATATAAAACAATGAACAAAATATACTCAAATAGTTCTTTCATGAAATTATTGTATAATTTCTCAAGAAAAACCGTAAAACTTTGAAGCTTGGAAATTCTCGAATTTTTTCCTTTTTTCTCATGTAAAACTAGTTCACAAAAAAAAGAATTAGACATTAAAAAGAGAAAAATATTATTGTTTCTTTTTAATAAAAACAAATTAATCAAGAGGAATTATCTTTTAAAATGTGTCAAAGAAGACGTGGTCGTTTGCTTAAATTTTTATCAATTTTTTTTTTGGTATTTTAAGGTTATTTTATCAACGAACAAATAAGTGTTATATACTTTTAGATTCAGAAAAATATGCACTACTTTTTAATACTAAAATTAGAAAATCTGTTTTTTGAATGTGTATGATACCCTGGTTTTCTTAGCTTAATTTGTAGAAGATATCACATAAATGCACGCAGTGAATTATTGTCATTTTACTTTCAATATATTTTTTTAAAAAATGAAGAGATTCGGAATTTTTTTTAAAAAATATACGCCATATATCCCATAGTATGGCGCACACCTATTTTTTTGGAGAAATCTGAAATGAGTATATGCAATGCACTTATCTTTTGAACTCCAGATAAACAGTCTGGGAGTGGATAATTAAAACATGGAGAGAGAGAGAGAATAAAATTAAACGCGAAAGATTTTTAAAAAATCACTTAAGAAATATAGTATATCTAACAATCTAAATGGAATGTAAGGTGAATATAAAAATTTATTTATGGATCAGAGTCAGTGGCGTAACGTACACCCCCGCAACCCCCGCATTGCGGGAGGGGGGCAGGGATTCTAGGAGGCCCAAAGCCTGACTGGCTCCAAATACGTATTTGGACTTGGGAGCCCAAAACCTGGCATTGCAGAGGTGCCCAATATTCTCCGTTACGCCACTGATCAGAGTAATAGTGATGGTGAAAAACAAGTCATATAAAAAAATAGTTTTTAAATCAATTCCTACTTACAAGGGGAGGGCACGACTAAGGAAATTCTTTTGGGATCGAGACTTGGTGTAATAGTAGTACTCCTTTAGGGTGTTCACTCCTCAATGTAATTCCGTCGAATGGCCAGTCAATTCGGAGAAATGAGCCTTCGAAAATCATGCTTAGCTTTTATACGATTAAATTTTAATTTTCCGCAATGAGTTTGTAGCTTGATTGGTAAATCGTCTGCTTACTATGCGCGAGGACTGGGTTCAATTCCACGCGCGCGATCAACTTTTTTTTCTTCAATTAATTTAATTAATTTTAATTAAATAAATTTATTTATGAAAGGTTTATCAAATATTAAATGATATTTTTTGTAATTATTTTGTATTTTATAAAGTAAAAAAAAAATTAAAAATATAGAGCTTAAATTATTTATTAGTAAAATTACTTAAAATTATTATTAATAAAAATTATTTATAATTAAAATTAGTAAATTAAGTATTATTTTTTTATAATCAACTAATCATTTACTATTTATTATAATTAATTAATTAATATTTATTATAATTAATTTATTATTAAACATTAGTATTAATAAGAAATATTATTAATTTATGATTAAAATTATTATATTAATTTATAATTAAAATTATTATTCCTTTATAATTAAAATTTTTATTCATTTATAATTAAAACTATTATTAATTTGTTATTAAAATTATTGTTTATTATTGAAATTATGATTTATTATTGAAATTATTATTAATTTATTATAGAAATTACTTAAATAAATTTATTAAAATTATTTAAATAAACTTTTTGAAATTAAATAAATTTATTTGAAAAGGACTTATTAAATATTTTATAAAATTATAAAATAATTAAATTAATAATATATAAAAAGACATATTTTTATTATATTAATCATAAAATAATTAATGTAATAATAATAATATATTTTCTAAATTATTTTATATTATATATAATATTTTATTTATAGTATATTGTATTTCACATTAAAACTATTTGTAACTAACTTTTTTGTAAAGTATCATTTAATATTTAACATTTATCATTTAATTTTAATATTTATTATTTATATAATTAAAGTAATTTTATTTTATAAAATACAAAAAATATCATTTAATATTTCATAAACATTTCATAAATAAACTTATTTAATTAAAAAAATAATTAAATGAATTGAAGAAAAAAAGTTGATCGCGCGTGGAATCGAACCCTAACCTCTAGCATAGAAAGCAGACGATTTACCAATAAGCTTACGAACTCGTTGGGGAAAATTAAAATTTAATTGTATAAAGCTAAGCATTGAATTTCGAAGACTGATTTCTCCGAATTGACTGGCCATTCGACGGAATTACATTGAGGGGTGAACACTTAAAGAGTACTAATATTACACCGAGTCTCGATCCCAAATGAATTTTTAGTCGTGCCCTCTCCTTTTTAGATCACAGCGAAAATTTTATTTTAGCTATTTTTATTAAAAGTTACAATTAATATAAATATGTATATCATAGTGACAGAATCACAACATTTAAGTGGTAATTAGTTTTTAATTATCATTAAAGTATCGTATTGTCCTTTTAATTTCAGTCCAACTGAATGCTTTAACACGTGAGAAAAAAACCTTTTCAAGTTTTGACACAAGTCGCCAAAAGGTGCTAAGTCGCCAACGTGGCGTATTGTAATTTTTAAATAATTTGTTTTAATCAATGAATTTTTATTCATTAGAATTAAATTATTGTATTGTCATCCAAAATGATCCTGTATATAAAATTTCAGCTCAATTCAGCGCTTTAAAATGTATTTTATTAATGATTGAAAACTCCACCAAGATAAATAAATAAATATCAAATATACATAAATAAATAATAGAAGTGCAAGTAATTAGAGAATTGGAAAAATGAAAGGAATTCGATGATGTGCCTGAAGATTTAGCAGAAGACGAAGACGACGAATTTTTCATGGTATTTAATAATGGAAATCCGTAAGGCAAGCCCCATTTCTTTTAAATAAACAATTTTTAGATACACGTAAAAATCTAATTTTTTTTTATGTCATTCTTTTTATTTTTAAATCAGTCATTTTTTTGTATTCACCGTATATCACGCACCCTTTTTTTTACATATAAACCTGAAATGTACTTGTGCAATCTTCTTATATTTTAAATTCATTTATTTAAA
Organism: Trichonephila inaurata madagascariensis; assembly: GCA_019973955.1. Lineage (NCBI taxonomy): Eukaryota > Metazoa > Arthropoda > Arachnida > Araneae > Nephilidae > Trichonephila > Trichonephila inaurata. Next base: position 40,135 of record BMAV01006036.1, read on the forward strand.
GTATTATCCTAGGCTTTTGAACAATGATATTCTAAAACCACAACCTTAAGGCGTCAGAAAAGAAAGGAAGACGAAATTTATTATGTATTTCAGTTCTTTTAAATGAACAGTATTTGGATACACAGGGAAATACGTTTAACGCGAAAACACTTAAGACGAAATATCGGTTAACACGAAATGGTAACTTCGAAAGGTCTCAACAAACTGCTTTGTAATTCCATGTATTTTTTCCCTCTTAACACAAAACGAAAATCGCTGAACACGAAGAAGTTTTCCTTCTGGGAATGAACAAAATATGCAAAACACAAGCGGGATTGGACTGTCCTATTGCATTATCGGAAGAATTCATTGCTGTTGATGATAATAAGGTGTGTACAGCCCCAATTATGGCAAAGACCTTTTGGAGTTGGTTTAAAGCTCAAAAATATCGTTGATGCAGATTCCGACGATGAAAATATAATGAATAATGCAGCTCCTTTTCCCGCGTTTTCCGAAATGAAAAACGTCATTAAAAGTATTGACAAAATGAATGGTAAAATGAATCGTAAAAAGGATAACAAAATGGAAGACATCAAACAATCTATTGCCAATTTGAGACTAAAAAAGGCAATGCAATGAAAAATATCAGATTATTTTTCAAAAATTCACTTAATGCTTTCTTTTCTCAAAAAATGTGAAAATATTGAATTAAATTTCAGTTCAAAAGTTCTTGTGAATGTTTTTGTTTCATTGATTTTTATTAAATGCATGCATAAACACATTTTCGTAAATAAAATGTACTCTAATCAACTTAATTTTGTTTAATATAAGTTTTTTTTTTTGCAATATCATTTAACAAGAAATTCTCTTTTAACACGAAAAAAACATTTCAGTCCCTTCCGTTTCATGTTAAACTATTTTCACTGTATGTAAAATCCTATGTGTGTATATATAATATATATATGCTCACCTTTTCTTTAATTTAAAGTTATTTTTATGCTCGGCGTATGACACGCAACCGTAAATTTTGGTCTTATTATTATTATTATTATTGCGAGTGTTAAAATTGCGCTGGTTTATACAATTAATGTGTCTTATCAACAAATGTATATTGTGGACGCATGAATTTGACGATTTTCTAATCTTGTGAGACTTTTTCAATTCGTTCTCTTATAATGACAACCAGATTCAATTCTAATGCCTTTTTAAAAAGCGTCTTTTTTTACATTTTCCACTTTCACGGGTTCTTTCATCTACACTTTTTTTAACAGAACAAGAGTCGACAAAGATTATTACTCTTCATTGGTTTCAATCATTGGTTCTCGAGTTTTCATCTTGATGTATCCTCTCCTATCATATTTTCCCCTGACATATCCTAATTATAGTGTAAGCCTTTTGCCTGAATCCAAATTGAATTCGTTTTCTTTTAACAAATGTTTAATAGAAAGTAGTTTAATATTTTTACGCAGATAGGTGTTGGAAACAAGTTTATTACAGAGTGTAACGTAGGTTTGTGAGACTTTATGTTTTGGTTATATATCATACTATGGAAGATTTTTTAAGGCCCCGTTTTTAAAATTGTAGTACTGTTTTACTTACGATTTGTTTGTCGCTTCATTTCAAATTAATCATATCTTTTAATTTATATTGCTGTTATTTTAACAAAAATTGTGCAAGTAAAATTATACTACACAATTGTTTACGTTTATACGTCTAGATATTGTGCTGTAATTATTTCATTTAAATCTGGTTCTTTTTCTACATAACCTAACCTTTTTTACTGTCAAATGAACAACATTAAAAGACAAACATGTAATATATATGTGTGTAGGATTATTGGCGCAGTTCTAGGGGTATTAAAGGATTACACTCGTTTTTTTGCTAAACTAACGTTTACTGTTGGACAATAGATACAGCTCTACACACTACGACAGACTTTTACACAGATAACTGGATTGACACTTAGGTTAAACACTTTTGGCTCTTAACGACAGTCCTAGTACAATTGATGACACTTGACTTTCCCAATAGTCTTTGGAGTTTGGTTGATGAGAGTGACCTGCTCGTCTCTCGTATGAACAATCGGGTCGTGGGTCCCTACTCGGCCGCCATTCTGGTTGCTCCCTTTTTTCTCAGCCCAAGATCTATGACCTCCTCGTCTAGAGTCCACTTCTTCGTTAATTCGCTGGTGGCTGCATTGCCAGCGCCCTCTAGAGAATTTCTATGTTGAAGAATCCCACAAATATAAAAAAATTAAGTCAATTTCCACTTAGATCAACAAAGAAAAATTTATTTTAGTTACTTTTTATTAAATAGTTACAACTAATACAATAAATATGTATATATATATATATATATATATATATATATATATATATGACAGAATCACAATATTAAGTGATAAAACAGAAAGCGAATTTCCTTGCAATTTTCCTTTTTCTTTTGTATATAGGGTGTTTTACTATTTTCATTTTTTTTTGTTTATTTCTTTTTATTCATTAATTAAATTTATCTATTCTAATTAAATGCTATATAGTAAAAAAGAAATCACGTTCGCAGAAATTAGGTCATCACAGGTGGGATTCGCATCGACGACCCTTGGATTAGAAATCCGACGCACTATCCATTGCGCTACAGGGACACAACGAGAGTTTTTACTTTCTATATATGCTGGTGGACTCTTAGTTTTGTTTGTTACTATTTATTCCTTTTTTTTAATTTAATGAATAAATTAATATTTAGAAAAACTGTATTAACAACAAGTGTCATCCACTACAAGTTTAAAAAAGATGTATTTGAACTTGATTGGATGAATAGAAAGTATTTAACTAACGATTGAAAATTTGAACAAGATATATATATTTGAATAAATAAATATATAAATATATAGGGAGATGAACTAATAGTAGGAATTGAAAAAGTGGAGGGTGCACTGCGTGATGCTGATCAGGCAGACGATGAGGGAGGAATTCAGTGGAACGAAGGGGAGGGTGCAGATGCTACCCTTCTCCAAGTCATTTACTACTCAGGTTTCTAAAAAGCCAGGTATATACTGTAAAAATTGAACATAAACATATTTTCATGTTAAAAAAATTTCGTGTTAAAAGATTTTTCAAAAAAAAACATATGTTAAAAAAAAATTTAGTTTATCACAGTACATTCTATTTACATTGATGCATATGAATGCATGTATTAAATAAAAAGCAAAGAAACAAAAACATTCACAAGAACTTAATGAAATTTAATGCAAAATTTTCAAGTTCTGTTTTTCATCACCAGACTTAAGAAGTTCCATCTTCATCTTAAGGGAAATATCAATTTGCTTTATCCCCTGAGCTCTTTGACATTGTACTCGTAGAAAAAATTCTACGAAAATAGAAAAAAAATATGTGAGCCAAAGTCGCTGATTTTTACTTAGACTGCGATATACTCGCCACCGAATTCCAAAGCCAACTGATGTGTGATGAGATGTTTTTGTGTGGCGTTTGTAGGGGTGGAAGGGGAAAGTAGCTTAGATTCAAAAAAATTGGCTTGCCACAGGAGATTCCGATTTGAGGGTATCTCAAAGCCAAGTTTGCCTCCTTTCTACGAAACATGTGAAACCACCTCTCTTTTATTTCACGCCTCTCTTAAATCTCGCCTGCGTCGCTGGTGTGTTCCTTTTCTCGTTCATTACCAGAAGGAAAATCTTTTCGTGTAATGAAGCATTAAAATAGACAGTAGTTTGTCGGGACCGTTGTATTATTATTTCGTGATAACCGATATTTCCTCTTAAGGCATCCGACTTCGTTCGGAACCCTGATTTTGAAAAAGCATACAGACGAATATTACTTTTATTATTTAGTGTCATTAGATTAGAATACACGTAGTATAAGATTCTTTTAAGAATATTATTATAATAAAAAATTATTTAAATGCAATATTTTGACAAAAAATGAATGTAGAATTACCCATTTTCAAAAAATCCTCCTTTTATAGAAAATAATAATATTTTGTCTAAATATGATTCAGACTTGTGTAAGGATGATAAACTAGAGGATTTTTGAAATTTAGAAGTGGATTTATCCACATTTTAAAACATCAGAGTGAAGAAAATTTAATAAAATAACATCGAAAATTATTTAAATTGGTAGTAAATAATTCAAAAGTTCTAGTTCAGACTCTCTGGAGATGCCATAGCCCTATATAAGTAAAATGTTAGTATTATAGAATCATTTTTCATAAAAGAAAAATATTTTGAAACTCATAATTCTAAGTTTTTGGGGTTTTTGCCAAAATATTGTATTTAAGTAATTTTTTATTGTAATAATATTCTTAAAACAATTTAATACGTATATTCTAGTCTAAGTGACACTAAAATATTTTTAAAATATCCGTCTGAACGCTTTTGCAAAATCAGAGTTCCGAACGTAGTCTGATACCTTATAAGCGCTTTCGCCTTAAACTTATTTCACTGAATATATATTCTTAGGAAACTTTTTTCAACTAGATATGGAAAACTGTATCTCTTTCACGATTTCATAGTTTAGTTTGCAATTACAAGTTATTCTAATTCATTTCGCATAGTAATTTGCAACATCTTTCTCTTCCTGTATCTCTTGAATTTCATGGCGAATATTAGTTGTGAGCGGAACAATGATTCTAAGCTTATTGGAGTAAAAGATCTCTTAGAACAAAAAAATCTATCTTCTCAAATGAAGATGATGCACATATGTCCTCGGTATTAAAACAAGGGATCTTTTGTTAAACTAGTAATATAAGAGAACTTTTTTCACACGTTGGGCTCTGTTATGCAACCGTAATTAAAATCCTAGACCTTGATTTAAAGATTCTAGGAGTAGAGGAGTTATTATTTTAATTGTAAAGTAATTTTTGGGCCATTGCATATATACTACCGTAAAATTTTCTCACGCTAATGCAAATTTGTAAATGTCTGGTAACTCTATGTAATATCATTTCTAGAATAATTAGTAAATAGAAACTTTTGCATACTTTATAATAAATATTTTAGACTATGTGCGGTGATATTTTGCCTTCAATCGCAATAATCAAAAATATTTATTCTTATTACTTTTTACCCACATCAAAATGTTCGAAATACATACATGAAAATCAGTTATTTTTTAAAATCCTTGTATTAGACTCTGAAATAAGCTTGCATTTATTTATTTACTCATTCTCTGTACAAAATGCCTAGAATTATAGTTACGCAAGCTTTATTTTAAGTACCTGTAGTATTAAATGTTATCGAAGTCCAGTGGCCAAGTGGAAGCTTATCGCGCTTCCAAGCCACGAGTCTGAGGTTCAAACCCTAGACTGGGCAAGGTCGCGACTCTCTCTTTCAACCCTTCAGTACGTCGATATAAATGAGTACCAAACTTGCTTGGGATCTAAACACTGGGGGTTTCGCATCAGACTGATCACCTGACTGGAACATCTGCTCAGCACTTCAGTGCTCAGGGTCATGAAAACTGAGATGGACAATAGGCCTTCACCTGTCATGGGCTGTTGCACCACTGAGTTTAGGTTTTTGTATTAAATGTTATCAGTTCAATTAAAATAGAGAATACTGTTCTTGTTTTAATAACTGTTAAATTTAATTCAGTTGATTTAACAATAAATCGAGTGGTTTTGGAGACCCTGTGTAAGCAACATAAAGATCACCGAATACTACAAACAGACAAACTAAATTTAAGATGAGAAGTAGTGTGTGTGTGTGTGTGTGTGTGTGTGTGTGTGTGTGTGTGTTGTGTGTGTGTGTGTGATTTCAAAGTTTGTCTGTGAAAATAGATTTTCCCCGAATTTAAAGTAATGATTTTTTTAAAATATTTTCGAGTTTTCAAAAAGAAATCAGTAAATTTTCCCTGTTTATTACCTTAAAGTCATATGACAATTTTTAATTATACAAAAGAGTTTAAAATATTATGGCTCTTTAAAAGAAATTAAACATAAAAATATTTGAAAAATAATGATGTGAGAAAACTGAATGAATTAAAACAAAGAACCTTAAATATCATACAATTTAATAGACTTGATAAAAAAGACACTTTAACAAGTATTATGGCTCTTAAATAATATATTTTAAATATAGTAAATATTTTTGTCAATAGAAAAAAAAAATGATTTTATACTAATACTGAATAGTAATTAAAACGACAGAACCATGTTAAACTAATAACTTTACAACATAAATGCTTTTACTATTGGATAAGGACTGTAATACATTTTCGTAGTCCCATATCATCAGCAATTAAAAAAGTATTTTTATTTGTATTACTGAAGTACTGAAATAGTATGTTAGATATATTTTAAGTAGCTGTGTGTCTAATGGAATAAAAACCAAAACTTGTCATGTCATAAGTGATGTGTGTTTTTTGTAGCTGGTACATGTCAATGCGTAGTTATGCATGCTAGTGTGCAAATATGTGTATACGAATGTATGTTTGCATTGTATGGCGCGTGAGTTATGAACTGTGTTGCATTCGTGTGTAAGCTAGTTATGTGTGAAATATAAGTCAATTGTGCATATGTACATAAAAGTATGTTTGAAGTGTGTTTGCGTGTGTGTGTCATGTGTGTGAAGTGTGTATGTTTGTGTATGCGTTTGTGTATGTGTGTGCAATGCATAGTGTATATGTTTGTATGTATTGTTAGTATAATGTGTGTTGTGGATGTTATGTTTGTGATGTATGCTTGTAGGGGTATATATGCTGATGTAGGTGTGTAATATGTTATATTATATTTGTAATGTCTAAAAAATGTTAAAGTTTGTTACGTGTTATGTTTGGCATTTATTTGTAAAAGCGTAATGTGCGATGATTATGCATACTGTGTTAGTCATTATTAAAGCTTTCAGACTAAGAATGATACTAAAAAAATTATAATGATTTACGACGTTTTCTTTTCATTCCTTCCCATTTAACATTAATTAAAAATTAAAAATGTGTTTTAACTTATTTTTCTCTTGCTTGCATGAATTGATACAACAGCATATTTTCTTTTGCTAAAAATTTCTCTTACTATAATATGTTAGTTGAATTTCTAGGTATATTATTTTAGCAGTTTTAATAAAATATAAGACTAAAATTTTTAAAAGTTAAAAGACTCTCTTATTATTTCTAACATCATTTAACGGAAAAAAATATTTTTATATTTCCTGAACTATTTTTAAAGATTGTTTTATAAAAAACAATTTTTAATGTAGTATCCGATATTTTAAACACTGATATCCATACACGCAAATGCTACTCAAAAATTATAGACGACATAAAAAATTTTAAAAATTTAAAAAGTGATATACAAAAGAGGTGCATAAATGTTTAAACAGTTTTCAACTTAATATTAAAGTTTGGGAAACAAATTTGGAATATTTTTTTTCCGATAAAAAGCACTATAACTTTAATATTTTTATTAAAGTCTCGTTATCCTACACAGACAGAGCTCACGAAGGTGGCCCCGGAAACTTTCGCTGGTCCTAAGAAAAATGTGGAATTTACTTACTCACATCGATTTAAGTTATGTTCTACGGGTAGAAGTCAAATTATTTTTCCAGAGGAATAAAATAATCCGAAATATTGCAAAAATTCTTGTCCAGCAATAAATAGCTAACAAAGCTTGCATACCTGGCAGATATTTTCCCCCTGTTGAGGAATCCGACTACGTTGGGGGGAACCGTGATTTTAAAAAAGCGCATAAATGGATAATTTTCATGGTATTTAGTGTCACTTAGATTAGAATACATGTATAAAATTGTTTTGAGAACATTATGACAAATTTCAATATTTGGGAATATAAATCAATATTATGGCAAAAATGAACTTAGAATAACTTTTTCAAAACTTTTTCTAAACTTTTATAAAATGCTTCTACAATAATAATATTTTGTGTGTGTGTGTGCTGTAAGTAAGCCTTCTCAGAGGTCTCAACCAGGAATTTTGAAAATTCAAATTATTTTTCAGTTATCGCCAGTTGGGGAAATAAGTATCAGCGTTTTTCTTAACATTTCTCCCTCGTTGTCGTAAAATATGGATAAATCACTTTTAAGTTATATATTTCAAACATTCTAATTGAGCCTCTGTACAATGGTCTGGCTTTTACACAGGCAAAATATTATTATAATAGAAGCATTTTCATAAAAGGATAACGTTTTGAAAATGGGTCATTCTATGTTCATTTTTTGTCAAAATATTTTACTTAAATAATTTTTTCTTGTAATAATATTCTTAAAACAAGGTCATATACGTTCTCTAAACTAAATGACACTAAATATCATACAAATTATCCATTTATACGCGTTTGTAAAATCACGGTTTCGAACGTAGTCGGATACCTTTTTGAATTAAACATATCCTGTAAAAGGACAATTTAAGGACGTGTTCACACTACGAAGTAAAATTGATGCGTTTCAAAAGGAAATATTACAGTGGAAAATGGAGTTTGTTGAAGACGATCTGCAAATATTTTCTAATTTTAATGAATACATGAAGGAAAAAGATGTTAACTAGAAGTAGTAACCCTAGTTAAAAAGCATTTGGAGTTATTTACAGAATTTTTGCTCGTTTTATTACCCATGAAATAGAATCAGACATTGGAAATATGTGATAATAGATCCATTTGCAGCGAATTCTGGATAATAATTATGACTTACATCGACTAAAAATTAAACTTCATTCATCCTTATTTAGATCTCAGTTTGGTTTTCCACAAAAGTGAAATACCCTTTACTTAGTGAACAGGGATGAAAATTCTGCTTAATTCTCCTAACTTATTTATGTGAAAAGGCCTTTTCATCTGTCACAGCCATCAAAACACAGGTACCGATCTCAGCTTGAAATGAAAGCAGTTCGTCTTGCAGCAACAATATTGATCCAAATATCCATAACATTATTTCAAGTAAGCAGGAACATCCATATACTAGAATGTGTAAAGTTAAAAGTTCGATTCTTAAGGTATCCATATTGGAACTTGATTTTGAAAACACATAAACGGATAATTTTTCTATTTAATGTCACTTAGATTAATAACAGGCAAAATATTATATAATACAAGCATTTTTCATTATTAAAGGACATTTTGAAAAGTGACTTCTAAGTTAATTTTTGCCAAATATATTTATTTAAATCATTTTATTTCAAAATGTCTTTGTAATGATTTATAAAATTTAATATAATTATTTATATAATCAATAGCAATTTTCTTATTTTATAAAATACAAAATAATTACAAAAATATAATTTAACATTAATAAACCTTCATAAATAAATTTATTTAATTTAAAAATGAATTAAATGAATTATTAAAAAGTTGATCGCTGTGTGAAACCTGCTTCTATATAAAAGACTGATTTTACCAATCAAGCTCGAACTCGTCAGGGAAAATTAAAATTTAATTGTATAAAGCTAACTATAATTTTGAAGGCTGTTTCTCGATATTTGCCATTCGAATACATTGGGGTTAACACCCTATTAAGGAGTACTACTATTACCCAAGTCTCGTTCCCAAAATGGGAAATTTTCTTAGTCTGCCCTCTCCTTGAAGGACATTAAATATTATGAAAATTATCGCATTTATTTTAAATCACGTTTCCAAACGTAGTAATCCTTAAACCATTTTGTTTTGTTTTACAGTCCCTGTTTATTTTGTTTATTTTATTATGTTTTAATAAAGCTTTATAATTTGTTACAATTAATCGTTTTTTTATTTACTAGATGCGTTTTATGTCTCTTAGAACAATTTTTATAAATATATTTTACATTTAAGGTACTTGAATACGTTCGGAACCGTGATTTTAAAAAGCGTATAAATGGATAATATTTATGATATTTAGAGTCACTTAATTAGTAAATGTACATAAAATTGTTTTAAGAATAGTAATAATAAAAAATAATTTAAGTACAATATTTTGACTGAAAATGAACATATAGAATGATCAATTTTCAAAATATTCTCCTTTTTAAAAAACATGCTTCTATTATAATAATATTTTGCCTGTTGTAGCTCAGCCCTCTGTCAGAGGTTTACTAAAATTTTTTGAAATATATAATTTAGAATGGGTTTATCCATATTTTACGACAACAGTGGGAAATTTTAAGAAAAAAACGCCGATAATTATTTCAATGGGTTGTAACTCTGAAAATAATGTGAATTTTTCAAAATCATAGTTGAGCCTCTGTACAGAGGTCTGAGCTATATGCCGGCAAAATATTATTATAATGAAGTATTTTTCAAAAAAAGGGAGAACATTTTGAAAAAGGTATTCTAGTTTAATTTTTGCTCAATTTGATTTAAAACATTTTTTTGTCAAAATGTCCTTAAAACGATTTTATACATGTATTCTAATCTAAGGATACTTAAATATCACGAAAATTATCCATTTATGCACTTTTTTAAAAACATGGTTCCAAACCAGCCCAGGCTCCGGGAAACCCTTAAAAATCCTATTAGTGGTCCGGGATTTAAATTATTAATTTATTTGGGCCGTGAGGTCAAAAAGTCTGACGACCTTTTGCTACAGAAGTCTAATATTTTATCATACAAAACATTTTTACCTGATTTGACCCATTTTTATGTATAAAATATATTTCCCATTTCCCCGTATATCATAATGCTAATTAAGCTTCCCTTATGTTAAAAATTAATTATCAATCAAATATTTTTAAATTTTAGAAAAGTTATATCATAAGCGATGTATTAATTTAAAACACTGCAAATTTTGAGATATTTGAGATATAACTCTTTAACAAGTATTTTATGTTAAGTTTTTGGGCCTTTGGCGAAGACAGCTAACATATTTTTTTATCTAACTCGAGTGAAGAACCGCTGAAGATGCCAATGTGGTAACCCTTATTTATAATATCAACCCAGTTCTAACAGAATTGTCCTCCAAAACCGGATCTCGATAAAAGAAAGAGTAAAAAATGAAGCATTTTGGCAAATGAAAAAAATTGTAAAATCAGTGATACCCCAACACTCCTCGACAATGTCCATTCCTCAAGAGGCATTTACTTTCATTGACTGAACTCACGGTATGTATTCTTTTAAAAGATGGACCCTTCTCTAATAGCACTCCTTAAGTTATACTGACCGTTTGAAAATATTTTTTTTACTCTCTTTTCCAGACATTTTTTTTTTGTTTTAAAAATTTTGTATTTCTTTTTTATACGCGGTTAACATCTATCGTCTATCTTGAAAATGGACTCGGTACTCTTTCATTTTTATTTATGCTTTTAAAAAAATTATTTTTTTAAATTCATATAATGTTTCTATTGAAAAAAAAGTGATCCCAGATGAAATGTTCACATAATATTCCCAAATTTTAAAAATTTTAAAATTTTTTTTGGAAGTTTTGGGAAATTTTCAAACCTTTCTCCTTTTGTAATTTTAATTTTTTTGTGACCTAAAATTTTTTTGAATATTCTTGGGATGTTCATAACAACTTTGGCATTGATTTTACAAAACAATTAGTTTTAGGGGGGTTTTGATATACATGAAAAAATTAAACAAAAAGCCAATATCTACTACATTTTAATTTTGTTTAAAAAGCTATTCAGTTTACGAAAAATGGACCCCTTTAATTTTTGTTCGTGTTTATATATAACACACGGGGGAAAAAAAGGGGAAGGATTGGCAAATAATTGGGGAAAGGGGAGGCATTTTGAATGCATGAATGTATCGAAAAAACAAACGAGAAAAACCCTTTTTGTACCATTTTAAAACATTATTATATACTTTTTTTTTAAAAAAATTGCATTTTTATTTTTTAACCCATAAATTTTATAGATGATCCTTTTTTTAAAAGGTATTAATTGTACAAAAAAAATTTAAGGAAATTTTAAAAAAATTTTATTTATTTTTCATGCTGAAATTTTATTTTTTTCTTCATATAATATTAAATTACATTTGTATGAAAAGCATATAGGAATGAGAACTAAATTATTAATATAAAATGCTTAATTAAAAAATTTTCCATGCACACAAAAAGAAAAAAAATACATTATTTATCCGGTAATATCCTGCTTTTATATTAAACCTTTTTTTTTTTTATAGTTATTATTTCTCTTTCTAAAATGGATTTTTTATCAAACCCTTTTTTCAAAAGAAACGTTGTTTGAATCGCCTAATTTGTTAATTTACATTTTGCAAATGAACTTTTTTATCCAACTTCTAACTTTCTGACATACAAAGTAAATCGTCAATTGGAAGATAATAATTAAAAGAATATGATTAAACAAAAAAATTTTAAAAAAAACAAGTTCGGTCATTTCACGGGCACCAAGTCCCTGAGAGAACAATAAATTTAGGAAAGATATATGATTAAAAAATACTTTTATTTTAAAATAAAATTTTAATTATTTAAAGCAGTCCAGAACTCTTAAATTATAAGTTTTTGGGGGGACCCCCTTTCCCCTCTCAAAATATATCTTAAAATAATATTTAAAAGGGATTTTAACACGTTATAGATATTTTATGTAAGCAATTACAGATAAGTTTGTATTTGTTATTAAATTTTTTTTTATATAATATTTATTTAATTTACTCATTAAATAATATTAATTTTGCGTTAAGTTCATCTACAAAACCTTATAATTATAACAATATATACTTGCTTTTTTTACATAAATTATCGAAATCTAAGTGTATTGAAATTTTTAAATGCTATTTCAAATTTCCCTTTAATTTATTTTTTATAATTTTTATTTTTAACATATTTGATAAATATTTTTCATTAAATGCATTGTACCGAATGGCATGCTAGGAAAAAATTTTGTGCATTTTGTATAAATTTTAGAACCTAAAAATTTTGGAGCTATTTTTGCTTAAAATTTAGTTTTTAAAGCCAAACCGTTGATATGTCGATGAGTTGTTCCCCTTCTTCATTACATGTTTTTTTCCCCAAATAATCTAAAAAAAGGGATCATTTTCCATTAAAACTATTTAGTTTTGCAAATATATTTTCGTATAAAAAGTTATTTCGTAAAAGCCCCGGATCTTGAGCTATAGAATATTCACAATTTACTTGGTATACATAAAAAAAATGTTTTTTATGTCCTTTTTTATATATTGTAATAATATATATTATATATTCTATAATATGGAGCTTTCTTTTTTTTTGGAAAATTTTAAAAGTGGGGTTCTATATTAATAGTATTTGAAAACCCTTTTTCATTTCAGCACATCAATTTATTTCTATATTTTGTTTTGAAAAGAATCAAATCAGTTTTTTTGAAAATGTGAATATATTTTACACAATTTATTATTTTATTTTGGTTTTTTTTTATTTTGACTCGTAAAATCCATGGATATCCTCGTGGAACCCCAGGCCCCCGGGAACATAGTTTGAAGACCCTGATTTTAATTACCAAGCCCAAATATTAAATTTCATACATAATAACGCATTGCTTGCCCTCTCCCCCGGAGTTACATTTTCCTGTGTAGCTTTAAAAAATCACACAAAAATTTATAATTCAGATGTCACTAAGATTCCCCTTGTGTTAAAGATCATCTAAAACTGTTTTAACTGAGCATTTTTGTTTGTTTGGGCTGTGTGTGTTTACCTTTTTTATATACCCAAGTATACAATAGGGTTTTTTTGGTGCGAATATAATTTTACATATTTTAAAAATTAAATTTTTAATTAATGAATGAAAAAAAAATTTTGGGATATTTTTGGGGGATTCAAAATTTTTATTTTTTTTTAGTATTTAAGTAAATTACGTGAATTTTTTACAAACGTTTCTTTAATACTTTTCGATACATCCCTTTTCTCGCTCGAAATTTGGGAAATTTCATTTATTTTATTTTTTTTTTCGAATGTTTTTTATCTTTTTTTGTCTTGTAGTAAAATAATGCTAAAAAAATTTCTATTTTTTTTAATAATTATAAATTTACTATTATTATAGCAAAAGTTGAAAGTGACCCCACACAAGGGGGGCCCGGGGTCGGACCCCCAAACCCCCATATTTTTTTGATTTATTATAATTTTAAAGTACGTAAAAAATTTTAATAACTATTTGTTTTAAGATAAATTTTATTAATTGATGCTAATTTTTTATTCAATAATTAGTTTTTTCTTGTTTGTTCCCCAAAAACAAATAAATCAAAAACCTTTACAAAATTTGTAACTTTTGACCCCGGACCCCCCCCCCTTGAAAAATTTTGTGTGCCCACTGATGTTGTATAATTTACTGTTATTTTTAAAACAATGTGCATAACACTATTTTCATAAACATCAATCAATTTATGATAAACAAACTTTTATGATAACTTGTAAAATTTTTCCCCAAATTTCTTCTTCTCTGATCAAATAAAGTTACTTAAAAACTATTAAAACAAACAAAAGTCGAATGATTTAAAAAATATTTGAAATTAAAATAGCGAGAGTAATTTTTATATTGAGTGTAAAAAAAAAAGGAAGTGACCTTGACTTTTTCTTTCAATTGACCTTGGGTTTTCACGTTTATCAACAATCTCCTTTATTGGAAAAAAATAGTTTGACCTAAAAAGGGCATCCACATCAACGCGCCGAGTTATTATCACACATTTCAATGAGCTATTGGGTTTAATGACGATAAAAAAAACTAGTTCATCTTTGATTTTTCATAAAAAAAATTGTTCTTTTTTTTTTTTTTATAGGGGGAAAAGTTTTTTGATCGTGGGTGACCTTATGGGAAAAAATTATTGAAATAATAACATCTTTTTGGGGCGTTTTCTGAAAGTGAATTTAAAAGAATTTCCCGATTCGGGGGAGTTTTTTTGGGTTTTACGGGAAAAAGAACTCGTATCGGCGACTTGGCTTATTTTTTTAATTGAAAACTTTAAAGGCGCGTGTTTTTTTCAACCTACTATTAACCACCTCATAAATTTTTTTGTTTGTTTATTTATTTATTTATCTTGGGAAATTTTTTTAAACATTAATAAAATATTTTAAAGCCCAATTTTTTAGCTGAAATTTTATATACAGGATCATTTTTGGGTGACAATCAATAATTTAATTATAATTAATAAAAATTTAAATTTATTAAAACTAATTGTTTAAAAAAATTGAAATACACCTACGTTGGCATCATTTTGGCGACCCTTTTGGGGCTTATGCCAAAACGAAAAGTTTTTCACGTTTTAAAGCTTCAGTTAAACAGAAATTTATGTCCCATTGTTTTGAATGACACTACGATACCTTTAAAGATAATTAATAAAAAATTTAAATTTTCCCCTTAATTTTGATTTGGCATATGTATGTACATATTTATATTTGTTGTAACTATTTAATAAAAGTAGTAAAAAAAATAAAATTTTCTTTGTCGATCTGAGTAGGAATTGACAAAAATTTTTTTTATTATTTTTTTAAGTAAAAATTTGTCACACTTTTTTTCCCTGAAATTTTATTTTCTTTCTTTAAATGTATTGTATTTAATTTACCCCAAAGGCGTGACAGCCCGTGAAAGGGCCAAGGCCTACTGTGCCCAACAATACACGCAACCTTGGGCCCCGAGGTTCATGGTAGATGTTCCGATAAGGGGTGTGGTCCCCTGACACGAAACCCCCCGTGTTAAGTTCCCAAGCAAGCGGTACTCATTTTTTCCCCCCCCCCTGAAGAAAGGCTGAGTCAACCGCCCAGCTCGGGGTTTGAACCCGGACCTGTGGTGTGGAAGGGGTGCATAACCATTCAGCTACTGGGCTTTTTTTACTTATTTCTTAAATTTCATCAACTCACTTGCACTGAACTTGTGGTGAAAGAGAGAAGGAAGCGAAAAAAATTTTTTCTTAAAAATTATTATTATGTAGGAAAGTGGAAGATGGATTCTGGTAGTTATTATAAGAATATTCCAAAATTTGTTTTCAAGCTACCACTCTCCGTTGGGAAACAGAGGTCTTAACGAATTATCTAGTCAAGGTGAGTTAGATTTTCCCGTTGAACACTGTTTATGATCAAAAATGTTTAAAAATGTTACAAAAGTTGTTTTGCTAACTTTATAAGAAGAAATCGGTGAAAAAGTACATGCATCGTTTAAAATTGTTGAACTAAAAAAGAAATACTTTTGAAATCCTCAAAATTTATAAAAGATAAGGAATTTATCTTGGATTTCCCTGCGACCACAGTTGTGCAACGTAAAAATGAAGACGAGTTGCATAGGTTACGCTTGCAACAAAAAACGGAATCTGTAAGTTCAACGTATAATGTTGTTGAAAGTATTCTTTCATTAGATAAACTCCATAAAGCTATATAAATAATGGTACGCCCTGTGCCAAGAAGAAACGAAACAAGGGGGATATATTTTTTAATTAAATAGAAAGAGCATTTATATATTAGCACAAAAATGTGTGACAAAAGAATTAAAACCCGAAATTTGAATGAAGTCAATGGGTGAGAAAGTTGCCAATATTTTGGTTTACATTTGTGATGACAAACTAGGAGATTACGAAAAAATAAAAACTTTAATTGTGAAAGAGTACGCACCCTCTCCTTTTGTTTGCTTAGAGAATTTTAAATAAAGTAAACGGCTCTCAGGGAATAAATTTTCCTAGACTTACATAGTATATGGCATTCATTATATTAGACGGTTACGTATTAACGCAATGGTATTGGCGACGTTATATGAATAGAAGCACATGATTATCAATTTAGCGAGTACGTATGGTTTTAAAATGGGAACGTTGGCAGTGTTGCGATAGGACGTAAGTACCATATAAACATATGTATTATGTAAATATAATAAATATTTTTAAAAAATTAGACTAATTGACATTTACATATGAATCATGTATACTCATATATAAATATATAAAAATGCATAGTTATTTAAGCATTGCCCTTTACAGAAAATGGATAAAATAAACAAATCCACCGATGGATGGGCACAGAAAAGTGAACTATTTAACGTCCTTATGCGAAAATGTCGTAAATAAAACCTTTGCATCCGGACAACTGGATTTTCTTCCCCCAGAATAAATCCGTAGTTTTCACTTCAGTCTTATGGTGGTGGAATTATCTTGTTATATGAAAAATGATTCGTATATTTTAAAAGAATTTATGTAATGCTTACAAAAAAAAATTCATGTTTATACCTCTTTTTCAAACGTTTGAGGATTTTGTGTTTGTGCATATTAGAAAACTTTGTGCACTTGTTAGAAAAAGTCTGCTTTCACCCATAAGAAATCATACAATAAAGACAAAATTTGATAGAAATATAATTTTTTTCTAACAAAATTTCATGAATTTGTTTACTATTATTTAAATATTGAGCATGCAAGAATTCGTTAATTTTGATTTAAAACTACATAGGATAACGGAAGTTTTGTAGCAAAACACACAAATTAGTTGGCAGAAAAGTCAGCGTTCACTATTTGAATATTCTTGAATTTGAATATTCTTGATTCTTGGAATTTGTATCAACAGGCGTTAAAGGTTAACAGAGTTTTTGCATTCAGTTATCAAGTAAAGTAGCTTAAATGAATTGTGACGCAATAATTGCTACGTTTTTGTAAGTTACGAAGCAATTCAAGACATGGAAAATAAAAAGAAGGAAACTAGTATCAATGAGCGTAAAATCATTGTGAAAATGTAAAAAGATGGAAAAAATCTTCAAGATATAGTCAGATCCAATGGACAGCAGTATTCAGCTATCCAGCGTGTTATTTATAACTTGAAATCTGCAAGAGTTTATACATCCAAACCTCGTTTAAATCGCCCATTTAAACTCACAATCACAGAAAAACGAAGTATGACATCAATAGTGAAAAAAAAATACGTGATTGACTGCAACTGAAACAGCAGCAGACATTCACAAGAAGCTTAACAAAAATATTTGGGCGGATACTGAAAGAAAAATCTTGAAAAAAGCCGGATACCGTAGTCGAGTGGTTCGCAAACAACCTTATATTTCAATGACCAACCGGCTTAAGCGGATAGTTTTTGCAAAAGATCATATACAAAAGCCTCTGGAGGACTGTGATATTCTCTGATGAGGGCAAATTTTGCATCTTAGGCATAAAAGGTCGTAAATTATTCTGGAGAAAACCTTGCACAGCGCTTCAAAAAGAGCATTTAGAACCAATGGTAAAGTACGGCGGTGGTGGAGTCATGGTGTGGGGGTGCATGGCGAGCAATGGTGTTGGCAAGTTGGAGTATATAGAATCAAATGAACAAATATGATTACTTTGATGTCCTAAAAAACAATTTAAAGGAAAATGCCACCAAACTCGTCTTAGGATAATCGTTTCGTTTCCAACACGACAACGATCCTAAGCACACCGCTGAGATTGTGAAGTTTTGACTCTTGTATAATATCCCAAATAAACTGCAAATGGTCCAGCAGTCATCTGATCTGAATCCTACAGAACACCTATGAGATTTGCTGGCACGTAGGATTCGTCAACACAATGTATCTGGCAAGGATATGCTGAAGAGTGTTCTTAAGGACCAATGGGAGAAGATAAGCCCTGAAGAAACCACAAAATTTGTTAGTTAATGCCGGAAATGACTTCAGGAGGTTTTCAAATGACGAGGTTATCTTACCAGCAACGAAATAGCTCATTATTCCTTTTTTAAATAATTTTTATAGTTAATACTAAAACAGTGAACGCAGACGTTTTCTACTTGATTTTTGTTAGTATCACTACAAACCTGTCTTTATTTTAAAATCTATGAAGGCAAACCAAATTTACTTTGGTTATTCTGAATACTTAAAATGAACTAAATAAAATATAATATTCAAATATTTTTTTAAATCCCAGCTTTAAATTTTTTCCGTTGTTCATGTAAGCAATAGTATGTGAACTCAGACTTTTTCTAGCTAGTGTACATATACAATTTGAAGCATGGTGTGTGTATATATAAGGATTACATTAATATGAGGACAGACATAATATCGGCATTTTTGAGTTTCCTTCTATTTTCATTTCTTTTTAAGTAACAAATTTTACGTATTTTCTTGTCTCAATCCCTGTTCTTTATCGAAATTTTTCAAGAATCTAAATTCCTGCCTTCAATGACAAATTCCGCCTTCACCCCAAAGAAAATTTTGGATTAGAAGTATTTCAGTACCATGAACAAATTGCATCTCTTAAGAACATTGGCACTAATAATCGCACTAGAAGCATTAATAATATGTGCAAATCAAAAATAGAAAGAGGAAAATATTAGTGCCCGTACAGCGTACGGGTAAACTGGTTGTGGTCAGCTTACGGTAGCCCATATGGCATACGGGCAAACCAGTTAAGGGATCAAGGCAGTAAAGGATCGCAGGACACATAATTGGGTAGAGATAAGATTTTAAAACCATTGTTTGTAATTCGCTTATTAGCCCATTTCAAAATGGTTATTCTCACAAAAATATGAGAGAAAACCTTATATATTTTTAATGAATGACGAATTTAAGGTGTTTTTGATTTTTAATAATTCATCTGATCGTTCTCTGAAAGAATACCCAAATGTATAATTTTGTTTTATGTCTCCCACACACAACACCACGTCGTTTCTGCAACCTCTAGATCTGCGATCTTCAAATTTTGAAGACTCACGGAAACCTGAAAACTGTACGGTGTTTTCAGGGCTCCCAATCCATAAAAGGCCCTTAAAAGTACATAGCTTAAAATAATATTAAAAGTATATCAACATGTTATAAGTACTTTAAGTAAAGACAATTAAAAAAAATACTGTATTTTTTATTAAAAAATATTAACATGATATTAATGTTTTTTTCTCATTAATCCATGCTTCAGGTGCCATCTACTATTGCTTTATATTTAACAACTTGCATATTTGTTTACATTTTTTTTACACAAACTGTCGAAGTCATCTAGGCATAATGAAGATATCTGCAATCGAAATCCATATTCTGCGTTAAGTTGCTTTTATAATTTGTTGTCGGTACCACACACGTTGAGAAATATTTTTGACCTCAATAGATTGTACAGAATTACATTGAAATGTTTATAATTATGTGAAAAACCACGTACTGTGCAAATTTGCATCTTAAAATTTAGAAGCTGTTCATGTTTAAATTTTAACTTCGAATTCATTGATATATATACATAAAAGAGAAAAGCGACTCACTCACGCACTCATCTCGATATCCTGATTTGAAATTTGGTAAGCAAGTTTTTTTCATGGAGTAAAGATCCGCTAAGAACGGCTTTTATGAAAATCGACCCACAAGGGGCATTGCGAAGGCTTAAGAGGTGGTACAGATAAATATTCCAGTTTCTGAACCATTAGACCCAGAGATTTGAAAATTTTGTAGGTATGTTATTTTCCACAACATAAGAAATTTTGAGAAACTCGACACCCAAAGGGCATTGCGAGGGCTTTAGGGGCGTTATAGAAGAAAAATTCCCCCTTCTTGCTCTATTAGATCAACATACTTGAATTTTACCACGCACCTTCTATTCAGGGAGTAGATATCCACAAAAAAAATTGTAAAACTTGACTCCCAAAAAGGCGTTGTGGGGGGCTAAAGGGGGCGTCAAAAGATAAACATTTCAGTTTTAAACTGGGGGGAACTAAACTTTTTTTGAACTATTGGTGGGTTATTGCCTATCAAATTTTTACAGATATTTAAATTTTTCATGGGTTAGAGTTCCTATAAGAAGGGGGTTTTTGGAAAAAGGGGACCCCCAAAAAAGGGGCGTTATAGATATAAACCCTTTTTTTGAACTGCTGTCCCCAAATACTTAAAAAATTTGGGTAAGGATGCCCTTTTTTTTGAATAAAGATCCGTCAAGAACGGATTTTACAAATAGACTCCTACGTTGGGAAGGGGGAAGCTATTTAGGCGTATTAATAAAAAAACCCTTTTTAACATCTAGTCTTACGATAGTGATTATATTATCTGCATTAGAATAACCAAAAATTTAATGAATGCCGAAAAGCTCATTGGCCTGTTTATGCTAAAAAAAAGGCTTCTGTCATCTGTAAATCATGATGCGGGTTCCTCACTATCGCAATTTTAATGGGAAAAACCCAAAGAAGAAATCGATGATCTTACATCGGCAGAATCGAAAAATTCAAAATTTATAAACATCTTATTTGGAATAAAACATTTTTTTTTTTTTTTGGGGGAAATCCCGAAAGAAAGAATGTTATTGTTAAAGATTAAGGTAACTTATACTTTTAATTTTTCGATATAGTCAAAAAAGTCTTAAGAGTTTTATTGTGTTTTGTAATAATTTTTCTCGGTATGATCCAACCGAAGAACGGGCTGGGGAAATTTTTTTTTTGAGCTGAAGTTATTAGCCGTATGAATGCTGAAGAATTTATATATATATATATATGCTAAAAGTGCGTAATGGAATAAGTAGCTATTTATTTATTTTGGAAAATAACAAAAATGGTTATAATTAACTCTAATGTCTAAGTAACAAATAATTTTGACCAACAAAAATATTTTTTATTCTCACTTGTTACAAAAATGTTTTGCTGCACAATTTCCATGAACTCCTTTTTCACATAAAACGCGAAGTCAGATCCGATGGTAAGCCCAAGGTTTGAGGGTTCGAACCCGGCTAGAGTCAAGACATTGTCTAGATGCGAAGATCGTAAGCACACATGTGTCATGTGATTATGTTGCTTGTAAAATATTCCTTGATTATCAATTTGGATCTGGTACTCTTGGCAAAATTAAATCACGACAATATTTAGCATCCGACGAGAGTTGGAATGGAATAAAATTCAAATGTCACAATTTGATAGCGGAAGCAGCCCCAAGACGGCAGGGCCGGCTCTAGCAATTTTGCCGCCCCTTTCTCCAAAGCAAAAAAATTATAATTTAAAAAGAAAAAATAACTCACATAGAGTTTTATAACACCTATGAAAATTGAAAGAGGAACAAAAAGGCAGCATAACTATATATATATATATATATTATATATTAAGTCTTAAAAAATATCAGACTAATTCCACGAATTTCGGACATAATTCAAAAAACTCAAACTCAGTTGCGTAACAGCCCATGAGGGCTTGGGCCTACTGTGCCCATCCCAGTATACGTGACCATTTGGCGCTGAGGTGCATGAGCAGATGTCCCGATCAGGTGGTCAGTCTGAAGCGAGCCCCAGTGCTTAAGTCCCCAAGCAGGCTTGGTACTCATTTATCGACCCACTGCAATAGGGAAAGGACATAATTACTGTGCTATTATTTATTTGTTTTTATTTCAAACGATAAAATGTAATAGAAGGAATTACCCTTTCCAGCAGGCCAGTTTCTTTGAAAAAGAGTTAACTGATGGTGGGGATCAAAAGTGTTTATTTTAACTTATAGTAACTACACTCAAAACTAAAAACAAAACATCTTCTGTGGCTCTCCACCAAAAACTTACTACCCCTGTCCTCTTTTGGATAGCTGACACCAAATATCTTATGCGTAAAAGGAATGTCCATTGTGACCCCACTCCAGGATGGGGAGAAAGAAACTAGTGAAAGGTCAGTAAAAATATCGAATCTCATTGCTTAAGAGATATTCCGGGCTCGAACCCTTCAAAACTCAACATAAAAGAAACCTGATATTAAACCTACAGAGTACAAAATAAGGAAATAAAATACAGTAAATAAAATACCAAATTCACACCCAATAATATTTCAGAAAATGTATCAAATTTTTTTCAACAACAAAATATATTTTTTATTTCAAATTCGATCCAAATGCCACCTTTAAAATTTCCCGCCTCGGCAGGTCCGGTTTGTCCTGCCTGAGCCGTCCCTGCAAGACGGTGCAACGAATGAAATGGCTTCCTCTCTTGGGGATTTTAGAGTCTACAGAGGCTTAGTTGCTAATATGCAGCCTGTTGGGGGCATATACGCAAATTAAATTGGATCGTTTAGCTTCGTTACCATTTTTTTTTACACAGCATACCTCAAACTGTCTCAAGTTTCGTCCAGGTAATTTTTCCAAAGAAAACCTTTTACTTATTGGCTGTTTTCCTGTGGTATTTTTGCTTGCTAACCATTCCTCCTCTATAGAATCAATAATGTTCGAAGCAAAATGCAGTATAATTAATTTCTTACCTTGACAGTTTTAAGAATATATTATATATTCTGAGACATAAATGTTTAAAAAAATTTCTTTCAGTATTTGAGAGTTCGCCTTTCATTGAGATATGTATGTATTTAACATTTTTCTGGATGTAAAAACTCTCTTGTCCGTATAGATCTGATGATGATTTAAAAAAAATAATAAAGACAAAACGTTATCTATTTTTTCTACCGTAACCCAATCCTCGACTCTGCTATGCATTACTAATTACCGCTTTGTTTTATTTTAGTTCTTGTTATTAAAAACCACAACTGAATGAAATTAATAAAATCTGCAATTAATATGAAAGCAACTGATCTCAATTGATGCGCGAAATTTATACTAACAGCAGCGTGATCGCACTTCTCCGCATTTTTAGCACACTACAAGCGACGCACGATACCACTTCACCGTACTCAAAGGGTTAATATCTTTGTACAAAGAAGTTATAGACTAAATATAAATACAGCGATTTATAATCGAATACAGAAGATCGTTCACACTTTGTGTGGAAACGATTTTGATAGTTAATTTTTTATAAATAAATGCCGTATTTTTTAAGCAATTTGCTTCTATCTGATAGCCATGGTTCTTAACAGTAGTTATGGATTGAATTTTTAGTGAAGATACATTTTTTCTCAGTACTGTCATGTCTATTTTACTCCATTACTATTGAACCGTTTTCCAGAGTCCATTCAGTGTTCTTAGATGCCGTTTTCTTGAGGCTCGTTTTAATAAATCGAATGCACTAAAGTCCGCTTCAGAAGCTTCAGGTGATTTTACAGGCATTTCATCAAATGGAATACACTTTATTCCTGTTTCTCATTCTTTCTTTGTTAAATAAGCGGCAGTTGGCTTAAACGTGGGATTACAGGCTTTGTGTCCAAATGAAGATCAATTTTATCAATGCTCTTTCCATATAAGGCTAAAATTTCTTCTTCAAACATTGATTCTAAAATATTCTGCTGATAGTAGAGTGAATTAATTTTGGCTTTGCGTGAGACTTTTTTTGATTTTTAATTTACCGTTGTAACAAAATATTGCAACTATCTTGAACCCCTTTGGGAACTTTTAAGTACACTGACGAACCAATTCGCGCGGTCATTCATTAGTTGAAAAAAAATTAAATTTCTTTTATTACAGTCATTTAATTATACCCATAACTCATTGAGTGTTTCGACAAATTTAAATTTTTCAGCAGCTAAGAGTTTTTCATATACTAAGTTTCTACAATTTGCTTTTCTTTTAGCCATATGTTTTGGCAAAATTAGACGAACTTTAGGCTTAAACACATCTTTTTTAACTTTAAATTTTAATGAATGGTTTTACTTACAATACTGGAAGATATTCCTAGTTTTGATGCGATGAATTTTTGAGACGGCTTATTTTGTTTCACAATCATAGCATCAGAACAGTCTTAGGATGAGGTTTCAGGGTCATATTTTCATTTTTACCTCAAGCTAGACGTTTTTACCCTATAAAATTTAATATATCATAAATTCTGTTATTTTAAAGGCAATACTCGAGATTTTTACACCGCTTTATATAATTTGTTGATTTGGATATTTCTCCTCGGAAAACCTTATTATACACCTTCGAGCTATCTACCAATTTAAGGGGCCGATTTCAAAGAAACCTTTTATTTTACGTTCCAATCAAAAGAAAACATTAGCATATGATTATTCTGAGATTATTAAAATTTTATCTCAAAATTCAAACGAGAAAATAAATTACAAAATCGTTTCCATCAAGTGTTAACGTCCTTCTGTATTTGCATTAAAGTGCTGAAACATCCAGCATTATCTTTTCATAAGACATAAGAAATCCTCGTGAGAGACGAAAATCTCACAATAATGCCACATCTAATAGCTATAATAATATTACTTATTTACGAAAAGCTTTTGTGTGCGAAACGTTTTTGGAGCAAGAATATCACAAAAGAAAAATAATAAAAAAATATGTATATAATGTATGATCTCTTCCACAATATGTACCGTTTAAACTCTATCTCCGAAATTTTAAATTTTCTTACATTCCAATTTATTAACCCTCCAAGCGGTTTGCACGTAAAATCCCGTCATTCCAGAGATGCCTTTTCTGCCTTCAAGCAAAAATTCCCAAAGCGGCCGAGCCGCGATCTTAAAATACGGCTCAACCGCTTTTTGAGAACCTGACCGCAAAAAAAGCGTGCGGTGCATTTTCGAAAGCATCTTCCCGAATGGCAAGACTTTGAGCAGACCGCTTTCCTATTAAAGCTCTGGTTGTAATTTTTCGTCTTAAAGCTCTAATTTCTAAGTCCGCTTCGTGACGAAATATGGTACAAAAAATTTCAGACAGAGGGAAAAAAGTTTTATTTAATGAATAGTTTGTTGAAATATGCTTTTTTTTTCCCCTTTTTACTGCAAGAAAATCAGAATATATTATTAATGGGGGTATAACCTTGGAAATTATAGATTTTACGGCATGGATGACATGTGCCTTGTTGCTCCTCAGAGTCGAAAAGGGGAATTCCCCTTCAAGCCAGTTTTCACTCCTGTCATCACTGATTTCGACCTGTTTGAGAAGAGCTTGCTGCACGCACCAACGGGAAATGTTTTTTTCTGTTGAAAAACTTTCAGAAAGATATTTAGGGGAGGTTTTTTTGAGTCTGTAGGACAGTCCTTTTATAGGGTCTGTCCATCGAAAAGTGTCCTCCTACTTGTCCTCCTTTTCAGTATTTTAATACTGATTTGTTAACTTATTCGAAATGAACCAAACATGTTTAATATGTCGGAAGAATGGTCTGAAACAAATATCACGGATATAACGGTTTTCAATGTGTTTTGACTTCATCGTAGTAAATTGGGCAACCCATAGAAAATTGTGTTGTTTTTTATCAAAAGAATTTTGTTTTAAAAAATCGATGACTTGTCTTTTTGAAAAAAATTAGAAGTCTAAATGTATTTTAAATTCAAAAAATTGGAACAATTTAAACAGCATGTAAAATAAAAAAAAGAGGGTTGGAAATTTTTTAACCATTTAAAAAATGAATACTTTCCGTATGGAAATTTAGTTTTTTGTTTTACTTGTCTGCCCTGGAACTAATGCGAAATTGAAATTTTTTTCAGTTGGATGATTTTTGGACAAGTGAGAAATCAAAAAGAATGTTGATATTTTTTAAATGTGGGTTACTGTAAAAACTCAAAAAAAAAGGGTATTTTTTTCTCCAAATTTTTTGATGTATTAGAGAATATATATTGAGGAAAAAAAATTCAATGGGAAAATACTTGTATAAATAAATAATTAAAAGGAATAAACAAAAATTTGCCTTTTTATTTGAATTTAAAAAATGTTTCAAAATTTTTGGGTTTTAACTTTTCTTTTTTTTGGGGCGTCCTCCTTTTCTTTAAAAATTTGGTTTTTAATAGAAAAATCGTTTTTTTAAAACGAAACGAAAGGACTGAAATATTTTTTCGTGTTAAAAAAATTTTGCGTTAAAAAACAAAAAAAAAAAAAAATTAAGAAAGTTAAGTTTTTAGAGTAATTTTTTAAATATTATATATGCATGTATTTAATAAAAAAACGATGAAAAAAATATTCCCATGAACTTAATGAAATTTAATACAAATTTTTCAAAATTTAAAAATGAGAGAATAAAAATGCTTCTGAATGGGTTTGTAGGGGTGGGTGTAAAAAAAAACTTTTAAAAATAAACTAAAAAAAATTTCTTTTTTATTTCTAGGTATTTCAAAAAGTTACCTCCCCCTTTTTTACAAAACATGTCCCTTCCATTTCAAAATCCTCTTTAAAACTCGCCTGCCGGGGTGGTGTTTTCGTTTTTCCCTTCCCGGGGGGATTTTTTTCGGTTAAGCGACTTTCGTTTCGTGTTAAGAAAAAATGGATAAAAATACATAGTAGTTTGTCGGGATCGTTGTATTATTTTGTATTAACCGATATTTCGTCTTAAGCGTTTTCACGTTAAATGCATTTTAATATATCTTCTTTTGTGTTGAGCAGCATTTAGAAAATTTCCCAAGGATGTTGCAGGTAGACTCCAGTTGAAAAAAAGTTATATTTGACAGCTGTTTTTTTAAAAATGTTACTGGTTGTGATTTTTTAGTGTCTTGAACTCTTGGGGCAGTATTTCCGCTGGAGGTATATTCAACCACCGGTTGATTCATAATTAGTATGATCAATTTCAGAAGATCATAAATGTTTATGGAATAAAGTTATTTACATGGAATTTTTTTAGAGTGGTTACTTTTACCACAGTACACTTTTCGTAAGCGTTTTGGCTAAGCTAAAAGAGTTTTTTCGATCATTTTTTGGATATATTTCCTCCCTCTTAAATTGCTTTTTGAAGCCCCCCTTTTCTTTAAATGCTCTTACTTTACATCTATTTAATTGTTTTTTAAGCATCCCCATAAAAAATAATCGCAAGGAACACAGAAAGAGGATAGTGATAGTCATTTATTCTTGATGTTAAAGACGTTTACTTTTTTTCATCATGTGTTTCAAAATTTTATTCTGATAGTTTTTACCATCAATTTTAAAGTTTGTTTCTGCAAAAAAATGGTTTTGTTAAGCCTTGAGAGGATATTTCCGTCCGTAGCACAAAACCTGACGGCCAACTTGCATTTTTCAAAACAGCTGCGTCTTTGCTACGTTTATTGCTGTAAATGTATAGAATCTTCGTTTTGACTTGCGAATGACAGATGAAACAGTGCTTCATCAGAAGTTATCCATGCTTTATATCTATCGTTGCGTAACATTATATACAGATGCCAAGAACGCTTTCTTAGTTTTTCTACGGTCTTAACAGACATTTGACGACAGACTGGAAAATTTACATTTTTATAGCCAATTTTCTTTATCTGACGATAAATTGTCAATTGCTATTATGGCTCATTGATCCATAAAGGTTCGCCACCCCTGCCCTACACCATCATTACTCATTTAGTTAAAAGGCGGCGGGTGGTCCGGCCGGTTTGTGCGTTTGTAAGCCCAGCACATGTGTTTCGGGTTTTTGACAGCTTATACTATGTGTACTCTCTTTTTAAGGGTAATAGGTGGTGTCTACATTAGTGTAGGAGCCCAGGACTTCAAGAAGTCTTAAGGCGTCCCTAGTTTTTTGTACCTTAGGCCACTGGTGTCCAACCAAAATGACCTTGCAGGCCACTTTGGAAAAACATTATTATCTCGCGGGCCGCACATAAAAATATGTACATTTATATCAGATTTGGAAACAGAAAAACATTTATTGGAGTGAAAATTTAAAACAAAATGAATTTTTTATTGTTTTCATTATTTTTTATGTATACAAACATAGATAATATAATAATGTTTATATACTATAATAATAAAATTATCAAATATTGTTTAAAATATTACAGTTGCCTTTTTCTTGAAAATCATTCTCAAACGATTAAGTATACATTGACTTTTATCTTAACCGTGCTGAATAACTTTTTTAAACTATAAAAAAACATCTCTGACTGCCTTTTGCTTTTTGGTGGCACTTCAAACAGAAAAGGAGGAGGAGAGAAGAAAGTCGCACACACACAGAGAATCATGTATCATCCATAGTAAAGGATATACATTATGCAATTCGGTATTTATTAAAAAAGTAATTTATGTTAGTATAATCAAACATAACTGTTTGATAAAATATACATCTATTTTAATCTTAAGGACGTTTGTATTATCAAAAAGGATTTATTTTAAAATAAGAACAGTTAACAGGCAATTACATTGTAGATTTATATATATATATATATATATATATATAAATTTTCCCTTAAATAAATTTCTAAATGAAAAAACTTTAAAACCTGATATTTAAAAATATTTTAAAAAGAGTCTGCGGGCTGCCACTTACGTAGTGGCGTAGGACACTAAGCTGAAAAGAAATTCCCTCCCTCGGACCAGTTTGTTAAGCTTTTTATTCCTGCCATTCCGTTAGCTGAGTGGTCATGGTTGCAAATTCGTGACCGGCGTTGTCGAATCGCGGGTTCAGCCCCAGTGTAGAGGGGCTCATGAAGCCAAATCTGTCTCGGCTCAAAGTCTTCCCACTGGTGTAGTGTGCAAGTTAGGAGAGAGGCTGGCAGCTCAGGTGTCGTGCAGTTCGTTTGAATGCTGTGCAAAATTACAGGACTCGTCACCAATAATTCTCGTGTTACTTCACAGTGGCCGTAAATTAAAATCGAATCAAATCCTGCCCCTCCTATTATCGATTTGTGGGGAAAGAGATTAAGATAAACTCTTCTTTTTTTTATCTGACAATTTTTAGAACGAGTGTCTAAAACACTCGTGTATTTTAGTTAGTACAACAGTCAACACTAGTAATGACAGTTATTCGAGATGTTTTCAATTTCCAAACAATAGATTTTCGAAACAACATACTAAAGTTTGATGGAAAGAAAATTTTTGGAGACGATTCTTAACTATGCACAGTACAAGTGGAAAAATGAATTCAATGAAATTTAAAGAATGGCGGATGTAACTGTCTTCATTCCAGCAGATTTGCCTTTCTTTTTTAGTATTCCCTGATTTATAACTGAAGCAATTTAAGACTTCATATAATAAGAAAAAATGAAGGAATCAAATTCATAAAATTTTTCATATGGGAAATTTCCCTAACAATAATATAGGTTTATTTATAATTCCCTACTAGGTTTAGACGCGCTATAGTAAAAAAATCAAGATGATGCAGCATAACAGAACGTTTGCAAGAATACAGAAGCGATACAAGTTTTATTACATATTTTACAAGTGTTCTATACGTGAACCTTTGGTAATACGGCAAACACAATACGATAGTCTAGCTCCTGCCACCCACTACCTAACATGGTACGTTCCACTTTATTCAACACGTGCTATTCTTTCATGTAACTTTGTTACATCACGCGGCAAAGTGGGCATGAAAACTTTTTATCTTGTATAAAAGACCAGTTTTCGAATAACACGGAAAGGATTACATGGTTTGTCAATAATGTTGATAGTACCATGTTGGTGTAGTGTGGCATGAACTAGACTATGGCATTGATGTATGCCTTGTAACCAAGGTTTCACGCATAGAACAATTGTAAAATGTGTAAATAAATCCCGAATTGTTTCTGCATTCTCTCAAATGTTCTTTTCTTGTTCTTCTTCTTTTATTATTATTATTTTCTTTTTTACTATAGCGCTTCCAAACCTTGAACGGAGTTATGAATAGTCTTGCATTATATACTGACATTGATATCTATAGAGAGCAAACTATTTTATTGTTTTATTAATTTTGTCTTGTATGAATTTATTTTTTTCTCATATAAAATAAGTTCCATGCATCATTATATCTCCTATACCGCAGTCTTAAATGAGTTTTTTTCATTTTACATATCAAAAGTAAATTTGAATATTCATGTCATATATTTTTAAATTTTAAAGATATTGTGTAATATGCGGGTATAAAAAATTAGTTTCAGCCTTACAGATATATATGTAAATTGATACTTTTTCATTGTCCATAAAAGTATGCATATTCTGAATTTGTTTCAAGCAATACTAATTGGATTAGAAAAACAGTTATTTACTTTCCAATATTATGTTCACGGTTTTCTGATTTTTAGATGATGGAATATCAGTTATTCGACCAGGCTGATCGAGTCAGCATTGTGGCCAATGAGGAAGCTGGTTCCCCACTACTTTAAATTCCACAGTCGAATTTTCTGCGGAGAATGCGAATCGGCAACAAGAAACCTCGAGTAGGAAACTCAATTTTTGCCAAAGAAGAACGAAAATGGAAAAACTCCTTCTAGCCATTACTGCTATTATGCTAGTCACCGCATTGTCTGTCATTGCTATTTCTCAGTTTCGTCATGTTCAAGGTACATTTAATTTCTAATCCATTTGAATCTCTGATAATGTGTTATTTATTTTAATAATAATAACTGATATAATAATAGTCTTTAGTTAGTTTATGCTAGTGAAGCCTTTTGAAAAGTATCACTGCATTTCCATAGAAAAATCACTACTACGACCTTAATTTTTATAACAATTTCTTTTCTTTAGATATGTTCCACTCCTTTAGTATTTTCATCTTTCAATAAACTATATTTGAATGCTAGTATAGCATATACTAAGTGGAAAAACAAACTTACATTAAATTTTGAAAACTATCTTTAAGAGTATTACACATAAAATTTTTTAGTACGTATGTATCTTCATATAGCATAATTACATATATGTGTGCTTTTGCGTTGAGCACTACAATGGATACTGTGATATACTTTAAGAGACCTCGAGCAGTTCTTAACCACTCGTATCAATACTTCCCAGCTCTGAAAAGGATGAGAATGTCTTGATACGAATTAGAAAATTCTTTTATCAATTTTTTTAATGTTTTTATTGTTATTTATCACTGGTTGTTTTCTTTTGTAAGACTTCACTCTAATTATCCCCCTACCACCACCACCACCATGCAAACTTTTGCACACGTTTAGTGTGGTAACTTCACCCCTCATGATCTTATTTTAAACTTCTTTTCTTACTTCCTTCCAAGTGGTTATTTCAAATTTCCTTTCAATAACTGCACGCAGTTATTTAAGAGGTAACGAGTAACTGACTTAAAAATAATATTATCTTTAATCTTTTATATTAAAGAAAGTTATCCCTTCTCCCCTCGTTCTGCCGAGATGTGGCAGCCAGTTGAAAGACTGGCTTGGTTGTCATGGAGATGTGACGTCATTTTCTCTTCGCTCTCCTTTGAAAGCGAAACAGAAACTAAATTGAATGTGAGAGTGGTTTCCCACTCACCCTTCCACCAGTGTTGCTGCGCTGCACTCACTGTGGACTGCTATCTATTTTTATGTAACTTCAACAAATTATTCTTTTTTCAACTAATTCTTATGAGTGGACAATAAAGCTTTCCCTAAGGTTCCACGTAAATGTATACTCGTTACTGTTACCTGATATACTTTGACATGATAATGCTTGGATGTGAGTTTTAACTCTTCAATAAGAAAACATTTTAAAAAAAAACTTTTCCAAAGTAGTAATAGGCTAGAGCAAACTGGATGGAACATCATACAGTCACTGCTAATAAAAATAAATTAATGTTTACTATTACAAGCACTCTCAAGGGATTCAGCGCTTTTTATCTTAAACGTATGATAATTTTCGAAAGTTTTTTGTTTTGTTTTCCATACATCTGTCAATATAACTTTCAGATTCCTGACTTTCTTTGTAGAATTATCAAAGTGATAGAAATTGAAATTTTAGGAAAGGGCAATTTGAAAGCGTTTCAAAGTAATCCAAAATTACCTGAAAGGAGATGAAGGTTCGGAAAAACTAAGTACTCCCACCCCACCAAACTGCAAACCACAACTATAACGTATGTTAATTTCCCAGGAAATGTATTTCTGTCGATTTTTTTACCAACTTTTATGAGTTTAAAATGTTTTTATTTTATATAGATAAAGAATTTTGTTCTACTCCTGCCTGTCTAAGGGCAGCTGCAAACATTCTCGACTCCATGGACCAGTCTGTGGATCCATGTGAAGATTTCTATCAATATGCCTGCGGAGGTTGGATGAAATCTAATCCATTGCCCGCAGGTAAATCCGATTGGAATATTTTCAAAAAGCTTGCTGAAACCAATAATCTTATTCTGAAAGAAGTTTTAGGTATGTACTCCAGTGATTTTTCACTTAAAATTTAATATTGTTGATTGTGTAAGGAAACGGAAAGATGTAGCATTTATACTGTTGTGTTGAATTGGTATCTTAGGTAAACTTTATTATTGATTTTGCTAATATAAACATTTTTCAGTGTCATCTCTTTTAAAATATTTTTCATTAGCTCATTTACATAGCTGATTAAAGAATATTTTTTGCTCCCAAACTTTTTCCTTTATATTTCCCTGAAATATTTTGTTGGATAACCTTGATAATTTTTAATGCAGAACAACAACTTGTGTGTTTAACACTCATATTTCAGATAAGCATGAAATTTTGCACTTTTTTCGTGAAGGGAAAATTATTTGGAAATACTATTGTACTTCTTTGTACATTTAATTTTTTTTAAAACTAAAGTTACTTACAGATATTTTTTAAAAATTTTTACACTTGATTTATGATTAATTATTAAAACCTATTCAATCAGAATTTTTAAAATTATTTTTTGTTCATACTGTTTGTTTCTTAAATAAAACTTTTCTATAAGACATTGCATACATTTGTACCATATTATTTTTTTTTACCTAGTTACAGCAGGGGTGTCATCGAACATTTTTGTGGCCTGGCCAATATATCGACACACAATAATATCGTCGGCCTAGTTATCAGACTGCGTAACTCCACCGGTGTAACTGATTTGATATAGGAGTGAAACGAGCCAAGCGCTTTTTGGCGCGATTACTTAATCCTTTTGTTTTGTCTACGCCATGCCTCAGTGCACGCTCCGCTTTTAATTTATTCCTTGATCAGTGTAATCACTACTTTTTTTATTTCATAATAAAACTAGATTTCGAAGGGAGAGATGGTGGCAAGATTTTAACATAAAATAAATACAACAGAAAGTAATATTAATGTATTACACTTCCAGATATAAATTATTTACACTATTTTAAGCGTTCATTACACAAAATTTGTAACAATGTGTTACTTTTGCTGAGCAGAGAGATCCCGAGGGAAAAAAATAAATAAATAATAAAATAAAATAACACTAATATACATTATCCCCATGGCAACCTCATTATCGCACGGTAAAAATATCAAAGTAAACCATATTGGAATATTATCGCCTATCTTGGCGAACATAAACAACAACTTGGCGCCTAGCTCTACCGTATCAAATTAGCATCCCAGATGGAGTTACGCAGTCTGATAATTAGACTGACGATATATAATAAATTTTTAAAAGTTATTCCGAAAATTAGGAAAGATAGTAACAGAAAAGAGATGTCAAGTGTCAAGACGTAAACATTAAATGTTTCTTGTTCTTTTATATACGTTTATTATAATGTATTACTTGAAATAAACCTACGTTTCTTTTTTTGAATATTGATTTTTTGGAGGCCCACCTGAAGTTTTGTTTGCTTGACCCAAGTCAGCCTTTGAGTTTGACACCCTTGAGTTACAGAAATACGTACCCCGATAGCAAACGAAAGCTTCTAAAAACTAGAATTTCTGTGATATTTATGCACATAACTACATTTTCCTGTAAAATGTGTTCTAATGTAAAAGGGGGTGTCCGGAAACTCTAAGTACCGTTTCGTTCTACCGCAACCGTAACTGTAGTATCGCAGTTCAGAGAGTTTGCACAAATGTGTTTCCATTTGATTGTCAGTCCAATGACACCTGATGGAAGGTTGTTCTGGATACCTTCTGTTCCGAACGCGAGTACTTAACAGATCTCGCCAAAACGATCGTCTTCGCGTGATGTTAGTACTAGTTCATATAGATATCACACCGCCACACACCATACAGATGGATTGTGTTGTTTTTGCACGTGTTAGAGGGCGCTCAAAATATTTAAGACAATTACCGATCCCGCCGACTGCAAAGTATGTTCTGTATTCCATTATCTGAACGCCTGGAATGTGACGCCAGTTAAAACTCATCGTCGACTTGTAGAGATTTAAGGTGAAAACGTAACGAGTGATGAAATTGTGAGAAAGTGGGTTCAACAATTCTGTGATGGGCTCACCAATGCTCATGACGAAGCACGGAGTGGGCATTCTTATGCTGTTAATGATGGTTTGGTTGAAAAAGATAATGAGAAAATTCGTCAACAGATGGTTCACAATGTGATTGCTTTGTGGTGAGTTTCCATTAGTGGCGTAAGTGACTGAGTGAATATTAACGTCGCGTTGTTCACGAGTCACGAGGGCTTTTGGAGACGGACCTCGTAATTTAGAACGATGGTCAAGTAACGAAGACGACACCTGAGCTGACACCCCCTTCCCTCTCCTAAATTCCACACCACACCAACGGGATGACGTTTGAGATCTCGACAGATTTAACGTGCATCGCTCCCCTACACTGCGGATCTTCAGCGGCACAAGGCTCGAACTCATGACACGCTGGCCACGAATCCGTTACCTTGAACAATAGGCTACCGTGGCCACTTCCACAAGTAGCAGTGTCTCTCTTCACTGATGGGGGCTCTGACCACCCTCAGGGTGTTCTGCCACAAAATTGGGGTGGACTATCACCTGCATGGTGCTCAAAGCTAAGGATAACGACAGGCCTAAAATTCTAGCCCTTTCGCCGCGATGAATTTCGCGAACCTTGATCTGATGTTACTGGCGAGAGATCAGGTGTACAACAATAACATGTTTCTTTGAAGAAGGTATAGACAAGCTGGTTTTTTCCCCGATATGACAAATGTCTGAGCCCTAATGGTAACTTTGTAGAAAAATAGTTTCCAAAATGCTGTTTCATGTAAAAGTAAATTTTATTTTGGAAAAATATTTCCAAAGCGGTATTTAGTTTCCAGGCATGCCTTTTTACTATTTTGCCATTAGGTTTAAATTTACACAACTTCATGAATAATTTTTGTAAATCAGTGTTTTTTTTTTTTTCTCCTATTTATACGAATTTAAAAGTATTTTATGTGTGAAATTTTTTTCTGCTTTTAGTACTTGGAGGAACATTATATTTCTGTTAATTTCAACTTAAACTGTGTTTGATTTCAGAGGACGAAAACTTCGTTCTAAAAAGCGCAGCAGAGGCCAAGGCTCGTACTTATTACCGATCGTGCATGAACCAGAAAAAAATCAATGAGTTAGGGACCCGACCAATGCTTGAGGTTTTAAAAAAGGTCAGTAAAACTTATAATTTTATTAATATTACGGAAAGATATATTTTAAAGTGTCTAAATAAAACTGAACTTGTGACTCTCTTCTGAAAACTTTCAAATTTATTATAGATTATATTAACCAATATAAATCGGAGATTCTTATCAATTATGTGGAATTTTTGTGTTGTGTTACTGTTTATGATGGTGAGAAATAAGTCCCATGGAATTCATCCTTAAGTTATCCGACTACGTTCGGAACCGTGATTTTGAAAGAGCGCATAAATGGATAATTTTCATGATATTTAGTGTCACTTAGATTAGAATACATGTATAAAATTGTTTTAAGGACATTTTGACAAAAACATGTATTTAAATGCAAAATTGAGCAAAAAATTAACTTAGAATAACCTTTTTTCAAAATGTTCTCCTTCTATAAAAAATGCATATAAAATAATAACATTTTGTGTGTGTGTGCTTATATAAAGTAAAGACTTCTCCAGAGAGTCTGAACTATTTTTTTAGAAAAATTCACATTATTTTCAGAGTTACAACCCATTGAAATAATGATCGGCGTTTTTTTCTTAAAATTGATCCCCTCTGTTGTCGGAAAACATGGATAAACCCACTTCTAAGTTATATATTTCAAAAATTCTAGTTAAGCCTCTGTACAGAGGTCTGAGCTATATACAGGCACAATATTATTATAATAGAAGCATTTTTCACAAAAGGAGAATATTTTGAAAATGGGTCATTCTATGTTCATTTTTGGTCCAAATATTGTACTTAAATAATTTTTGATTGTAATACTATTCTTAAAACCATTTTATATACATTTTCTAATCTAAGTGACACTAAATATCATAAATATTGTCCATTTATATGCTTTTGTAAAATCACGGTTCCGAACGTAGTCGGATACCTTAAGGGTATGCTAGTAAAAAAATTAATTGAGATTTTCTTCATAAATTCCCGAATGGTTTTTAGATTAAGCGAGAACCGAAGGTCCTCGTTTCTGATAAACCAATCGGGTGTTAGTCATTTGTCTAATAATGTGGTTTGGGGTAGTATTTTTTTATATATATAGTAGCCCCACTCCCTTGAGCTTTGGTGGTAGGTAAAGGGCCATAGAAGGCTGTCAAAAAGCACGAGTTATCACTGTTTCCTATTGCATTTTCCACAATGGCTATTCCTTTCTTCCTCAGTTGTTCGACAGCCCAGGGTGGGCCTTGGCCTTCTCAAGAAGCCTTTTCCAGGCCAGCCTTCTTCTTGCTAGTGTTCTCCAATTCTTAGTTCTCAAAACCAGATCTTTTTCTTGGCCATCAATCCATCTAAGATTCGGCCTACCCTTTCTTCGTGTGCCAATGGGTTGGGCATTGAAGGCTTTTTTAATAGTGCAGTCTTCGTCCATTCTGTCAACGTAATCTCCTCATTCAATGGCTGTTAATTTAATTGAAAAGATAAATTATCTTTCCAAAATCACAGGCATTTAAGCATATCTTTATTCAGGCATCTCTTTTTCATATCAACATTCCATACAGTAGAGTGTTGCCATTTACAAATAACGAAATAGTTACCACTCTCTTAAAGCAAAACAAATGTACCTTTTGATTATATATTATATTCAAAATTTATGTTTATATAAGTAATGCATAAATTTTTATTCTTACTTTTTAGGAAACAAACAACAAAAACTATAACATTTTAAAAGAATAATCTTTTTTCTGTACTCATTAAAACAATATTACTTAGTTAACTTCAAAGATTAATTCTTTCTGGAAACTTTTTCCACATCTTCCAGTTCTACTAATTTTAATTTCAGAGTTCAATAAATTGTCTTCCATTTTAGAACACGTCAGAGAGAAAGGATTTAAAATTATTAGAATGTCAAGGCTTCGCATTATAATTTAATTTTATTTCTAACGAATGAATATGTCCACGAATTTGTTGAGTAGGTCGAAATAGCATTTGTGAGATGAAGGTCGCTCTTTCATGAGCCGTGCTTTTTACCGGAAATAGCTTTTCTGACACGATCCAAAAGTTAATCGATTCTCTTGTTCTTGTCGGCTCCTTCCAGAATGCTATTTTCAACTTCAGCAACACGATCTTCTGACTTATGAATTGCTTGCTGAATAAGATGACTTTAATATTCCAATCTGAAACGATTTAAGGTCTTTAATAAAGACTACCAACATTTCAGTTTTCTTGTTAGCGATTTGAATTCAAACGCATTATGGTCACGATGTTTATATTCATAAACGTTTTCAAGAAACGTAGATGGAGAAGTTGCTGTATAAGTTTCATCTTCGGAAATGTACGTAAAAGGCTTTGAGTTAAGGTATCCTACTAGGTTCGGAGATAAATTTTTCAAAAATTGATTTTCTGAATAATTTTATTGTTTTAAAGAACATAAATAGGCTTAAAAAGTCATAACTATTAAATAACTAACATGTATCGCATTTTTTTTTTTTTTGAAAAAAATATTTTTAGGAAAATTTAGCAAAATTTTTTAAGTTAAGAAAAACGTGATATATAAATTGCACATTATGCAATTTTAATGTCATTAATATACTTCTTGATCCCTCTGATGTGTAACAAACCGCAGGATAAAAAATATTTTATTAGCATTTAAATTTGATGGTCATGATTTATCGTCAAAATTACTGCATGTTCTAAGCTAAAAGTGGCTGTAAAATGTGATTAAATGTAGCTGTCTTAAAACCTGCGGTTTGTTGCACTCTGAAGGGCCCATACCATATATGTTATAAATTCCATTGCATTTGATTGGATTATTTAGAATATATCCCGTTTTTCGTGCACAAATTATCATGAAAAGTTCATTCTTCAAAAAACGAATTAAAAAAATATTTTTATTAATTAGATAAAGTAAATGCTATAAAAAGAACTTTAAAAACTCTCTAGTTTTATGTATTAGTCCTTCTTCCTCAGTAATTAATTTCTTTTTTCCCTAATGACCCAAACTACACCAAACTTCAAACACCTAAAAAGCACTTTTTCAACCTAGTCGGATACCTTAATTATGCTCTCGCAATCTGTCAACATTACACATTTTTTCATGGGTAAGGCAAGCTCATTCTAACATTATTTTTTAATACAACCTTTGACAATGAAGTTCGGTAAGTAGTCCTGTAACGTAGATGAAATATTAACGAAAATTACCTTACTGTCCTTTGAAATAGTCACCTCCCATAATTGTGCACCCCTGAGATTTGCTATATAAGTCCTGGAAATTTTGCAAGAAGTCTTCTTTTGGAATGGAGTTAGAGAGCCTCGTCACGTTTTGTTTTATGTTAGAAATATCGTCAATATCGATAACACGTTTTCCTCATCCCTAAATTCTGGGTAACGATTTATAGCACAGGTTCACTGTTAATTTACGGTTCATCATCTATAATGCGCACAATTAATTCACGATCTTTAGTGGCAGTGGCTTAACGGAGAATATTAAGGCCCCCTGCAAAGTCAGGTTTTGAGCTCCAAGCCAGATCTTCCGTACTTGGCATCACTCAGACCTCGGGCCCTCTAGAGTCATGGGTCCCCTGTGGTGCGGGGGTTGCAGGGGAGTATGTTACGCCACTGTTTAGTGATTAATTACCTCACTTTCTCAATGTTTTCGTCCCTGACGCAATGCGAGTCTTCCGTTACGGGGGTTGTCAGAAACACTTTCCCGGTCTTCTTGAAAACGAGCGAACCACTCGTACACACATCATGGACAGTGCTTGATCTTCATAAGCACGTACCAGCATCGCATAAGTTTCTTTTGGTCTCTTGCCAAGCTTAAAACAAAACTTTAAATTGATATTTTGTTCGTTCATTTTCTTGTTCTCAATTAAGAACCAACGTGCTGAACAAGCACTTTGTAAAACAAATTTTATACGGAACGCAAATGAGTCTTAAATGAACAATGGTGGGGGCAGAGGGTCAACACCTGCCACTATGCATGTGCAACGTTTTGTTTCACCAATGTTGCCAGATCGGCCGTTCTGACTTTATTCACCGAACTTTACTGTTTATATGTCTTTCATCATTCTGATAAGTAAGTTATTATTAATTCTCCTATTATTTCATCATGCTGGTATTGCTGGATTGAATTACAATTCTACCGAGTTGATTACACAATATCTTTGTATATTATGTTTGAGTACCAAAATGGCGTCATTAAGACGTCACTTTTTGACTTAATAATTCAAATTATTACCAGAATGTTAATCTATATATTTTAGCTATTTAATTCGAATTATTGCATCATGATTATGTATTCTCTTTGTTTGTATTTATATATGAGTCATGCAATTAATTCATTTAAAATCGCTGCTTAAATTAAAGTTGAAGTTAAATTATAATTTCTTCGAAAATCTCTTGGAAAAAGATAAAAGGATAAATTTAAAAATAATTCTAATAAAACCTTTTTATAAGCAAATGTAATTTTTTTTTCAGGACAAAAAAATACATAAAAGAAATTAATTACCTTTTTTATTAGAAGTTTACTAATTCAGTAATATAGCAGATGTGATGGGGATCAGAAATCATTCCAAAAGCACAAATGATCCAACTTTGGGCTGTACATATGCATTCTTCTTAGTACTAAATTATATACAGTTCTATGCATTTCTTAAAAAAATTTGGGAGGCATTCCCACGCGATGGTACACACCTGATCTCCAGCAACCTAATGATTCACTCCCTTGTGGTTTCCATTCCTCCGCCAGAGTTAAACGCACTCTGTCTCGTGGCGCAATCTAGCAATTGTAACATCAATAATTTTTTCTGAAGTACAAAAGTTAGAGTATTAATTTCAGTAACCTAGTTTCAAGTTGAAATTCATTAAAATGTATTAAATATATTTTTAAGCTTTTTCTGTATTTCACCATCTTCAGTTAGGTGTTGAGAACATCACTAGTGACTTCAACCTCACAGAATGGAATTTCCAACGGATGCTGGGAATCATTCAAGATGAGTACAACGTTCCAAGTCTTTTTCAGTGGGAAGTTATGGCAGATGTTGAAAACTCATCTCGAAATTCTATAGCAATAAAACAAATTGTACCGACTTTAAAATCCAAAATGTATTATGTCAACAAAACAAAAGACGACAAGGTAAGAATACATATTTACACGTATCATTCTTCAACATATAGAAATGGACTTTATTTGTATTTATGTGAATGTATATTTTTCGTATGTTTTTACGAAATGTAAAAAAAAAAAAAATTACTACAGTAAAATTGTTAGTACGAAACTGAGAGACCGATATTTTTTTTCGTGTAAAAGAATTTCGTGTTGAAGGATATTACAAAATAAACATATATTCAACAATATTAAGTTTATTAGAGTAAGGTATGTTTATATGCATGCATTTTTCATAAAAATCAATGAAACTA
The DNA here is from genome assembly GCA_019973955.1 of Trichonephila inaurata madagascariensis. NCBI lineage: Eukaryota > Metazoa > Arthropoda > Arachnida > Araneae > Nephilidae > Trichonephila > Trichonephila inaurata. The sequence goes on from BMAV01006036.1 coordinate 81,275, forward strand.
AAACATTTCCAAGGACTTAATAATACAAAATTTTCAAGTTTTTTGAAAAACAAAACACCTATTGAGCTTTTGGAAATTAATCTTTTTGATTGCATGGTCTTTTTTAGCATCAAATTTTCAATAAATTGTTCGATGTCGTCCATTTTGTTATTCATTTCACCGTTAGAAAGTGCGTCTAAATAATTGCGCATACTTTTCATGATGTTCCTCATTTCGGATGACGTAGGAAAAGGTGCTGCAATATTCCTTTCATTTTGGGAATCTGCATCAATGATATTTTTGAGCTTTGAACAAATTCCAAAATTGTCTTAATTAGGGCTTTACACTGATTATCATCATCTGCATTCTTCCGAGGATCAACCTGCGTGACTGGTGCTTTCGGTATTTTGTTCATTCTCAGAAAAGAAATCTTCTTGTGTTAAGCTGATTTTCGTTTGTGTGAAGAGAAAAAATGCATACCAATACATAATAGTCTGTCGGACCTTTGCATTATTTTGTGTTAATCGATATTTCGTCTTAAGCGTTTTCGCGTAAACGTATTTCTCTCAAACTCAAACTCAGTGGCGCAACAGCCCATGAGGGCCAGGGCTTACTGTGCCCATCCCAGTGTACGTGACCTTTGGGTGGTGAGGTGCATGAGCAGATGTCCCGATCAGGTAGTCAGTCTGCAACGAGACTCCCAGTGCTTAAGTTCCCAAGCAGCTTGGTACTCTTTTATCGACCCCACTGCAGTAGGGATGAAAGGCTGAGTCGACTCCTCCTTCAGTTCTTATCTTCCCAGTTTTGGTTCGGGTTGGTTCTTACTCTTTTCCCTTTCTTTGTTTTTGTTCTTTGGAAAGTCTTTCCATTTTCAACCACCTTTGGACTCGCCGCGTCACAGACTGGGAGCCGTAAGGAAAGAATAGCGGTATGGTTCGGCCACTCTTGTTCATTTCTTACGTTACAGTATCACGAACCACCCATCCTTCTGTTAATTAATGCAGTAAATTAATGAAATCATTTGCTGTTATAATATAAAGTATACATTATGTATGAACCGTTTTCAAATTGTTAATTATCCTCTTTTTATCGCTTTACTATCTTCGTAGCGGGGGTATGTTAGCTGTAATTTTAATTCGTTTCTTTTTTCGCCCTCCAATTTTTGGCTCCCTTGACCTTTTGCGCCCTAGGCAAGTGCTTATCATGCCTAAGTCTAAAATCGCCATGGATCACTGCTTGGATATTTTGTACGACCTGTCTCCAATCAGCTACCAAGAGCTTATGGCAGTGCTTCTCAAACTTTCAATACTTGCAACCCAATATTGAACCACAATTTTCATCGCCCCCCCTCCATACAATAACGATTTATTGAATTTTATAATTCGATACTTTGACGCTAAATCTACAATACGACTTTAACCTCTTCACCCCGACGTATATAAACGTCTCGCTCAGCCAGTGTGTAAATTGCCCCGGACGTATATATACGTCTACCCGAAATATTTCACTACTATCCATAAAATTATTCCGAAGACTTTGTACTGCAATAAAATGACTTCAACATTGCTTGAGAAGGATTTACTTATTTCAGAGGATTTTCTTATTTGCTCTTTCTCCCCCCCTCAAATACATGCGGGCTATAGTGGCATTGGAGAGTGAATCGCATAACTTTTAATGAGCAGTTAAGGGATTAATTACAAGCCGTACGTGATCCGGATAAGTGTTAATGTTTGCATATACACTCACTTCCAAAAGTTAAGCACGAAGATGTAAAATGCAAAAAAGTCAACAAATTTGGCAGTAAAGTAGCATATATATTTATACATAAAACAAAATCAATAATTATATACAGAAATGAAAACAATATTAAATTTTTGTAAGTTATCAGATAATGTCATACTGGAGACTTAAACAGAATTATGTATAAAGTGAAAATAAACAGCATAAAATGAAAAAAAGGACATTAATAGGGTATGTGATGTTCGATGATGTTTTGGGGCTGATTGCGTGTTCCTTGTTTACGTCATATCCTTATACGCTTGGCAGCTGACTCCAGAGCAAATCTTGACTCATCAGTAAACATGGCATTGCTCCAGTCATACACAGTCCAATTGCCATGTTCCCGGCACCACTTTCATCGTACCCGTCTTGATTGGACGGATAGAGGAACACAAACTAGAGGTACCCGGGCATACAGTCCATTCATATGTAATCTTCGGCGTACAGTAGCTGCAGATGTAGCCTTACCAATGGAAGCTGTAACCATACATGCCACACGTGAGGAGGTCGCTTTGCGATTCCGCTTGGTTACAATAGCAATATATCGATCTTCCGCGGGGGTTGTAACCCTTGGGCAGCCTCCTACGGGCCTTCAGACAACTGTCTGTGTGGTTTGGAATTGTTTCCATAAACGTGAAATTACAGAATGATGAACGCCGAAGAAAATAACTACATCTGTGATCGACTGCCCTGCTTCAATGCGCCCTGCAGCACGCCAGCGCTCAGAATCTTCCATTCGTTTTCTGGAAGTCATAGATACACGTACGTCTTGAAAACAAATTGTACGAAAGTTTTAAACACCTTCTATCAGCACTTACAATGAACTTCTGTAACCCTTCATAAAGCTGGCTTCCTATAAGACTGCCCTTTTTGCATATTTCTTGACATGAAAGCACGTTTGGCTGTTACCTAACATATTTGTATATTACCATCTTCCTCTGCAGCGAATTGCATCCTCTTCAATTCTGATTGGCTTCCGGAAATTAACATTTTTCTCTCCGTACTTAACTTTTGGAAGTGAGTGTAATTTTATATATAACCAACCGGTGCGGTCACTGGTAATTATTAAACTTGTTCTTATTGGTATTGTTAAGATGATTATAAAGTACATAGTGCAGTATTGATACATTTATAAGTGTATTATATCAGTGTAAATATACTTTTTATTATGAGAGAATGTATTTTGTTTGTTTTACTTTAAAAATTAATAATTTTTTGAAATAATTTTTTGTTTTCGACTTTTCAATATGCTCGCGCCCTCCTTCTAGGGTTATCACGGCCCCCTAGGGGGCACGCCCCACAGTTTGAGAAGCGCTGGCTTATGGCATCCATGCCAAAACGAGTTGTAGCTTTTTTGCAGAGCAAAAGTGGTGCAACGCTTTTTTGAGTGGGTGTTCATAAAGTTTTGGTTCTACAGTGTATGTCTGATATATAATAAACATAAATACGAATAATGTTATCTTTATATGAATAGATTATTAAATTAATTCAGACTCGTATATTTTTTTTAATTAAAATTAATTGTATTTCTTTCATTTTTATCTAGATCTTGAGTACTTATTTAAATTACATGACAAAAGTCGGCGTTTTACTGGGAGGAGAGGAGAAAACCATACGAAGCCAGATGGAAGATGTTCTAGATTTTGAAACAAAATTAGCAGAAGTCAGTAATATTGAGTTAAAGTAACACGTAATTATAATTTATTATGTATTTTTTAATTATTTAATTGTCAACAAATTTTAACAAAATCATCTTTCCAGAAAAAAAAGGGAGAAAAGTCAGTGAATTTTTATCTTACGGGTAACAGATTTCAAGGAGTAAAAACTTTAAAATCTTTGAGAATCTAATTTTCTTGGTGTACTTATGTATCAAAGGTTGATCAAAATTAAATTATTTCAAAATCACTTCGTTAAAATTTTTAGAAAAATTAAATAAATATATATTACGTTTTAAGAGTACCAAATTAAAGTTTCTGAATAGAAATTTTACCAAGCTATGCAAAATTGAAAGAAATTTCTCTAAGTGGAATAATTTTATACAATTTTAAATTAAAATTTTTCTTTTTTTTATGCACATTCATCATACATAAATGTATTTAGAGATAATTACAATCTTTTGGTACTTCCTTATGCAGATTCTGAAAATTTCTTACTCTTAATAGAATTTTCGAAAACTACGCTGTTGAATCAATTTTTACAGGGATCTTGCCCTGATTGAAATTTTATGATCAGAGCAAGAACTTTGGTTAAAAAATTACATTTAAACGGTTATTTTGTAATATAATAATGTAACTTTTGTATCATTGGATAGGTCAGTTTTAGTAGTTTTTTTTATCTGTATATGGCGCGAATGCTCCTTTAAGAGTGATTCAAGGAAACATGTGTAAGGAAGACATAATTTATTTTCTACCGAAATGGCGTCGATTCAATAGACAGTCCAATGTGTGATTTGGTTTCACGAAACAAAATCACCCATCAATGTTCAGCATAAAATTCAGGGGCGTAGCTACCATCGTATCAGCCGTATCAGTGATACGGCTACAGGGGTCCCCAATATATGTAACATTCTGGCACTTTCAAATGACTGTGTTTCATTTCTTTTCCAAAAAAGGGCTCCCAAGGAATTTTAATACAGGGGACAATCAGAACTACCTATACCAGTGGTAAAATTCAACATTGTTATGGAAGCAAACCTCCTGATGCAAAGTTATTAAAACGATGGTATAAAATATTTAAAGAAATAGGCAGCTTTAAGATCTTTCTAGAAGTGGCAGGCCTAGTACGAGTGAGACAACTGTTGAACACTTTCGGCAATCATTTCGACGAAGTCCTACTAAATCAACTTTTGAAGCATCACTTTGACTTCAAATATCGCTAATACAAGTACGTATGTTAAGAATTCTTTTGATACGCCTTTGTGATTGATCTTTGATTGTCACGTGAGCTACGGTGTAGGGTTTAGAAAGGAATAGCATTTTAAATTCTATATGACTTTATTAGAATAGAACTTAGCCTAACAATTGTGTAAATTGTGTTTGAAATCGTATGAACTACACAATATTTAACCAATCTTAATTGACCACTTTCTTAAGTTATAATTATATCCCATTTATACTAATTTATTACAAGTCTAAAAATCAAATAACACACAATAATAGATTCAATCCAGGAATCGCGTAATGGTATGACACCTTGTATTATAATGTATTTTTCCAGATAACTTCAATGATAGTGTCAAGTTCCTATCTCTTCAACATAAATCAGTCCTACCTTAATCCAAACTAAGATTCTATCTCTATATGGAGACGTCTGGGCGCGCGTGCAATGGTATGCACCTTGTATTAATGGCTGATTTTTCCAGATAACTTCACGATAGCCTGTCAGTTCCCTCTAGTCTCTTCCACACATAACATTCCCCAAATTTCCATTTCGCTTACTGAAACTTCTGTTCTTTTAAAAGCTATCTTATTTGCATTTCTTGTTCACATTTCGCTTCTTGGGTTTTGGTTGGAAAAGAGTTGCCATTAATCTTGGCCACCAAAGAACCCAGAGGTTATGTTAAAGAAAAGATGCGTGAGCCCGTTACAACTTGGCAGGAATTGGAATATCGCTTAGATATTATCTCATTTACCAAGGAGGCACTCATTGAAATTTTCTGAGATAAATGGTCTTATAAAATTCATGACAATACCTACAATTTTTTTCAACAAACGTATGTCTAATTATAACTGTTTAAGCTCAGTAAGGGACAAGATTTTTGGTTCATCCTATAAATATTTTTTATTTCTTTCAGATTATTGTTCCCAAAGGAGAAAAAAAGGCGGGTAGTAAGTTGTACGAAAAGGTGACTATCGCTGAACTTCAAAAAACAGCTCCTTTTATTCAGTGGCTTGATTATTTTGTTTGGCTTTTATAAAGATTGGACAAAATATATCTTCCTCACAAGAAATCACTATCCTGTCAACAGAGTACTTGCAAAAGCTGTCCAAATTGATCACTAAGTACCAATCGAATCCAAGTGGTCAAAAGTAAGTTCAGATACTTTATACATTAATTAAGGTATCCGACTACGTTCGGAACCGTGATTTTAAAAAAGCGCATAAATGGATAATTTTCATGATATTTAGTGTCACTTAGATTAGAATACATGTGTAAAATTGTCTTAAGGACATTGTGACAAAAAAATTATTTAAATACAATATTTCGGCAAAAAATTAACTTAGAATAACCTTTTTTCAAAATGTTCTCCTTTTGTGAAAAATGCTTCTATTATAATAATATTTTGCCTGTATATAGCTCAGACCTCTTTACAGAGGCTCAACTATGATTTTAGAAAAATTCGCATTATTTTCAGAGTTACAACCCATTAAAATAATTATCGGCGTTTTTTTCTTAAAGTTTCTCCCCTCTGTTGTCGTAAAACATGAATAAACCCACTTCTAAGTTATATATTTCAAAAATTCTAGTTGAACCTCTGTAGAGAGGTCTGAGCTATATACAGGCAAAATATAATTATAGTAGAAGCATTTTTCACAAAAGGAGAACATTTTGAAAATGGGTCATTGTATGCTCATTTTTTGTCAAAATATTGTACTTAAATAATTTTTTATTGTAATACTATTCTTAAAACAATTTTATATACATTTCCTAACCTAAGTGACACTAAATATTATAAATATAATTCATTTATACGCTTTTGCAAAATCCGTTTCCGAATGTAGTCGGATACCTTAAGTGCTTTATGTCAATGATGTAACGTCGCGACCCCCAAGTTTGCTTAATTTCTGGTGTAGCGAAAGGGATTACACAGCTTTTGTAAAAAAAATTCCTTTTATTTTCAAACAGAGAACTTCGAATTTACACCTGGTCTGTTATCTTTGCAAGTCCCATCGTCATAATTTAGGCATCGGTGACGATTTGGCACATTCTTATGATTATGTGACAAGATTACAATGCTGCCACTCCATCGAAGTATTTGAGCAAAAATTCTAGTAGGCACCTCATGGAGTCCGGCTGTCCCGCAACCTCTTTCGTTTGTATCGCTGAAAATCCCCGTCACCTTCCGAACAGACTCTTTAAACCGCCTGGGCGAGCCTCTTTCAAGTCTCGAATGATTTCTGATTGGCGAGCGTCGCGGGCCTGCGCTTCGTACCCTCCGTCTTGATCCCATCTGTCATTGGTTCTTTCGGGACAAAAGTCTGTCGCTACTCAGATTACCTATTTTGCCGTACTTCGTAAACCATATGGAGAGTCTATAAATAGACCTTCCGCTTTGACCCTGGAAATACACTCCTTAGTATTTCTTTCTCACAGAAGGCCGACACTTTTTCCATTAAAGTACATCGAAGGCAACATGTGAGAGGGAAAGAAAGAATGGATGGTTGTCAATAAAATGTGTCCCTTCTATAAATCGTTGTGAAGAAAATGCCATCTGGGTGTCGGAGAAAAAAAGGAGTGGCAGTTCAGGAGTCGTCTCAACATCTCTTTCACCACAGGGTGTGAGTGAAAAAACAGCAGTCTCCTTTGAAGAATACAATAGCCCATCTGGCTATGTTGCTCACCTGTAGGTTTAAAAATGACACCAGGTGTCATCAACATCCATCTAACGAGGCGACGCTATAATGGGTTAAATTCATGACGGTCCCTTGATAAAGACAAGCATGTGTTCTCCATAGAATTCAAAACAGACATTAAACTAATTGTACCTGTTCACAGTGTATGGCTCGAGTGTGGTCCTCGTAGAAGGAATACATGAGAGGAACGGGAAAACGCGTGGGCTTATCGCACAGTTGTCCTTCCGCCAGAAAAAATAGTTCACTCGCTTCAACCTAACATGAGAACATTGAGCCTCGACAGATTTAACGAGCATTGGACCCCTCTACACTGCGGGTTTTCAGTGGCACTAGGGTTCGAACTCATTACCCACATGCCACTAGCCTGTGACCTCGACCACTACGCTAACGGGGCCATGACCTGCTTAAGAACTAGTCCATAAAAAAAGTAAAGACAAATTATTTTTTTAAATTTTTAAATCAATTTATTTTTTGAATTCAGTAACTTTTTTCCCAGCTAAATTACTGGATAAGTGAATAATTAAATTTCTAATAAATTACTAAATTTTCTCCAAGAAACTCATTGAAGGATCTATCAGGAAAACGTTCATCTTCTGCAAAGTTTAGATCGTGCCTATATATCTTGCTATAAAATAAAAATAAGTAAAAGAAATAAAAAGAATATAGAAAAAAGAAATGAGACTTCATATAAATACCAGAGTTGTTGGTCCACGCGTGTTCAAAGCGTTTCAAGAAGGTAATTCAATAAAAAAGGATTTTAATTATGAGGGCAAAAATAATGAATCTACGTTTAGTTTGAAAGAACCAGAGCTTCTATAATTTGTTTCATTTCGTTCCGGCTGCGATGGTCACGTAATTATGGTCACGAATTGTTTAATATAACATTTTAGAATATATCTAAGTATAATCATTTCATATATTTTCTTTCTAGAACCATCAGAAATTATTTGGTATGGATTCTCGTTCACAGAAATATACGTTATCTTCCCAAGCCTTTCGTCGATGCTACAGATAAATTGCAACAGATCCTGACTGGATCCAAAATAGAAAACGACTGGAAAATTTGCATTTTGTCTGTCGATAAAGCTGTTGGTTTCGCTCTCGGCGCCATGTTTGTTAGAAAAGCATTTCCGGGTGAAAGTAAACCAATGGTATGATATTTATGAATTTTTTAAATGTATCATATTTTAACATGCATATTTACATACAGTGTATCGCATTCAGAATTCTCTCAGGTGAGCGGGGGATTTAGAAACAAAAAAACACGTGGTCAAACAAAAGGGAAAATCTCTATGGTTAAGATTAAAAATATTTTTGCCTATGACACGAGTTGGCAATTCCTTTGGCTCGAGAGCCACATAAAAGTGGAATATATCTGCCCACAGCACTGTTATAAAATGATTGTAAAAAATATATAAATCGTATTGTATAAAAATCAATAAATATAAGTTAAATAAAATAAGGGTAGTTTTATTTAATTTATTGTGCTACTTTCACGTCTTTTACAACTGTAAGCGAATTAAATTTTAGAATCAGTTTAATGAGACAAATGTACCCTATCACATTTTTCTACATTTTTTTAGAGTTTACTCCTTAAGAATCGATTTTCATATAATGTCCACGGTATGGAAAAATTATGAAGAGTGAAATTTTTACAAGCGTTATAACAAAATTGTGTTACGCTGTGTTCTGCGCATGCGCCAAGTTGCTGTCGTAAGGAAGGACTACTTTTTCTTCTTTTTTAAAATTACAATCATTCTTTTCCTATCAAATTCAGACAAAAAATAATTGCAGAATCAGAAAGATCACTCGTTTCGCCACGATACGGTATAACACTTTTTTACAAAATAACGAAATTTTGCATTTTTTACGACTTTTTTAAAATGAGCCAATATTGATGCGTTTTTAAGAAAAGAGTTTTTCAATCGTTCCGTACGATTTTCTTACCATCATAATATATCGAAATTCTGTACTAAAATGTTCATACTTTGTTCTTTTCTCTCTCTCGAATCAGTGATTTAAAATATAAAATACCAAAAACTTTCCTTTTTTTTGCGATTTTTCAAAAATACTCAAAATTCTTACTATCACTAAATAACTTCGTTATTTATAAACATATTCCCATGAAACTTTTTTCCCAAGTGTTAAACCTTATTATCCAAGTTTTGTTCAAAGATTGAAAAAATTGCTTAAACATTACAATTTTAAAAGAAACCCTTTTTACAAAAAATATTTCAGTAGTTTTTTTTTCTTATATTTTTTGTTTAAAAATACCATTATTGTTATCTATGAGGAAAAATTGGAGAGAATATTTTAAAAATTAAACCCTCAAAAAAATTAAAACTTTAAAAAAAATTCCCAAACTACGTTTACTAACGTTTCTCTTTTTAGCGTAATTGGCATCAAAACCAGTTTTCGCGCCAAGCGACACTTCGTACCTTGGCTCTTTTGACAAAGAAGTTGACTATAACAACTAAAAATCACCAAATTTCACGGTATTTATTTAATGCTGTTTTCTTAGGTTTCTCTGATAGAACAATGTAGGACGACTAGGTATGATACAACCATTGATGCGATGTTTCACGATTCGTGAATCATGTATCTACCGACGTACTTTAGTTACCACAAACCTCTAGTCACAGTGATTAATAATGGCGAGAGAATGTAATTAATACTCACAGTGATATTAACCCAGTGCTTCTCAAACTTCTAATTTTGCGACCCAATTTTCAATCGTAATTTTCATCCCCCCTTCAATAACAATGTATTCGAATACAATAATAATAATTGACTTTTATGTTAAAGCTATAATTAGTCCTTCATTATAAACCGTACAAATTGTCTAGATAACTGTTAAATTTTGTAAAAAACTTTGCTCATAAATATACGTCTACCCAAATATAGAGAACATTTTCTCTATATTTGGTATTCTGAATGTCTTGGCGGGAAATACAGTTTGTTTTTTTTTAGTTTTTTTATGGTTCCTATTTACCCACCACTGGTCTATGGTCTATTGAAATTTAAACTCCGAACCCTGTGTACCCCACTGTTAACATGCCATACAAAAAATACCTTTTATATTGTCTCATTAAGATTCACTATAAATGCAGAATTTTGTTCATATACTTCATAAACATTTCTTATTTTTTCTTTATTTAACGATGACTAACAATTATGTTTCATTGATAAATTAAAATACTTTTAAATAATTTTATTGAGGAATAATATTAAGTTTTCTGTGTTGGAGAATGGATTGAGTTTTCTAGAGTTTTTGTGTAGATAAGAGAATTTTACATCACCGTACGTGTGAAAAAAAAACTGATGTTTAAAACATATCAGTACCAGCCAAAAGTTTACGAAACATGTAATTGGAGCCCATTTCAGAAATCCGACTAGTTTAAAACCATCGATTTCGTCAAAAAAAATCGAAATTTAGTTTTAAATCTGTTTTGATAGATTTTTGTGTGTTAAATAAATTTTCAAAAAATATTGTACTCTTAACTCTGAGTTCATTAGAAAAAAGTTACAGTTGTTTTTGTTCCGGGTAGTAAACCCAAATCGATACAGGAAGCTCATTTCCGAAACCGGAAGTGAATGCTTTCGTTTGATTTCACCCACAAAATATAATTCTTATTCATTTAAAGTATTTCAACGAATTATTTTCTTGTTTAGGTAAACTTTCTTTCACTTTATAAATGTCTTAATAAATATGTTTCACTTTCAAATTGACAACAGAAGTTACAGAATTATTACGGGACTGCATTTCGAAGCAATATTACTAATTTGGAAGAAATGCAGCCTTTTTTTTCTTTTTCGTTGCTGCTGGAGAAAAAAGAATCGGATAAAAGAATGATGCCCAAAAGCCCGAACGGCTGGTGTAAATTCCAGAAAGCAGAATTTGTTGGAATTACTTGAAAGAAAAATTAACAGATCTTTCAAATTCAATTATACTATGAATTAAGACATGCATATGGATCTTAGGGATTAAAGTCTTCTAAAAAAATGTCTCCGTGCAGAACTTCAGAACTACAATGAAAGTTTCAACAATGTCGTGTAGAGTATGATTCCGCGAAAGACGCTTTTTTGAACTATATAAACATTCCTCTTAGGGATATATATTGCAATAATTCTTAACTCTTGGTTTGCTAGTTTCTTACCTCTACTTTAAAGGTTAGGAAATGGAATCAGAGCCTGAAATGAAGGTATTCTAGTATCTCGACAATACTATAATTATTGATTTAACGAGGCATTTGAACCAGCCTAGAAACTGTCTCATAAAAAGAAGGATTATTCAAAAATGTAAAACTTTGCAATATGAGGTTCAGAAAGGTACAGGTAAAAAGCTTTAAAACTTTAATAACTTCTGTAAAAAAATAATGTACCGTTTAATCTAAGTACTTCGCCATGAAAAAGGATTGTAATGTGCTAGTTGACACTGCTATTTAAAGGACACATACACACTGAAATACAAAAAAATTATAATAAAGTAGACATACTCTGATGTGCGCATTACGCCCACTATCACTCGTATGTCACTTTCGGGGTGAAAGGAATTGGTCATGCTGACTAATCCGATGGCTAACCCGATCCCCAGATTTATATAGCTCGATTTTTTTTTTTTTTTGAGGGCACTTGAAGGCTTTCATTTTTGAGAGACTTAAGCTCATTGAGAGACTAGTAATTCCAAGGCTGTATGCGTGCGAGAAATACCTGACAATTTGAAAATGTTCCCAATCTTTCCATTCAAGCTGACGGGATAGTCTTATTGTTGGTGCTCGTATTTTTGAATTTTTAGGTGATCAAGGCTTGTTTTTTTTTCCGTGTTTCATTTTTGTGTGTGTTTATGTCTCTTACGCTGTTTCGGACCTCGCACAGAAAAATGTTTACTTCAGTGAGTTGTGGAATTTCTTACAATTTGTCCCATAATTTTAGAATGACTCTCTATACATTGTTCATAACTTTACATGTTTTAAATTTCCTTCGATTTTTTTATGTATAGTTTAAAGGATTTTAATCATATGTCATTCAAAATATTTTTCTTTATTATAAACAAATGTAAAATGCAATCATTGATACAAATCAGGAAAAACAAATTTTATTCAAAATGTTTTCTTATAGGCTGTGGAGATGATTCATGAAATCAAAGAGGCTTTTAAAGAAAATTTCCCTTGGCTGGAATGGATGGACTCAAAACAAGAGAACTCGTAGTTGAAAAGGCAAGTTTATAGTTCGTATATATGTCTCAGGGAAATGATGAAATCAGAGATTTGATCAAATAGTTTTCTACGAGTTAAATCCTATTTGCCTCTAATTCCCCACGTGACCTGCAGATATTTGAAGTGAATGAGTGAGTGAATATTTTTGTCACAATGTTCAGCTACACGAGGGGTTTTGGCGACGGACCTTGCAATTTTAACCACGGTCAAGTGCCGAGGACGGTGGACATTTGAAGAGCAAATAACCAATTCCAATGTAAAATAATGAAAAAACGTTGCTTCTCTTTGAACCAGTTTTCATGCAGCCAAATAGTAATGATCATGAACTTATAGCCGGAATTGTGTAGCCATGGACTCGTATTCTGGTGTCTCTGAAGGCAAGCCAGGTAGAATTGTTGATGTAAATTAAATCTATCAAGGCTCTAAATCTTCTCGTTGGTGTGGTGTGGAATTGTGAAGAGTGAATTGCCAGCTTAGGTGCCCTTCTCGCCCCTTGACGAAGTCTCAAAATTTCTAGGACCACTACCAATAGCTCTTTTTCATTAATTTTTTTTAAAAAATCGGCTGAGATTACTTGTTGAAATTCTCATCACAACGCACAAGTTGTCGGCCAGTTTGCATCTATATTTGCTCTTGTTGTTTTTGATCCAAAATCACACAACTAGTTGTTGACATAAATACAGAGAACATTTTCTGTCTATTTAGTTTTTTGACTGTCTTGGCGGGCCTCAGAAAAACTCTTTCTGGACTGCTATTTCCCCACCCCTAACCTAATGAACAATTTTCAAAAGCCACTATTTTGAATTTTATCGAGGGGCATCTTTATTAGCTGTCTTAATATTTTATAATTTTGCGTATGCGTATTTCTGCGTGCTCTCTATATGCTGACGTAATAGTAAAATAAATGCATCTGTATGCCTTTTAATATGAAGATTACTTTTAATTCTAATGGATTATTTAAAAGTAAAATTATTTTTTTCAATTCCTACTATTAACTCACACTCTCTATATATTTATTTATCTTGGTGAATTTTCAGTCGTCAATAAAATACATTTTAAAGCTCTCAATTGAGCTGAAATTTTATATACATGATTATTTTGGATTACAACACAGTAATTCAATTATAATTAATAAGAATTAATTGATTAAAAGTAATTATTCAAATTACAAATACAGCCACACTGGCATCGTTTTTGGCGACTATTCTGGGACTTGTGTCAAAACTTCAAAAGGTTTTTCTCTCACATTTTAAAGCGCTGATTTGTGCTAAAATTTTCTATACACTATTGTTTTGGGTAAAAATACGATAATTTAATTATAATTAATTAAAATTAATCTAGGAATTGACTTAAATTTTTTTTATATATTGTTTTAATTTCAGGTTAATTCAATAAAAGAAATGATTGGATTCCCAGAATACATCACAGATTTCGATAAATTAGATGAAAAATATCAAGAGGTAAGTAGGAATTGTGTACATATATACAGTGGGTCACAAAAGTGTTCGTACACTTGCAATTTCTTATAAAATTTAATGTTTTTGACTAATAAAAATTAATATATTTTAATTGTAATTTTTTTATGATATCTGCAACTTGTTCTTAATAGAATGACATAATTAATTTTTAAAAATAGTATATAACTATTTTTTAAAAAAAATAATTATCAAAAAGCTACTAAAAAATTACGCCACAAAAGTCTTCGTACACTTAACAAAAATCTCAACTTAGTTTTAAATATTGTATTTCATTCTTAATTTAGTACTTAGTAGGATATCTCTTGGTGTCCACAACATTTTTTAAGCGTCTTTGTATAGATTTAATCAGTTTTTTTGTAATTTCTGATCGATTTTCCAGCATTCTTCTGTAATTATTGTTTTTACTTCACATTATGTGTTTATATGTCGTGTTTTCTTTTTTTTTACATCAAAATCTCACCAAATATATTCTACTGGGCTAAATAAAGTGATTGAGGAGGTGTTTTCATAATTTGGGGACAGTTACAGAGACACCGGTGGCGTACATTGAGAGCAGTGCGCCTGGCGTCATTACCCTGTTAAAAAATGAAGTCGTTTGCAATATCCAAATTTTGGGCGGATAATTTAAAATTTCCCTTTAAAATATTTAAATAAAGCTCATGATTCACAATATCAACAAAAAATACCAAATTACCTAATTCTGTTGCCGAATTACACCCCTAGCAAGAACACTTCTACCTCCATGTTTTATTGATCTAACTAGATTCTTGGAATTAAGTTTCAGAAAATTCAAAATTGACAGCAAATTGATTGGGATGGCAGACAATTCAACAATTTTGGTTCCGATGGGCCTATAATAGCTTGTAAATGAAAAATTAAGGAGTTTAATCCCATGAATTTATGTGGAACAAGAACTCCTTCACTCACATGCTTCAACATAAAAGTGAAGGTGTTCTGGCGTGGGGGTGTAAATTGGCCTCAGAATTAGGTAATTTGGTATTTTTTCATGGTATTATGAATCATGAGCTCTATTTAATTATTTTAAAGAGAAATTTTAAATTATCCGCCCAAAATTTGGATATTGGGGACTACTTAATTTTTTAAAAGGGTAATGACGCCAAGTGCACTTCTCTCATTGCACGTCACTGGTGTCTCTATAACTGTCCCCAAATTATGAAAACACCTCCTCAATCACTTTATTTAGCCCAGTAGAATATATTTGGTGAGATTCTGAAGTTAAAAAATAGAAAACGGGACAAATAAACACAAAATGTGAAGTAAAAACAATAATCACAGAAGAATGGAGGAAAATCGATGCAGAAATTACAAAAAACTGATTAAATCTATACCAAGACACTTAAGAGTTGTTGTGGACACTAAAATATATCCTACTTAAGTATTAAATTAAGATTTTAATAATTATTTTTTTAAAAAAATAGTTAGACTATTTTTAAAAAATTAATTATGCCATTCCATTAAGAATAAGTTGCAGATATCACATAAAAATTACAATTACAATATATTAATTTTTATTAGTCGAAAACATTAAATTTTATAAGAAATTGCAAGTGTATGATCACTTTTGTGGCCCACTGTATATGGTATATATGTAGCTAATAAATTTAATTTTGAAATAGATAAATAATTTTTCAAAACAAAATTTTTCTTTGGCGGTTGCCGATATTTTTTTTTTCCCACGCAACCGATATTTTATAACTTGGAAATGGCGTAAATTTCATATTTAAAAAGATTCAATATTCTCAAAGATTTCTGTATTCTGGAAGTTAAAAAAAAATTAGACCTCTAATGTCAAACGACTTTCTACATTATTTGATATCAGAAAATTTTCTTGCTGAGTTTTGGAAGATATTTATACTGATCTAAAGATTTTTTTTTCCGATTTTAATAAACTTTCGATAAAAAAACCTTTAGATTAATGATTTTTTTCTATGGCATGAGGTCGTTTGATATTTAACATATCTTAATTTTTGATCCATTTATCAAATTTCATTGCAAACGGGAAAATATAAAGAGCAACAAGCTTCATTATACTCAACTAATAACAGTAATTTTTAAAATCCATTTTAATAAAAAAGAAATACAAAGCAATTATTATTAAAATATAATTTCACTTGGACTTTTTAAAAAAACATCCATTAGTTTTTATAAATTCTAATTAATGATCTAGAATTTTAACTATTATTATTAACTTTCAGAATTTACAAATAAATACTTTTCTCGTTTTTATAAAAATAGTGTATTTAGTTTTATATTTAATATTTATTCTCACTAAGTTCATTTCGTTGTTAGATAAAATCGTTTGCTTGATTTTTATTTTCATTTTCTATTCCAATCATTTTTAATATATGTCAGACGATATTAGCAAACGCCATAAGAATAACAAAACGATTTCAAACAAGTATATCAAAGTTTATATCTTTCACTTTCTTTATCAAAACAATTATCGTTTGGAATCTTAAACCACGAATACACGAATACGTGATTTAAAATTTCATTAAATAATGATTTTTAGAATAAAATCACAACCACAAAAAATTTTTAGGTAAAATCGTTGCTTATAATTAATTATCATTTATTCCAAGACAAAAAATTTCAAGAATGAAAGAGAAAAAATCCAATTTAAAATATAAAAGATCTACGAAATAGAGCATTTATGAAAATTTTAAAAAATGAGCCATTGAGCTTTAATAATCAATGTTGCTGATGGATTTTCTTAAAACGTTGATTGTAGAATTAGTTTTCCACTAAAATAATTCATTCATTTTGAACCTTTGTTATTTTGATCACTGACTTAATTCGTAATTTTTAATATATTATGGTAAGAATATATAATTTTTTTAAAAACAGAAACACACATACAAAAAAAATAAATATTTTTAGAAATTTAGTTCTTTGTTACAGTCTTGTTCTATATGTATGTGGTGTGTTATAATTTAATTAAATGGATCTCATAATTGTTTTCCAGGTAAATTGTTTGCTCCTGAAAAACACATTATCTACAACGAAAAAAAAATTATTTTGAAGTTAAATAGTTATTTTATTTATTCAATCCATCTTTAATATTTTTAAAAAATGTTATGTTATTATACCGTGTCGATCAATTTCGCCAATTTTATAAAAATGCTGCCAAATGTTATCATTATTATTTTGTTATCTCCTTCAAACATTCACGGAAAGGTTCCGAAAATTCTGTTTTGATGGAAACATTTATCTATAAAACTATTTCAAAGAATTTTGTCTGCAAACACCATACAATAAATCTTTTTGTTTATTTTCAATATATATAAATAAACTACCATGAGGGCCAGGGCCTACTGTGCCCATCCCAGTATATGTGGCCATTGGGCACTGATGTGCATGAGCACATGTCCCGATCAGGTGGTCAGTTTGAAGCGAGACCCCCAGTGTTTCAGTCCCCAAGCAAGCTCGGTAATCATTTGTCAACCCACTGCAGTAGGGATGAAAGGCTTAGTTGACATTGCCCATCCCGGGAATATATATATATTAAAAATAAGAAAAAGATCGTGTATATTTAAGGGACAATCAGAAAATCCGAATTTAGATATCAAGGTGAATTGCTAAATTTTTTGTTAATATATTTACAATCATTATTAGGCAATCATATACAGGAGTTGTATTATTATTAATAGAGTATTATTCTTGTTTCAGTTAGAATTCAATGAAACACAATACTTTGAAAATCATCTCAAATTTGTACGGTTCGATCGACTAAATAATTTTAAGAAACTTCGTCAACCTTCAAATCAGGATAATTGGCTTATGACACCATCAACTGTGAACGCATACTACTCAGCTCCTTCAAATACAATAGGTATGTATGAAAAATGAATACCATCCTAAACTCCTCTTAACGAACATACTTATAAGTAACAAATTATTTTTTATGAGGTATATGTTTTTTACGAAAAATAAATATTAAGATAGGTCAACTGATTCTGTTATTTACCCAAAATACAGAGTGTCCCTAATTTTAAAAGCCTTATTTCAAAATTGTCTGCAACCAAAGCCAGTCTTCAGAATTTTGTTAATAACATTAAAAACATTTCTTAAATTTAGACTTTTCTGATGACATTAAAATTCGTTATTTATTTGTAAAATGACAAGCAAATAAATATATTTCAAATAAACCGTATAACAGGCAAATATTTTTTTTCTTTAAGTCAAACGATTCTAGATATTTTAGTAATGTTCTTATTACTAATCATGTTTTTGTTAACGGCTTAGACATGAGTTGGCTTTATTCAATTCCTACTATTAGCTCGCACTGTCTATATATTTATTTATTTATATATTTGTATATTTATTTATTTATTTGGTGGAATTTTCAATCGTTCATAAAATACATTTTAAAGCGCTGAATTGAGTTGAAATTTTATATACAGGATCCTTTTGGATGACAATACAATAATTTAATTATAATTAATAAAAATTAGTTGATTAAAACTAATTAATTAAAGAATTGCAAATACAGCCACGTAGGCAACTTAGCGACCCTTTTGGCGACTTGTGTCAAAACTCGAAAAGGTTTTTTTTCACGTGTTAAAGCATTCAGTTGGACTGAAATTAAAAGGACAATGCGATACTTTAATGGTAATTTAAAAAAAACTAATTACCACTTAATGTTGTGATTCTGTCCTATGTATATATATATTTATATTAATTGTAACTATTTAATAAAAAGTAGCTAAAATAAAATTTTCGTTGTTGATCTAAGAAGGAATTGTCTTAAAAACTATTTTTTTATACTACTTGTTCTTTCAACAGTTTTCCCTGCTGCAATTCTTCAACCTCCTTTGTATGATCTAACTTATCCCAAGTAAGTTAATATTAAGTGTGTAATGTTTCTCTTAGTATAAATATAATATTTAAAAAATTGTAGATTGAAAATGCATAGAGAAGAATGTTATATAAATTTTCTAAGCTCTTTAAAACATTTTTCTTCTTTGAAATCTATTCATGTTATTGCTCTGTGGTAAATCGTGGAGCTTTCTGCATGAATTGCTTTTGCAATTAATATTAATACTTGTTTTGTAGCAGTCCATGTATTTTTAATTGTTATTTAAACGTATCTTCATTATAAAAATTTATTATTTCTTACCGTATCTTTTTAGTCGATAAAATGATTTAATTGCCGTGAAATCGATTAAAAAAATTTTATTTGAAAAATAATTTTCTTGTCTAAAATAGTTTGCTTACAATAGGTTACAATCTTATGAGAGGAGTAAGATTACGTTCTATAAAACACGTAGACCAAAGGTGTCAAACTCAAAGGCTAACTTAGGTCAAATAAACAAGATTTACCTTCAGATAAATCGAAAAAAATCAATATTCATAGAAATATAGGTTTATTTCGAATAATACATTATAATAAACATTTTTAAAAGAACAAAAATTAATTTTAACTTCCTGTTCTTTTCTAAAACTATCTTTCCTATTTCGAGAGAAATTTTGTAATTTTATAATACAGGGTGTCTGGGCTAAAAATATCCAAAAGTAATGGCTCATTATTACGGAACAGCCCATCAGAATGTAATAAATTGTTCATCTGTGGATTGGAAAACTAACCGAGATTTTTTTTAGGTCTAGTCCGATCGGCCACACGTATGCGCATTATTCGGCAATCGCAGACGATACACATTTTACACTGACTTCATTAGTAAAGATGTGGACGCCACAGAATATGATGCCGTGAGGACTTTAGTTAACGGAATTTAAATCAGTCACGCGTGTACAGCGACGTGTTCGAACAGAATGGAATGTCGACCCTCATCAAAATCTATCCACCAATGGGAAAGCACTTTAAAGGATACAGGAACTTTTGTATCTCAAAAACTGGCAAGTATCCTTAAGCTCTCGGGATAGAAGACACTGTTGATCGTGTGCGTGATTCATTTTGTAGGAGTCCTGATAAGTCATTTGAAAGCCAGTAACGACATTCATTCCATTCTGTTCGAACACAACGCCGTACACGCATGACTGATTTAAATTCCGTCAACCAAAGTACGCCCTGCATCTTTTACTGTGGCGTCCACATCTTTACTAATGAAGACAGTGTAAAAAGTTTATCGTCTGCGATTGCCGAGCAATGAGCGCATGTGCAGCCAATCGGACTAGACTCAAAAAATCTCGGAGAGTTTTCCAATCCACAGATGAACAGTTTATTGCATTCTGATGGGTAGTTCTGTAATAACAAGCCAATACTTTTGGATACTTTAGCCCGGACACCCTGTTTATTGTATGCCGATATACCGGCCGGGCCGCAAAAATGCTCGTTGTGGGCCGCAAGTTTGACACCCATGATGTAGACGAAAAGCCGAGGAGAAATCTCTATGATAAAAATTCAGGTGTTGAACTTACAAACCACATCCTTGTGTATGCCACTGTATGTTTAGCATTAGTATTAAGTCTACTTCAAATTGTGCGTTTTAAAACTAAAATATTTTAGACTTAATGCATTTGAATTTTATGGAGTGAAATGCATTCTGTCTAAAATATTTTAGATGCTTTTCTTATGTTTTCAATTTTTTCAATTTAGCTGTACTATAATCAACTTTTATGTTATTTAGATTTGTCAATTTTGGCTCTGTAGGAGTTGTTATGGGACACGAGTTAACTCATGCGTTTGATGTACAAGGTATTTTTTATTTATTTTTATATTTCCAACTGAATTATTTATAATTATTACAAAATAGATAGTTCATTTATTTATTATTATGTATATGCTGTCGTTTTTACATGCAATCCCGTTTTAGTGGTTTCCATTTCTTATTTAAAAGTTAAAGACATCTGTTTTCTTTGTTTCAAGAGAAAGTTGCAATCAGGATTCAAAGTCTTTAGAGTTTTTATTTCAGTGTAATCCAGCATATAACGCGCACGTCTAACCCTTTGAGTTGTAATGACGTACATATACGTCAATGAGAAGCTGTGCCCAAGGTGGTATCAATGTATATATACGTTTTTGTTTTAGCCTCAGGTGGTAAAACCGTTTATGTACATCGGCCTCTAAGGTTCGGCAGGGAGATAGTTCCATCTATTGGCAGGAAATAGTATTAATTTTAGCCTTACACCTTAAGTAGAGTGCCGTAGTACATATTTTTTTCAAAAGCTAGTGAATATATGGTAAACCAAGGCGATGTGGTGTTTTGTAAGCCAGCATACAACTAAAAGAATCCAGAAAAAGTCAGACACCAGGTATCTGTGGCAAAGGTCTCTGTGATTATATCCATGTTTTGAAATTTACCTTTGAGTGTTAAATTTTAAAAATTATCTGTTTGCTGGTCTTGCCGAAAAATATGATATACTTAGTGAAATAAATTATTCTTTTAATGTTTTTGGAGCATATTCACTTGTCTTGAATGAAAAATATTTTGTTGGGAATATCAAAAAAAACTCTCTACAGGGGGGTCATCAACCAGAAAATTAACCTACCGCTCAAAGTGTCAGCACAAAAAAATAAGATAAAAATTTACAGGTGCGCTTTATACGCTAGACATAAACCTGATAGCTTTAAAACTAAAAAAAATGAGCATACAAAATTTAGGCATCTACATATATCGAAATATTGTCCACTTTAAAGACATGACATATTTTTAAAGTTTTGTCAACCCCCTTCCCTTTTCTTGTGCTTTAGGGTTGTAGATTTAGAAGTATACCTTTGTTCAAAAGCCTGGGAGAATATTTCGGATAACTGACTTTAAAAGATAAGAGCGTTGCAGGTTTTTTCGTAAGATAAAGGGTAAGTTTTTTCAGCGAATATACTTAAAAAAATTACAAAATACCGTTTGGAAGTACAGGTGTGCGTTATACGCCAGAATATACGGTAGTATAATTTATAGAGATACCTACATTTTGATGACGTGAAACTTTAGAAAGTAAATTTTCTCAATTATCATTTTTTTTTCCAAAGAAAGTGCCCAAAATATTTGTTAATTTATTGTAATTTTTTCCTAAGATATCTTTTTGATGATCATTACGAAATTAAATCATTTATGAAAAATGTCATGAGAGCTATAATGAATTATTTTATATTATTGTTACGTTATAAGATGGATAGTTGTTCCATTACGCAATCAACATGCATTATTACAAACCACAAAAGTATATAAAAATAATTATAAACAAAACTACACAGATACATAAATATAATGCTGTAGCTAGGCTTCTGCACCCATTCACGATGGCGGGCTATATATCTGATGTTGATATCACGACACAGACGGTTGTCGGTGCCAAAGTAAGTTAAGCTTAGAACTAAATCATTGCCTGAATATCAGTACATTTTAACGGTACATTTTGTCCACTCCCATCCGTATAGCATGCCTGTTTGGTCTGAAAAAGCGATTGAAAAATTGCAACTTTCTTATTTGAAATTACGGAAATGGATAAAATACGCTTAATAAAGAACAATTCACAATGTAAGACATCGAAATTCGACTTTAAACAAATACATGCTGCCAACCAAAAAATGAAATTTAGAAAAAACATTTTTTTTACGACAATTTTTTCGAAAAACAAATGTAATTCCACTACAAAGAATTAAAAAAACGAATAAATACAACCATAAATAAATATGTTTACAATAAAATGTGCAAAAATCTCCCAAAAAACTGCTCGAAACATTAATTTTCGCAGAGTTGCACGTCTGATGACGTCATATTTCCATTCAGCTGAAAAATCGCTTAAGAAATTGAATTTTAAAAAAATCTAAAGTGAGTTTCGAAAAAAAATCTTCGAGGTTAATAGCATAATGACAATTTGCATAAAACGAACATATAAAGATTAATTTTGCTTCCATTTTAATAGAATTTTTGTATTGCCAAACCAAATTTTCTACCTGTCTTTCCTTTTTATATTTTTATGATGTTAGTATGTTCATTAAAATAATGTATCACTAATAAATGTATCTATATTTAATTTTGTATCTCTCTCTCTCTCTCAATTTCATTTCAGGTAGGTTGTATGATAAGTACGGAAACTTACATCAGTGGTGGAAAAATTCCTCGATTTTGAATTTCCGATTACGTGCCAAGTGTTTTCTTGACCAATATTCCACTTACGAAATGAACGGTGTAAAGGTAAACTATTTGCAATGAAATTCAACCCGTTATGAATCTTATAGGCATTTTGTATTAGACTAAGAAAATAAATTACGTAGTATTTCTCATATTATAATATACAACGCAAAATAAATATATATATATACTTATATTTCTTTTCCTATCTCATTATTGTAAAGTATTACTTTTAGTCTCAGGCAGGAACGTCTTATGACTCTTTGAGGCCCTGGGCCCAGAGAAAAGTAAGAGTTTTGTGGCCCTGTGCCCTTATGCAAAGTAGCCCCTACATGAGTTCTTTAAAAGTAGACAGTAAATAACATGCATTGTCACACACACACATGGCCGCGGTTACCGAGTGGTATAGGTATCGGACCGTGGCTTGCCTTGTCACGAGTTCGAGCCCAGTACCATAAAGACCCACCGTGTAGGGCAGAATGCACGTTAAATCTGTCCAGAGCTCAAACGTCCTTTCGTTGGTGTGGTAGTTAGGAGAGGGTGCCAGCTCAGGTGTCGTCCACGTCACTTGACCATGGTTCAAATTTACGTGGTCCGTCGCCAAAAGCCTTCGTGTAGCTAAACAGTGCGACGTTAATATTCAATCAATAAATCAGTCACACACACACAAAGATTTATTCAAATGGTAATTTTATACAAATAAATATGCAGGACTCACAATCTCACAAACAGGCTCGACCGATGGCCGCATTTCGACTAAATGAATTGAATGATTGTTTATGGTATTAATGTTAGGCCTAGGCATGGACAACGGTCATATTGTAACGCAGTCTTACCACTTTTACCAGTTGACATGCACTTTGAAATTCCCAGTTTTTCGCATTAAATCAAAGAGATGTGTTATCCGTAATAAGTTTCATGCAGAATGGCGCACCTTCATATTATTAAGGTGACCAGTTTTTTACAATGAAAAGGAGGACGCACACAAAAGACTTAAGAAAAACTCACAACATAAATATATTAAAAATGTATGTTATTAATTCAAACAAAAATACGTTAATTACGCTTGCATTCATTTAAATTATTTACTTAAACGAGTATTTTCCCATTGAATATTTTTTTTGTCAATATATCATTTTCTAACACATCGGAAATTTCGGAGCAAAAATATACAATAATACAATAAGTGCTACAGCTAAAGTATCAACATTCAATCTAGATTTCTCACTTGTCCAAAAATTATTACTAACTGAAAAAACTCTTTCAATTTCTGCATTGATTCCAGGTCAGCACAATGTAAATTCGACAAGAATAACTAAATTATCATATGGAAAGTGTTCATTTTTTAAATGGTTAAATATATCCACCCATCATTTATCAATTTCAGCATGCTGATTTACCAATTGTTCCAATTTATTAGAATTTAAATAAACATTCAGTCTTCTAATTTATTCAAACAAGCAATTGTCATCAATTTTAATATCAGGCATTTTTTTTCGATAAAAAACACAATTTTCTATATTTGCCCAATTTACTGGCAATGAAGTCAGAAAACACCATTGAAAACTTTTATTTCCTCTGATATTTGTTTCAGACCATTCTTCAATATATTGAAAACATGTTTGGTTCATCTCTGTATAGAGATAAACAGATCAGTTTTAAAATATTGAAAAAGAGGACAAAATAGGAGGACACTTTTTGAGGAAGGACAGAACCTTAAAAAGGAGGACAGTCCTCCCTAAAGGAGGACTTCTGGTCACCTTAATATTATGCCCATCTAGTCAAATGATTCTATTAACAGCCTTCGGTGAGGACAGAGTGATTGGTCGAGGTTGCAAGATCGCATGGCTGCCATGTTCAGCCGACCGTCTTCTGGTTGTGGTACTATTTGAAATCACTTGGGTACCATTTATGTCCGTCACCATTGGCCGAACTTGAAGATTCTATCTCGTCGTGAGATTTTTGCACAATTCATTCCAATATATTCAGCTGTAATGGGCATTGTGAGCCGCCTTAGTTGTGTTAGACTATGTTCCGGAGGTCATGCTAAAAAAATTTTATTGAAGAATAAATAAATGGAGCTTAGTGGTGTCCTGTACATTGTGCTTCGGATTGTCAGCGCCCTCTACCAGTGATATTTTCACTAAAAATGTTTTTGCCACTAAAAAAATCCGACTGTCTTGTGAACTATTCCTTGAGAACCGCACTTCTTAATCATAACTTCTTTTTTTAATAAATTTTTAAATTTTGAACGAACTTTTTTAGCTCACCTGGTAATTAATTCGAACTGACTTTCTCAACGAGTTCGAATTGACATTCTTAAATTAGTTGCACATTTTTTTATTGCAATGAATATTCTTCTATAATTCATATAAATACTTAAGCACAGTTGAACTGTCCTCAGAATATTATATTCCTGAAGTTTTAATATTAAGTATGGCATAAAACATTTCCATATTAATTAAATATTTTGATATTCTTTTTCAATCTCAGGTAAATGGAAAATTAACGCTAGGAGAAAACATTGCAGACAGTGGAGGCTTAAAAGCAGCTTTTCGTGTAAGTTAGAATTAATATAAGAATAAGGATCTATTCCATGATTAAAAATACTGTTTTCCATAGTTATTATTTTTCTTAAGTCCATGTTATCGAGAATTACAAAAAATGCATAAATGCTTGTTTTTGTTCTCTGCAGGCTTACAGGAATTGGGTGAAGAAAAATCATGCAGAACTTCCGTTGCCGGGAATTCCTTTGTCTACAAATCAGTTATTCTTTGTGGCATTTGCACAGACTTGGTGTTCTGTGAAAACACCTGAACTCCAACGTTTCGCATCTTTGACGGACCCTCATAGCCCTAATAAGTATAGGTATGAATAGTTCCCTATCACACACACTTTATGTATTACTTTCGAATATTATTTTGTTGATATTTATGAATACCACAATTATTAATTGCTGATTGTGTAGTACTTTTACACTGATCCTTTGTAAAAATTAGAAGAATGTCTAAAATGCGAGGCGTGTCCGGAAACTAAGTACCGTTTCGTTCTATCGCGAATGCAGTGGTAGTTTTGCAGTTCAACACTTTTCGCTCACGTTTTTCTGGTTGATTGTCAGTCCAGTAACTATATTAATAGTGGCGTATCTACCAATGGGCTAGGCGGTATCGTGAACCGGGGCCCTCAAGCTCAGGAGGCCCTCGGACCCTGAACAACAAGCAAACCGAGTGATAATTTTCCTACATTTAAGATATAAAAGGTTGAAACACACAACTTTAATCATCGCAATTCGGTTGAAAGTAATTGCGAACTTGCAGATTATTCTCCTAAATTATTTCTGTTGCTTATATGTATATTGTTGCGAACTTTACTTATGGGAAAGTTTATGTTGTTTTCATTTTTTTATTTTTCTATAAATTGTTATTTGAAAATAAACTTAAAGTTGCTGATAAATTTACCATACTTATTAATACATCTTAAAAACCCTACACACAGAATGCAATTCCTTCCTTTACATTCTATTTGTAATAAAAATATGATTCTTAATAAGCTAACTTCCTGTTCAATATTTTGCAATCTACTCATACCTGCAATAGACTGCCCCCTCCCCCTGCAATGCCTGCAATGGACCAATTTTGCCCCCACCCCATACCTCTGCTCTTTTGCAGAGCTGTTTTTTAATAATTATAATAATATTGTATTGTATTTTCTCTTCATACATATTTTTTTTATCATTTCTTTATCTTGGTGAACCCTTTTATAGCTCTACGCCCTCTGGTGGGTGAGTTCGATCCTCCCGAAAAAACTAATAAATAGCCAGGGATTCTCCATCGACATTTTGTAGCGTAGTATTATGTTTCTCATTCCTTTTAACGTCATTAAGTGGTCGAGCATATACAAATTGCATTGGGTAAGAAAAGAAACCCAGTAACTACGAAAGAGAATGTAGTAACAAAAATTTCCCAAAATTGGCAAGTATCTTAGCCTTCTACGAGTACTCTTAGCTTAAGTTTTTCTGTTAATAGTGACTTATATAATGTGATCACTTATATATAATGTGGTACTTAAGAAGCCTACTGGAGGAAATTCGACAGTTATCTCAGTTAAAGATACCGCGCCGATCATGTCAACGACAACAATGACTTCATTGCAGATGTATTTGCGGAGGAGCCATCAATCTATACATTTTTCGCAAATGTGAAAGGTAAATCTTCTTTTTAGGACTTGGGTAGCTTCACGATTAAGATATTAAGTGATAATGAAAAAATTAAACTTTTAATATGGGCCTTCAGGGATTTTCCAAAACACATCAAAGCAGAACAACAGGTGTTTTTCAGAATCGTACTACTTTTTAATTTCTAAATATGGTCTGGTTAATCGTTGTTGGCTATGGGATTCCCCAAAATGCTGGATGCTGCATACTGGCAGTCCTACTGGCTATTTGCTTCGCAAGGGAACAGTGTATTATGTACGTGCATTCGGGATTGCAGACATTTATCATTACCATCAGATAATTAAAAAACACAATTTCTAGAGTGGCCATATAGAAGCCAGTCGCTGAAAGATAATTTAGCAAATCAAAAATAATTAAAAATTGTTTAAGAAACGGCGTGGGCCAAGCTTGACTCCAACATTTATCGCTAACAGCAATTGTAAACACTGTTGTGTCAAGCCTGGATTCAACCGAAGTTATTGAAACTTTTGCGAAAATGAAAACTAGGGAAAGACTGTAAACCAAATTATTGTTAGTAGGTAAGTTCGACCTTTTCATTAATAAACCTTTTTTTTCTTTATCTACGTTTTATTTCCCAACACCTACGTTATTATTTGTAAGCGTGTTCGTTAGTTTAATTTTTTATCGCTTACGTTACTTCTCGTCTTCCGGTTCCGGCAGCTCCTAAGCTTTTCACATCTGTTCTGGAAAAGGTCTGCCTCGGTGTCAAATCGAACCTGGGTGATTACTTAAGCTCACATAAGAAAACTAGTACACATACATGTAGGTAGTATGTAGCTTTGATTTTTATGTTCTGAAGAGCACGATAAAGAGCGGATGTTAAAGTATCTTTGTATATTTAAAATATTCATATATTTTTAACGTTTTCACTAGATAAAACCCAACCAAGATAGGGCCCCATTTTTTTTGCACCAGGACCTTTGGATTCCTAGCTACGCCATTGGCTATTAAAGCTTGTGATGGTGTTGTTTTTACTCGTGTTAGTGAGTGCGCAAAATGTTTAGGACAACTGCTGACTGAGGAGTGCGTTCAGTAATCCATTTTTTGCACGCCAGGAATACTTGTATTAAGTCAATTGAAATCCATCATTGAATTGTAGAGATTTACTGTAAGAGTGCTATATGAGAGATGAAATAGTGAGAAAGTGGGCTCGACAATTCAATGATGGGCTTCACCAGTGTTCATGACGAAACGGAGAGTGGACGGCCTTCTGTTGTTAATGATGGTTTGGTTGAGAAAGTTAATGAGAAAATTCGTGAAAACAAACGGTTCACAACAAGTTTGTTTTGTTACAAGTTTCCACAAACTTTAAAAAACTGTTCACTGGCGGCATCCTTCTTTTAAGAGGATTCAGACAAGTTGGTTTTCCGATACGAAAAATGTCTGAACAATGGTGGTGACTATGTAGAAGACAAGTTTCCGACATGCTATTTTACGTAAAAATAAATTTTGCTTAGAAAAAAGATATTTGTATGCGGGTTTTTCCAAAACGGTTCTTAGTTTCCAAACCACTGGCGTAGCTAGCTTTGAGGGAGCCTTGTATCAAAATTCCGTCGGGGCCCTTTTTTTTTATATGAAAGCTTTGTTAGTGGTACTGTAGTTACACATGTTGGGGCCCCAGTAGCTTGGGGCCCCATATCATTGATACGGCTGATACTGTGGTAGCTACACCCCTGTTCCGGATGGACCTCGTATAATACAGATTACTAAGATGCATTCTACAAAATGTACTTCATTCTTTTCAATTACACTCATTAATATATATGTTCAAATTTTACAGGGTAATTGGAACGTTGTCTAATTCTATCGATTTCAATTGGGAATTTAAGTGTCCATCTGAAAGCGCAATGAATGCTGAAATTAAGTGTGAAGCTTGGAGATAAGTCTCCTCAATATATGGTAAGAAATTTGCTAAAAAGTAAGAGAAGCGAAATTTTGGTTTCATTTGTTAAGCTTTAAAATTTTAGAACAAGGCGTAATCGTTTTCAAGAACAATATTATGCTATTTAATTTTCGTTTATCTAGATATTCCAAAGAGCTCAACTATCCATTCATACACTAGTTATCATAAATTAAGGAAAAATCACAAAAAAAGACGGTAACTCAAAAGGTTATTCGTAGAATGTAATGAAACTTATGCACATTATACAATACATAGGAAGCTATAAAATACCTTAAAAAGAAATCACCAGGCATTTATGGTGGTGTTGAAATTAGCATATGTATACAATGAACAAATCGGATGTGTCAGTTTGGTATAGGATAAGTACCTTTAATAAAGGGGTATGATCCCTCCGAGAGGCAATGCAACACAGGCAGAGATGTGTGATGCTCTCACTTATGCAGTCTATTAAATCTGTAGGTAGCTCGAGCCATTTCTTTTTCAAGGCAGTTGAAAGCTGGACGAGGATCCTTGGAGGGAAATTGAGAGCAGCTACAGGTCGTCTTAAAGCGTCCCAAACATGCTGGATAGGTTTTAGGTCCAGTGATCGAACTGGCCACTGTATGCACTGAATTGCTTCTTGCTCGATAAGCATCCACCATTCGAGCCCTATATGGTCTCGCATCATTATCTTGTAGCACTAAAGCATCACCTTTTGCCCAGGCATAAGGGCGCACATAAACAACCTGGAGTTTATCTCTATAGGTGTGAGCCAACATTTTCACGGGAAAAGACATGCAGGTCTGAGCGTCTACCCAAAGAGATACCACCCCAAACATAGTTACTACCTGATCCGTATGTATCTCTTTTACGGATGTGTCATGGATGAAAACGAGGACCAGGTTCTCTCCTAATAAAAATACGTCTACTATCTCTTTTGAGGCTAAACTGGACTCATCCATAAAGAGAATAGCTGTCCATTGATCATGCGTCTAATGGACATGTTGACGTGCCGCTGCAAACTCTCCTGCCTATGGCGTGACGTGAGCGGGACACAAATGGCTGGTCATCTCGCCTAAAGACCACGTTCATGAAGACTTAGACGCACAGTTGACCTTGACACCAACCTTTCAGAGCTTTCAGGGAGGTTCCGAATGCAGCCGAAGCTGCGGTTCGTGCGCATTATCACAAATATCGGTCATCGGCATTCGTGGTAGCTCTTGGCGTTCCTTGGCTGAACCTCCTGTTCGCCAAGTTAATGTAAGAAATTGTCGCCAAAATCTATGAATAACAGATGGACTCACATTCAGTCATCTAACCGCTTTTATCTGACTTTGCCCTGCCTCTAGTCTTCCAATAACTCACCATCGTAGTTCTTCGGTCAAATGATGCCGGGAGGTCATTGTTCCAATTTCTAATCTCATTATTTATAAACTCAGATGCGTATCTGAGATTTATAATCTCAGATACGCAGCGACAATTTCCGCCTTGCTTTGAGACATCCATTTTTATGGTCTTCGTAAATGACGTATTCTGACTGTATCACCACCATTTTGCATAATGTAATATTCTTAAGAGAAATCTCCTTTTATACCAACATATTCAAATTTTATTGAGATTGGCTTATTTTGGGGCGAGTTATCTTTATCTTTATTTTTGTGATTTTTCCTTAATTTATGATACCCAATAACAACAATCCAAAATTTTAACAAATTATGATTAAAACTATACATAATAAGTTATTATATATTATAAGTTATTCGTTTCAATAATTAATTTAAAATTATATTCAATCAAAACATTATATGAAAAGTTCCTTTTTTTTCCTCAAAAGTGTGAGACTTTTTTCCCCTCTCTATTGATAATTTCAGAAATTTTCATATTACCTTTTTCTTTTTTTTAATATAATATATAGATTTGTGAGGAATGCTACAGCTGTATTGATTAAGCCTCGCAATCTTTTATTAATCGTTTGCTTGTATTCGTTCATGATGTTCGTGATGTAATACGATATTCAATTCGTTTTGAAATGTATCGTTTGGTCGTTTTTAATGGTACTCGAAAATAAATCTAACAGGATTAGGCTCTGTTTTGATTGAATCCAGTTGGTGTTATCTTGAATGGCTCTTTTTTCTTCTATGATTTATTTATATCCAAACTACAATACCCTGTTTTACATCACAAAACATTTGTGACCCGATTATTTCATGATGCTTAAAGTATTCCTTATTTAATCCTTTAAATAATTTTTAAAGAAAATATATATATTTTTTATTAAAAAAAATTCACTTTTTTAATTTCTGTCCGAGAAAAAAAATCGCACAATAATATAAGTATTAATTTTTTTAATTTTTTGAAGAAAAAAATTATATAAATAAAATACATAACACACGTAAAATGTCAATATCGTTTGCAAAGTTAAAATTTTTATATAATAACCTTTTATTATCACAGTAATTATATGATAAAGATACGCATTAACATTTTATTATCATAATAATCCTAAAAGGGAATCATGAAAGATTATGCACAAGTTATTTACTTTTCTATAAATAAAATTATACCATATGTATCGGCAAAAATTAGCAGAAATTGTTCAAAAATATTTCTTGCGTATGCCTTTTTTTCGTTAGCCAACAAAAGAGCTATTTTTTTAGATACATATAAATTTCCGTTCCTAACCAGTTTTCAATACAAAATATTGTACAATATGTGTTAAATCCCCAGAAAACATTTATTTTTGCCTGTATTGGCGCCATTGAATCGATCAAACCAAATCAATTGATTCAAATCCATCAATCCAATAATCCGCATCCATTCAATTGCAAAACTTTGAAAATAACATTTTTTTCAGGGTTCGTTTTAACGTGAAAACATACAGGATAATTTTATAATAAAAATAATTAACTTTTTCTTCTAATATTCTATTAATAACTTTCAAAACACACAAAATATTTGAAACTCAAATAACATTCAAAAATAATTATTAATTTTTTTTATTTCTGTTTTTAGCACTGAAAAATCAGCTGTGTTTACCAGTTACCTACCTGATTTATCAAGGAACGTATTACATTTATGTGAGGCCAAATACTTTTTTTCAGTCTATCAATACGAAGCTATCCATTAAGGGACTTGAAAAAGAAGAAAGATGAGAAAAAAGTTTGTTCGAAATGTATTAACTTATATTCATAATCATCAACTGTGATTGAAAATGCTTTAAGCAGTGGCGTAACGGAGAACATTTGGGCACCCCTGCAAAGTCATGTTTTGGGCTCCCAAGTTGGATTTTACCAAGGGTAGGTACTTGGCGTCAGTCAGGCTTCGGGCCCCCTAGAACCCTGCCCGCCCCACACACAATGCGGGGGTAGCGGAGGTATACGTTACGCCATTGGTTTTGAGTGTTGAATGATTTTTTTTACTATGTTTCTAAGAAAATAATTTATTTCAAATGCAATAAGGAATTTTAACATTCTAGGTCAGCGGTTCTGAAACATTCGATCGTCACCCCCTTTTGTGTATTAGCTGGTCATCGTGGACCCCAAGATTTTGAACATCCCTCTCCAACTTAATATTCTTGATCAAAATACAAGTTCTAATAAAAATTTTCGTTGGGGACTGTTAAGTGATCTCGTCTAGTAGGGTACATTTTTCAATTTTTCCACTGGGCCTTTCAAAGTCTGTAAAAGAGGGAAATCTCAATGTTACATGAAAGATTTCGCAGACCCTTAGAGAGGCCTTGCGGACTACAGGGGCCCTTGGACCGTAGTTTAAGAACCGCTGTACCAGGTGATCGAACAGTTTGGCTACACGTTCAAATATTAATTACAAATAAACAAGTAAAAATATTCACTGACGTTTTTTTTGTGTTCCATAAAGGAAATACTAAATTTTTTTGCAATGTTTTATTGCCCGATTTCGTGTGCACACCATTAGTTGCACACGACGAGTCTATTCAAGATTTCTAGCCGCGTTCTATGAATTATTGCAAGATCAGCATTCTGATTAGGCACTGTAATTTGACCTTTCAATTCCTCCATGTTACGAATTAAAGTTGTCAGCTTGGTGGCTTAGAGGTAGCATGCCCGTTTCATAAACCCCAAGTTGCGGGCAGTGGCGTAACGGAGAACATTTGGGGCCCCTGCAAAATCAGGTTCTGGGCCCTTAGATTTAACAAAGAGTAGATACTTGGCGGCAGTCAGACTTCGGGCTCCCTAGAGCCCTGGACCTCCACCGCGATGCGGGGGTGTACTTTACGCCACTGGTTGCGGGTTCGGTCTCGGCTGGAGTCAATAGATTTAATCTATAAATCGTAGGCACAAATGTCATATAAGTATGTGGAATGCAAAAGTTCTCTTGAGTATCAGATTAGCTATAGTTCTCCCGGAAAATTAAAACATGGCAATATATAACATCCAACGAGAGCTTGACTCAAATCAATTCAAGCGTCAAAATTTGGTAACGAGATCCACCACTTGATGGTGCCAACATTGAAATGTCTCCCACACTTGGGGGACTTGCCGTTGTCTGCAAATTCTTGTGTGTAAAAATTCTGCCCATTTGAAAAAAAACGAATTAAAGATTGGTAAGCAGTGTTTTTGCACGTATCCCCACAAGAAGACCAAAAGGGATTTAGAAATCTTAGTGGCCACTGTATTGGACTTCTTCCCATCCATCGTCCATGTGAGTGAGTGAATATTAACGTCGGACTGTTCAGCTACACGTGGGCTTTTGGCGACCGACCACGTAATTTTGAACCATGGTCAAGTGACGTGAACGACATCTGAGTTGCCCCCTTTCTCCTAGCTACCACACCACGCCAACGGGAGGACGTTTGAGCTCTCTACAGTTTTAAAGTGCATCGCTCCCCTACACGGCATCCATCGCCCGGAGAATTTTTAATCTAAAACCTTTATCATTTCCAAACTCCAGTGTGGTGGAGACCCATTTACACTGTACATGAGTTGCAGATTTAAATTCGATAAGCCATTCTAAAACTTGTTTTAGTTCTTGTGGTGAAGCCATTTTGAAACGAGAATCTTGTACAACGTAGACTTTTTGTGCCTTCTAGTTCGCATTTTATTAAACATAAACTTTAACCATTTCTTTGTGGAATACAAAAAACCGTAAGTGAAAATGGTTTTAATTTAATTCATTTTTTTAAAAGTGTACCCATACTTTTCCGAATGCCCTGTATTCATTCACATTCATTTTAACCTTTGAAAAATTGTGTACATGTAACCATACATACGTCATTTTCATCACAACTGATAATGTACCAATATTTAAATGATTCATTTATTAAAAAATTACTCTTACATTTTTAAAACTTTATGAAATGTATAGAATGTACACACTATTGAAGTATTTTTTTATAGCCTATAGCAATATTTAGAATTCTTATACTACATTTAAAATTTGTCTCAAACTATAAATAAAAATGATAAATTAGTCAAACCTGTTGATAAAATATTCCGAACATTTCTTTCGCTTTCGAGATTTTTTTTTTCTATCACACACATACAAATTACAGACCAATATATACCAAAAACAATAATTTTCCAAATTTTTTTATTTCCTATATATTTAGAACTTATTCTCTTTCATAATTTAATTTTTACAGAAGTTTCTCTTTCTATATTTCTAAAAGTTTTTTTGTAACAAATTAAAATAGAGAAACAGATTTTTTTTTACTTTGTTTAAAAACTTAAAACCAATAATTTATCTCTGAAATGTTACTTAATTTTAAATATCTCTCTTGAAATTTATTGTACAAAAAATTCTTATCTTAACAACCAATAGCTAACATCTACTGTTATTATAAAAATATACATATATTTATTTTTGTGTGTAGTTTAGAAGCTGCACTTTTTCGAACGGAAGCAGATGTTTTTCTTTGTTCAACAAAGTTTAAACGTCATGGGGCCTAAATTCATGTGACGTCATAGTCACATAACTAGGATCACATGTTTCCAACCAATCAGTTCATAAATTCGTGTGACGTCGTAGTCACATAAGTGTAATCATACGTTTCCAACCAAAAATTTTGCTTTTGCTAACTTTTGTTTTTTGTTGAAATTTCCTTTTAAAAAGTACATACTTGTTAACAATAATAATAACAAAATGCTCTTAATTTAAAATTATTCGTATAGTATGTATGTATTTTTTAAATTTCGAATAACTTTCTGAAGAATCTTAATATTTGAAATTTAACTAAATTTTACAAGTAGAACAAACACAACTCTAATGTCATTTTTGAATTCTCTGGAGACCAGTGATTGCATGTATTATGTGATCGTCTGGAAGTTAGTCCATTATATAATAACACACAGCATTCCCCCATTTTTCTGTAATATTTCGTAGAAATATTTCTAGCAGGTTTACAAGTTTTTTTTAATGAAGTACGTTAGCATTTTACGTACTGTAAAATAAATATTCTATAAATTAGGTAAAAACAGTTCTTTTGTATAACCTCAAATTTAAACAAAGCGTATATAAATAGTATATGGATTTAATTTAACAGTATGGTATATATATTTAAGATTTCTAATATTATAAAATGAGAAATATAAAAAGAATTATACGATTGAATCGAAATAAATATTAAAATATTTAATGACTGAAAATTTAAAAAAGAGCACAGCATTCTGCAATTGCAAGCAAATTAAAAAATCATGAAAATCATGACTAAATTATCTATCATTAAATGCATATTTGTTTATTGTTATTAGTTGTGACCTTAAATTATGTTAGGAATCGTTAAAATTTATTTTTTTAAAAAATGTTTTGTGGTACATTTTCTGTAATTCTTTTCAATATATTAAGCTTGTGTTTTTTGTTTCACTGTTTTAATCCTGAGTTAGCTTTGTGAGTAAATGTTTTTTAAAAATTGTGTGTGTGAATGTATTTCTTAAAATCATTTTTCAAGGTCTTTTTGCTCAAAATTATGCATTTTTCTTTGTTTCATTGTCCGTGTATATTTATTTGTTTTTTGTAGCTGAATAATTTATCGCTTTTTATGATGTGTTGTTCATAAATAAATTTTCTGACCAATAACTTTTATTGTATTTCATGAAACTTTTATTTCATCAGGTTTTCATACATGTTTGAGATGCTAATGTATTTTTATAATACTTACTCTGTTCTACGAAAAATTTTAAGAGATTTACAATAATTTATTTGATAACATAAATAAGCATGTCAAATATTATATACTGTATCTACTAGAATCCTAGCAACCATCTATTCTAAGCCTCGCCCCAAATTCTCAACACGTGTTTGTGAAGAGAAAAGAAAATATATACAGTAAAAAAATTAGTTTCTATATCCAATATTTAGGAAATTAAAAGAAAAATTCAAATGAGAACTAATAAGAAAGTGAATAATTAATTCATTTTACCAGAATTAAAAGCTTTTAAATACATGCATTAACCTGGAATTACTCTAACCGTCAATACTATCGCGTTCAATTTCTCCCATCCAACGTACTTTTTCATCTTCTATTCTCAGCCGCACTCGATTTTCGGTAGCATAAAAATTGGAAAAAAATTGAGGGTTAGATTCAAAAATATGGTATATAAATACCATACAGTCAAACCTCCATTTTGCGAATTTCTCTATTTTACGAACTTTTTCCTAGAACCACACAAGAACATTTTACGATTTTCTTCGTTAAATAACCTCCAATTATGATGACCAATATTCTTGAACTGGTTTTAGAAGGTTCCTAACTCACCGAGAGAAATAAAATTGCCGCAATTTTGAGCATTTCATTTTTTCAAACAAAACTCTCTTAAGGGGACAGTGGACTTTCAAAAACTTTTTTTTAATTATTAAGTAAGAGTAATGAAAATTTATGAGCATATACACTGGAATATAACTAGATCAAATATATCTTTAAAAAAAATTTCAATCTCAATTTTTTTTTAAATTTAAAAATAATAATTTTTAAATTTTTTAAAAACATTCCATGCGTTTCAATTTTTTATTTTTTGACTTCGTCTAACATTATTAATGTTTATTAGTACACGTTAGACATAAATGGGTATTATTTAGCAATTTCATGTACCGGTTAATTTTTTAGAAAGGTTTTTGTTCATTTGTACTTAATTTTTTGTAAAATATCAGATTTTGTACACTAAAAATAAAATTTAACTATCTAAATGAAGTCAAAATTTTAAATGGTTACCCAGATTTCTTTATGTACTTATCAGTATTCTTCACGAGAAATTTCAAGCAATTTGCTCAAAAATTGAGACGCATGGAACATTTTAAATGCACGTAAATCTGAAAAAACAAAGTTTTGAGAAAAAGTCATTTTAAAAATGTTTTTTTACTTACCTTTTATAATTGTTGTTCTGATATTATTAAGCATCCATTTTATTTAATAACAGACATATTTATACTAGGTTATTTATTTACAAGCATAATTTGAAGAGAGAAAAAAATTGTTAATGGGAATAAAATGGTTTCAATGATACATTTTTTCTGTAAAATGTTTTCAAATGTTGGAAAAGGAATAAATATTAATTTACTGGAAAAGCTTTTAAAAATTTTTGCCAGAATCATATGTTTAAATTTTCTTTTTAATGTTCTTTTAAATTTTGGATGTTTTTTGCCAATTTATTACTTATTCTTTTTTTTTTTCCAACACGGGAAATTTTTTTTTTTTCAATCTGAGCTAAGCGTCGTTTATCACGTTTATGGGAAATGTCCACAGATACAACACTTAACTCATTGTGCTCAATAGCTAAACTATTGAATCAGCCAAAATTATATCCCCCTTTGGGGCAGATATAACACTCATTTTCAAGTCGTTTTTTAAAAACAAAAGTTTTTTTTTTGCGCATTTTTTCCCCAAATGACACTGTGGATTTTCGTTAGCATTCTGAGTTTTCCCGCACTGTATTTTTCTAAAAGCCCCACCGTTTCCAAACCTTTTGATATACGGGGAATTTTTTTTCCAGAACTTGTTCCGACAGTTAGTTTTCATCAGTGAATGGGACATAGGGTTCTCTTTTTTTTACCCAAACCCCCTTTGGTAAAACCGATGTGAACCAGGGGGACTTTTACTATGTTTTGTTTTTTATCTGTTGATGAACAATGAAACAATGAAGCTAAAATTGCACCTTTTATTTTTTTTTAATCGGGGCATTGTTTTTTATAGTTTTTCTATAAAAGTTAGTCATTTTTCACAATGGGTGTTTGTTTTCTTTGAGGTTGCCCCCCTTTCCCCCCAAACCAATAGAAATTCCCTTTTACCCCCACTTTTGAAATTTTTTATTAGGGAGTCCTGTCCCAACCTTTTGCCACATGGTTAATGCATTCTTTTCAAAATTTTTTAAGGGGGGGTCCACCCCCCAAATTTAATGATGATAAATGTTGATGGCCCCACATAAATTAAAATTCGACAAGATGTCACGAAATGCATACCAAAATTTTTTAATTGGGAATTTTTCCCCCACAGAATTTCTGAAACTTTAATCTCCATGGCATTAGAAGACCCCACAAAATTTTCCCCAAATTTTCCGGTGGGTTTTAAATTATAGGGTTTTTACTCAGCACTATTTTCCCCCAAGACCCCTTTTTTTGCGGTAGTGCATTTTTGGGAATTTTTGGGAAAAGGGTTTTTTTGTTTCCATAATGATCCCAGTAAAAAAATTTTTCGAAAACATTCCCTACCCCGGACAATGGGGGAATGTCCCCTTTTTCCCTGCCGGTTCCATCAAAAGGAAACGATGATGTCATAACACCATTAGCAGTGCCGAGCAAATCCCCCTTGGGTTTTTGGAATTATTTTCCCGGGGAAATTTTCCCAGAATGTCTTTTTAAAATTTACACTTTTTTTTCATACAATTTGTGTAAACATTTTGGGAGGGGGGGTTTTCTTATCCATTGCATAAATACCAATACCCATAAGAAAAGTTCAAATTGCTGCGGGGCCCTTTTCCCCAAATTTTTTAAAAAAGTTTAAACGATTTTTATTTCCCCCTCAAAACATTTTTATCATCATTTTCGGGGGGCTAAAAAAATGAAATTAAATTTTTTTTTGCAGTTTTTACATTTTAGCCTATTTTTGTAAAAACCCATTTTAAAGCCTATTACACTCAACACCCAATGAGCACATATCACATTCATCCATTTTATGTTGCAAAAAAGAAAAGACCACATATCATTATTCTTTTAAAACATATGTACTTTTCCCTAGAAAAAAAGGGGAAACATCGGGGGAAATTTCCCGGCACTTGCATTCAAATATTTTTCCCTTTTTTCCCGTTTTAAAACCTTCCTCACTAATAGAGTTTTCAGTATGCACAATAAAGTGAACTTTCAGCAAGAAAAAAAATCAAGAGTTTTTTGGACACATAGTACAATCCGAATCACTTAGCATGTAATTTTTTTTCCCCCTCTCTTTTTTACTTTATAAAAACTCCTTCTTTTGATGGCCCAACCTTTTTTGGGTTTTTGATAGCGCCTACTAATAGCATCCAATTTTTAAAAAAAAATACAGGACAATTGGAAATGTTTTGGAAGCTTTTTTTGGATTTTATATAAAAATTTGATTTATTTTGAGATAAATATTACTAAAAAAAGAACCCCGAATTTAAAAATTGGGATTTTAAAAAAAAGGGAATATTTTGACTTTTGAAAACAAGGGAAGTAAACAAACAACAAAAAACAGTTACAGGTTGCAGTTAAAACGTGCAAAAAAATAAAACACAAAATATTTAAATTTTAATATTTAAAAAAAAGTCAAAAAAATTTTTGACAACCCCAAAACATTTCTTTTTTTTTACATTTTTTGGGGCCCCTCTAAATTTTTTTAAAAGCTTATAACTTTTTAAAAAAATTACTTAGACACATGGGGTTTTTTCCAATTTGTTTAGTGAAACTCAAGAAAATCATAATTACACAAAAAGTTTTTTTCCCTATTTTTTGGGCGATTTTTTGCCAATTTTAAAATTTTTCTATCCCCCTTTAATTTTCAACGCATTCCCGAATTTTCCCTGGTTTTTTATTTTTTCATCATCCGCCAATTTTATCAAACTTAGTTTTTCTTGCGGGAGAATTCAAACGCTGTTCACGAATATGTATGGCGCTTGGGCGAAATTCAATTAGTTCAAAAAATTATGCCCAATCGGTTTTTTTTTGAAAATTGTCCCTTTTTTAATAGTCTGATTCGGTGACATCCACCCAATTTTTTTTACCCTAGAAACTTAACCCCTTTAAATTTTACCCCGGGGAAACTAAAAACTGGTCTCCGTTTCGCGAAATTCCTGTAACGTTTTTAAAAAAATTTTAAAAATTTCGAAAAACGGACCCCTTTTTGGGGGGAAAGCCAACTTAGCGACCGATTTTTAAAACCGGTTTTCATTCGAACGAGCCACTTTTCCCCAAAACCCCAAGACACTTAAACCCTTTTTCTCGCGATTTTTTGAACTCCCGGGGTTATTGAAAATTTGGAATGCATTTCTATGAAAAGTATCACAAAAAAAAACCGAAAAAAAATAAAAAAAATTTTAATTTTTAAATAATCCTTTTTGAAGCGTTCCTCTCTCAAATTTGCTTAATTGCAACGCATTTCTCTTTTCCGTGCGTTTGGGTCATTTTTTTGTCATCCTCCAATTCTTAGCAAACTTTATTTTTCTTGCACAGAATTCAATGCTGATCACGAATATGTATGGCGCTTGTCGAAATTCCATTTAGCTCAAATGTTATGCCCAACTGTTTCTTTGAAATTCGTCCCCTCTTTCAATAGCTCTGTTTCAGTTACATGCCCACCACTATTTTTTTTTACCCTAGAAACTTACCAAAATGACCCATTTCACTCGAAATTAGACCAGGAATCTAAATCTGGTCTCCGTTTCAGAAATTCCTGTAACTTTTTTTTTAAAAATTTAACAACTTCTTGAAAAAAAACGGACCCTTTTTGGCTTGAAAGCCAACATACCGACCGATTTTAAAAAACCGGGTGTCATTCGGACGGGGAGCCGCTCCCAAACCCGAAGATACTTGAAACTGTACTCTGCGATTATTAGAAATCCAGTGATTGTACTTTGGTAATGTATTTCCATGAAAAGTAAAAGAAAAACACCGAAAAAACAAATTAAAAAATTTGAATTGCGGCAGATCACTTTTTAAACGCTCCTCTTTCAAATGGGCTTAATTGCAACGCATTCCTGATTTCCGTGCGTTTTGGACATTTTTTGATCATCCACCAAATCTTATCAAACTTAATTTTTCTTGCGTAGAATTCAATGCTGATCACGAATATGTATGGCGCTTGTCGAAATTCCAATTAGTTCAAAAGTTATACCCAATCGTTTCTTTGAAATTAGTTCCTTTTTTCAATATTCTGATTCAGTGACATGCCAACCACAATTTTTTTTTTACCCTAGAAACTTACCAAAGTGACCCATTTCACTCGAAATTTGACCAGGAATCTAAATCTGGTCTCCGTTTCGCGAAATTCCTGTAACTTGTTTTGTAAAATGAAAGAACTTGCCTTGCCACAAAGCCAACTTACAGTCATTTCTAGAGTTACCTGCATAATTTGGTAGAAATTGCCCTACTTTTGCCAATTAAAGGTTGAATTCTATTTTGCCGCTTCTAAATACATGTAAATCGCAAATTTTGAAAATCTTTTTTTGTTAATTTTTTGTTAGGGTATCGCCGTGTCTGAAATGCGGCCCCTCATTCTAGAAGGTCGCATCAATATCTCGGTACTTTTCACCCCAAAATCTTACCAAAGTGACACATTTTACTCGAAATTTCTGTGTCATTCGAACAGGGAGCCGCTCCCAAACCCGAAGACACTAAAAGCTTTACACTGCGATTGTTAGAACTCGAGTTATTGCACTTTGGTAATGCATTTCTATGACAAGTATAGAAAACACCAAAAAAAAGTAAAAAATTTAATTGAAGTATATCCTTTTGAAGCATTCCTCTTTAAATGGCTTAATTGCAACGCATT
This sequence comes from Trichonephila inaurata madagascariensis, assembly GCA_019973955.1. NCBI lineage: Eukaryota > Metazoa > Arthropoda > Arachnida > Araneae > Nephilidae > Trichonephila > Trichonephila inaurata. The sequence continues at coordinate 123,439 of BMAV01006036.1, forward strand.
TCTCTTTCCATGCGTTTGGTTCTTTTTTGTCATCCTCCAATTCTTAACAAACTTTGTTTTTCTTGCACAGAATTCAAAGCTGATCAAGAATATGTATGACGCTTGTCGAAATTCCATTTAGTTCAAATGTTATGAACTTCCTAACTTTTCTTTTGTCAAATTCGTCCCTCTTTCAATAGTCTGTTTCAGTTACATGCCCTTCACTATTTTTTTTTACCCTAGAAACTTACCAAAATGACTCCATTTCACTCGAAATTGACCAGAAATCGAAATCTGGTCTCCGTTTCGCGAAATTCCGTACTTATTTTAAAATGAAACACCTTTTCAAAAAACGACCTAATTGGCTTGAAATGCCCACCACTATTTTTTACCCTAGAAACTTACCAAAGTGACCCATTTCACTCGAAATTTGACCAGGAATCTAAATCTGGTCTCCGTTTCGCGAAATTCCTGTAACTTTTTTAAAAATGAAACACCTTGCAAAAAACCAACCTAATTGGCTTGAAGTGCCCACCACTATTTTTTTTTACCGTAGAAACTTACCAAAGTGACCCATTTCACTCGAAATTTGACCAGGAATCGAAATCTCGTCTCCGTACTAAATGATTATTTAAGTTATATTTTTTAGAAAATTGTCTCAAACCCAGTCGGATACCTTCAATAGATATACTTTAAAAATAGACGGAAAATTACTATCCTGAGCAAATAGTCCTAAAAGCTCATTTCTTATTTTAAAATATTGAAGTTAACTAATTAATACACACACAGTCATAAGAAAATAATGCATTTTGAGATCTGCTGTTTTGCGAAAATCGACTCCCAAGGGAGGTTACGCGGGAGCCGTTACAGAAATAAAATCCCCGTTTTTGAGCCTATTAGACCTACAAATTTGGCAGGCATGTCAATTGGGTAGAAGAGAAATCCGCTAAGCAAGGCCCCACAATGTCTCCCACAGCAGCGTTATTTAGATCAGTGCTTCTCAAACTTTCAATATCTGCGACCCAATTTTCATCGCACCCCCTTCCCATACAATAACAATGCATTGAATGCAATAATAATCTACTTGGACGCTAAAGCTACAACTTTACTTAAAAATCATTTAAATTATGAAAATAAGTATTAAATTTTATATATAACAAGCTCATGAGCGGCATTAGTAACTATGAAACTTGTTTTTAATTTAGTATTGATAAATTAATTATCAAAAACATTGTGCTGTACTCTGGTACACTTATAAGTATATTATATCAATGCAAATGTGCATCTAATTTTTATTATGCCAGAATGTATTTTTTTTCCTTCCAGTAAATTAATATTTTAAATCTCTTATTTTAGATTGTGTAATATGCTCGAGGTCCCCTCATAGGGATATCACGCCCCTCGAGGGGGGCGAGCCCCACAGTTCGAGAAACGCTGATATAGATATTTGTTTTAGATAAAATTTAAACATTGATTAACAAATGAACTTGGGAATTACCAGGTTATTTATCTTTATTTATTTTTTTTTACTTCACTATTTTATTTGCTAAATCGTTTTTCCAAAATTTTTGCATAGCCGTAAAAATATTTACAATTTAAAAATTTTTTCCAAATATTCAATTCAAACCCTTTATTATTTTTTTAAATTTTTTGGTTTTTGGATTTTTATATTTTTAAATTCACCCATGAAAAGGTACATCTTCCTTCCCCCCTCAGTGGACGACACCCTTTGGGCCCCTTCTCAAAAACCTTTTTCCCAGGTACCCCCTTTTTAAAAACCTTCCCGGGGGTTTTCTCCATTTCCCTAGTTCTCAAAACTAGGAATTTTTTTCTGGCCATCAATCCATCTAAAATTTGGCCAAACCCTTTCTTCACGTCCCAATTGGGGGCATTGAAGACTTTTAGTGGTGCGGTTTTTGTTCATTCGAAAACGTGACCTGCCCTTTTTAATTCTTTTGTATTTTTGAGGGAAATTAACAATGTTATTCTTTATATGATTAAAAAAGCTCTAAATTTGATTTTTTTCGCCCCGTTCCAATTCCCCCAAAAATAAATCTTAAAATTTTTTCCTTTCGTGGATACTTATCATGATCTCATCTTTTTGAGACATGGACCAATTTTCCCCATGCGTACAAAAATACGGGAATTTAAAAGATTTTTTATACAATAAAACCCTTTTTGTTTTCTTTTGATTAAATTTGTTTTTCATATTTTCGTATTCCTTAAGACTTTTAAATTACCCAAAAAGTAATTCTCTTTTTGGATTTCAGTAGTACAATTGTTTCTATTGTTAATTTCGAACCTAAATAAGTGGGAAACTGTCCCTTTAAAACTATACTCTCCCCAATTTTTAAAATGGGTGTTTAAAACATGGTTTGTTCAAGGGGGGGTATTTTTTCCTTTTTTTAAATTTTTAAAATTTTTTTTAAAGGAAAAAGATTTGGGAAAGGGCACATTTTTAAAACAAAACCTGTATTTAATTTTAAAAGTTTTTTGGGAACAACTTTTTAAAAGGGCTTTATATTCCCCAAAAATTTTTTAAATTTTTTTAAAACCCGTTTTAAATGAAAAAATAGAAAATTTTAAAAAACCCTTTTTGTATTTTAAAAACTTTTTTTCCCTTTTTGCTTTTAAATTTAAAAGGGTTTTCAATTGGGGAAAAAAATTTAGAAATTAATGGGAACCAACTATGGCCCTTCATGGTTTTTTAAAAAATATATATTTTTAAAAATCCCGATAAACTCTGAAAATAAGAAAAATTAAAAAATAAAAAATTTATCAACAAAAATTTACGGGTAATTTTTTTTTTTTTGAAAAAAAAAACATTTAATTTCAAAGAAAAACCCCAAAAAGATGGGGGAAAAAAATTTATTAACAACCACCATGCCCGGTCAAAAAAATTAAAAACCTGTACAAAAAAACATTGCTAATGATACATCAATTAAAAATTCCCAAAAAAATCCAGATCAGCCTATGCATTTTAAAAAGTAAAAAAAATTTTACAATAATTTTTTCATAATTGGGGAAAAAAATATAAGTCATTTGCATGAGAAAACATTACATTCTAAATTTAAAAGGGGAAACTAATTTGCAAAAAATTTAAAAACGAGACATTTTTCCCCTGTAAACGTCTAACAAAAATTTTTAAATTGATACAAATAATACAATAACATCTCCAAAGCGCAAGAACATGGGAAAAAATAAAACAAAAAATTTAAAAAAAATTTTTGGAATTAAAAAGGGAAATTTACAAAAAAAATTAAAATTCGAATGTAATCGGAAGAGGACCAAAACATCCTTTTAATGGTGATTCAAGAAAAATTTTGTTTTTGAGAAAGGCTTCCCCCTTTACGGGTGGGAAGGATTTATATCGTCTGTTCCCAAATAAATGGGGTGTCAATGAGTTGTTGAAACACTGCTACCCATTCTAATAATTGGGGCCCTCGTTGTTGGTGGTTGGTGATTTGCTGCCAAAAAGGGCTATTTTTGTGGCCCACGTCTTTATTGTTTTTTTTTAAAAAGGCCAATGAATGCGTAAAAAATATTTCTATTATCTTTGACAGTCACTGTACGATTAGTTTCGTCTATGAAAAAAAAGGGGGGGATCACTAAAACACAAATGGGGGGGAACAAAAACAGGTCTCTTCGGAATCGTGAAATTCCTCCCAAAAAGTGGTTTTACACAAGATGGAGTTGAAACCGTCCTATAGATTAGCAGATTTTTAATTGTTAGCGTAGCGATTAAAGTCTCAGTGCTTTTTCTACGTTTTTTTTAAAAAGTAAATCCTTCCATAAATGGGTTTTTGTACCCCTGGTCTTTTTTATGAAAAAAAAAAGAAAAAATTCCTTGCCTCCCCGAAAAAACTAGATATGTTTCTAAAAAATGTATATGGGGATTAATTCGCATAAACATTTTTAAAATAAGAAATAAACAAATTTCAAACTTTCCCACACAATCAAATATCTTCAAACAGTCAAATCACTCCAGCAATGGCATACAGAAATTTAAAATAGTTGTTGATTTATTGATAGAGTTATCTTCCAGATCTTTTCATAATTCATTTGCCTCCAATAGCTCTGAAGATTTTTTTCAAGACGCGGCAATGAGTGATGCTTCATTTTACAAGCATTACACAATCGTTTAGATTTGAATTGAATATTTAAAGCTACGAATGAGACACATTTAAACAAAGGATTGCTTTTTTTTAAACATAAATTACACAAACTTCAAGGAAGCATATTCAGCAGAATCGTTTTTGGCAAAGAAATAGTCTTTTTGTGAGAGGAGAGACAGAGATTTAACTTGATCTTATAACTTTACAAAGTGCCACTAAGACTTGCTCCACGTGCCACATGTGGTATGCATGCCGTAGGTTGCTGACCCCTAGGTTAGAGAGAGAGTCCATACCAGTGATTCTTTACATTTTTAAAGTTGCCTCTAAGGAGCGGACTAACACTAATGAGCTGAAAATTTTTCAACGGCCCCCGTAATGAAAATCCTGTAACTTAGGGTATGGGGAAGTGAGAGAATCTTAACGCCCCAAATTACTTAGCTTAATTTTTGAACTTTTAAAATTGCTTTAACTTTTTGCGACCAAAATTCTGCTTCCTCAAAGTAAATTTCTTAGGAAGGCAGAAATATAACAGATTTTATTGTGATCAGACAGAACTCAACACCTTGAAGATAAAAATTAATTCCACTCAATTTTGCAAATCAATTGGTCATGTAAGCAACATGAAATTTTAGCATCCATCTCTCAAATGCATCTTTCTCTTCGAAAAACTCAGGTGTCAAATCGAAAAGATTCCAAAAGGCAGCCGCCTTTGGTGAGCAATCGAGCCTCGATGTGCAGAAGAAATCAACTGAATTCTTCATCGTCATAGTTATACAGCTGACCGAATAACCGATCGTTGAGAGCTTCTATATAAGTCATTGTTCAAGTAGAGATGAATATTATGATGACTTATGCAAACAGTCACTAATTTTTACTAAATTTTGTCTATGAATCACGCAATACACAGCTAAATCATCTGGCACCCCTATCTTCAAAATGAGAATAAACCCCCAATGAGACTCATCATTGCATACGAGCTTTATGGTGACAACAGATATAATGTTTCTCTTTAAAATAATCTTTTGTATAAAAAGGATTCAACTTTAGTATCTTCGATCAAATTTTTTTCAAAAGAGTCTATTGAATAATCGTTCTTTTCCCTTTTCAAACTGGTAAGTTTGATTCATCAACCTGAAGAAAAAATTCCCAATGTATCAAAAGTTTGCATAAGGAAGTTTAACATTTTCAGCAATCTAAAATTCGTCGTCGTACTGTATCATTGCCTAATGCGATATTTCTTATAACTTGGGGGCAAAAAGGATGACGTAAGACAATTTTTAAATTCCTGACAGCCGGCAGTATCATCTTTTCCCCGATGGTATGAGCTTTCCCCTATTAGCAATTAATTTTGACATATTATAAGAGGTCATCATATCCTTGTATCATTTTGATGACTTTTCTTGTGAACACGAGACAGACTGTACCTTCATACATTTGTCCTGATGATTGAGAAAAGCAAGAAACTTTTAATTAGTTTGTAAAAATGAATTTTTGCTGATGCTCCTGAAAACGAGACGGTTTCATTCCCGGTTCATTACATACACTGTGTGACAAAGTAAACGGACAATTGCAAAGTTTGACGGTGAAGGAACAGATGCGAACTTTAAGCGCGTGAAACTGTATTGACATAACTTCTATTTATGTCTATTACATCATTGGTGGCAACAAGATAAAATGGCAGAAAGATAACTATTTCTTAAAATTAATAATTCACGATCACAATAATGAATTAGTAAGCATACTTACCAAGCCGATTGACCAAATAAACAATAAAAGTAATTCGAAATTTGGGAATGGAAGGCGAGGTGGGGGATAGAAACAAAAGGCAACAAAAGAAAAGGGGTCAAATAAAACATTCATATTGACAGAACGCTCAACGATTAATCACGCGCGAAAACAACCTACACATGCGCTGTGCTGGTTGGGGATAAGAAAAAAACGTGGCGTCAGATTCTTCGAGGTCATCTTACCAGAATACTAACATCTCACCAGTCTTTGAATTGCGTGAGGGAAGCCGTTGCAAAATTCATTTTTATTGCTGGTACTAATGAATAAAAATTTTAATCGATTTAACAAATTTTTGGGGAGTTTTAAATTTAAGTTCACATAAAATATGCCCATCACCCTCTATACCCCAAAACATGCCCACTGCCCCTACCGCCCTTCAGCACCCACCGAATCAATGGACTATACTATAAAGTGCCAAGTCATGGGATACCGAGGGACGTCTTAAGGGCCCATACCCTCGTTTAGTTCCCGACCCAGCCTCAATAAGATCATGATTTGAATAATTTTAATGGTCGAATGTTATTCCCGGACATATTCTCCGACAGACTGGGAATTTCAAACTACTAGCAACAGTGACCAGACGGCATTATAGGTTGATGATAGTTGTCCATGTGTGTGTGTCTAGGGATAGGCCTAACACCATAAACCATCATCACTCATTTGATTTAAATGCGCAGTTGGTCGAGATGATTTGTGCCTGGGGTTCATGAAATTGTGAGTCATGCACTTTTATTTGTTTCAGATACCCGTTTGTACGAGTAATTTGAATGTATGCTATATACGTCTACTTTTAAAGGTCACAGGTAGAGCCTGCTTTTTGTATAGAGACCCAGTGCCACAAAAAGTCGTAAGATGTCCCCTGGGCCCAAGGCCTCAAAAATTCTTAAGACGTCCCTAGGAATATCTCCTAATATTATATGGGCTTCCTTTTGCCTGGCGAAGTGCAACAACTCGATGTAGCATAGAAGTCTTCGGAAGTTCCCTGAAGGGATATTCAATCATGTTGTCCCTACAGCCGTCCACAATTGCAAAAACGTTGCCATGCAGGAATTCGTAAAAACTGAGTTTTGATCATGTTTTACATACATTCGATGGAATTCGAATCTGTCTATCTATTTGGGACAAAGCATTCAGAGGAATTACCTACAATATTCCTTAGGCCATGTTGGGAATGACTTTGGATCCATTGCGCAATTTCATTCTGAAAATTCTATCACTGATGGGTTAATAAGTCCATAATAAGCTGCAAATGGTCCCAAGTAGCTGAACATAACCATTTACAGTCAGTGATTGGCTCCATATAACCAGAGAGCAAAGTCGATGCAATTACAGAGCCACCCCCAATTTGTACAGTGTCTTGTTGACAACTTCGGTCCATGGCCTGCTGGGGTCTTCACCACAATCAAACCCTCCCATCAGCTCTTAACGACTGGAATTGTCACTAATTTGACCAGGAAACGTTTTCAGCTCATCAGGTTTTAACCGATATATTCACGGCCCAATAGAGGCGCTGCAGGCGATGGCGTGTTTATCGAAGCATTCGGAGTCGGTTTCTGCTACCATTTCCCATCAAACCAAATTTTGTTGCACTGTCCTCACGCCCCGTCTGTAGCACATCCTACATTGATTGTTGCTGTTATTTGACACAGTCTGATAACCCCTCGTCGCTGGTTTTTAAGAATTAAGCAGGCGCAGTCCGCTACTGCAAGTTTCATGGTGGGAGGTAATGCATATTCACTCTTGACACAGTGAATCTAAGATATTTAAATTTTCCAAACTAGTTCGAAAATGAATACCTCATGCGTCAAAGTCAAATAAGCATTCCGCATTCAAAGTTTTAATTTCCATCGTGCGGACTAAATCACGTCAGAAAACTTATCACATAAATAACTAAATACACAAACGAAGACTCTTGACAATGCACAACACATTTGAACATTTTTACACGATACTACTTGATTGCGATGGAAAAGTAATCGGTCTGGTGTCTTTGAAGAATGTGCTTTATTTACTGTTTAATACTCAGTTACACAAAAATACATTCGGTGGCTCTGATGCGCCCTCTTACGGTGAAAAGTAAGAAGGCTTTAAAAGGTTACAACACTACTACCATGTGGACATTTGCATATTGCTATCCCATGACTTTTGGCACAATAGTGTAAAACGGGAATGGATATATAGTAAATTTTGGTTGAATGTTCAGTAAAGTCAGTCGGTTATAAGAACAATATTTTTGCAAAATTGTACGAGTTTCCAACCTATTTACAGATGTAAAAGCAATTGTTACAATTAAAATGTAAATGTTGGACGGTAAAGTAAAAGATCTTGTCATTTATAAAACTTACGTTAAAAAAAATAACAGATTTGAATAATGTGATCTACGTAAAAGGGTTATAGTGTTGCAATGTGTGTGATTTGTATCAGAATGACTGAATAACAAACATGGTCTAATGAAAATATAGCCATTGGTTAATACGGTTTTGAATAAAGATCCATTAAGAACAAAATGGGATTTTAAAGATTATCATACAAAAGCATATTTATAAGAGGAAAGAAAAGATAAAATTAGCAAATTTAACAATTGTAGAATGAATGCTGTCTCCGTCAGTCTATCATTTCTAATAAGTATTTGAAAAATTCTGACATTTAAAACCCTTGTTTAAAATAAATGTTTGTAGTATGAATCTTGACTTTTTTTCCTCGATAGTAGAAACTGAATCATGATATAGGAAAGTTAAAACTCAATTTTTTACACAAAATCACACTTTTATTTTAGAAATTCCTTCATAAACTTATTCAGCAAAATTTTTTAAACAAATGATAATGAACACATAAATGAAAATTAACTTATATTTATGAATATATTATACTTCAGCGCTTCACAGAAAAGTATTCTAATTAATAGAGATAAGTAAACGGAGAATATATGCACTTTCTGGCCTGCTCTTATTTGTCCCTGGCTTCCAATTCTCAATAGTCCTTTCTTCTTTATTACAAAACTTGAGCCGATAAAAAAGACTTGAAGAAACTGCCAGACCAAGTCCAATATAGAAATTATATGAACATGTGGCAAGTCTGTATCAGCAGCCAGGGCCGATCCTAGGGTATCGGCCGCCCTCGTGCAAACACCTAATGTGCCGCCCCTAGAGAACTTTTCATATTTTGACTAATACTTAAGTTGACGTTAAAAATCATCTACTTATATAAGGGAAAAAAAAGTAAAACACATTAATAATAACTCAAATAAAAAATTTGAAGTGTAGAACTTCATTTTTTGGCCGGTAATGAATTATAATAGCGACAAAATGCTTTAACAAAATAATAAACTTGTGAATCTCTCGTTCTTTTTTCCAACATAACCCTAAGTTTTTTGGCCCCCACGATTAATGGCAAAACTTTTCCCCCCAATCCCAAAAGGAAGAGAAACAAAACGTTTGCAAATGGGATATATTTTAAAAAGGATGGGGGTTTGGGGGAAGGATAGGACGGCAAGCCTAGAGATAACTTAGTACGGAATTGTTAGGAAAAAAATTTAGACGTCCTACAGCTCTGGAAGAAGGATACGCTCATCTTCATTAATAAGATTAATAATAAGAAGGATTAAGAAAGCCTGTTTTATTCCTCCCTACCAATAACTTAATAGGAATATCTTCTCCCGGGGGAAGGGGAAGGTGACTTTAAAAAAGGTAATTTTTTTGTATGGGAAAGATATTAGACAGTTAAATAAATAAAATTAATATAAGTGATCTAGTTGTGCGATCGGGCCCTTTTTAAAAGTTTAATTGTTGGCTTATTCTCACTTTAAGAAAGTTGTTATTTAGAATTAAGTAATTTAAATTTATTCTTAATAAAAGTTGTGTTAAAATCGCAAATGTCTCATCTTTTAGATAATCCCACCCTCAGCTTACCGAATCCCCCCAAAACATAGTTATCCAGGATGGCTATGTCTCAAACTCTCTCAAAAAAATATAATCTTTAAAAAAAAAATAAAAAAAAAAATTGAAAAAAAACAGAATTTCTCAAAAATACAATCTAAAAAAAAATAAATACTCTAAGGCACAAATTCTGAAACAAAAAGTATATAAATCTGTCCTTCTACTAAGACAAAGTAACAAACTATCCCGTAAAATCCGGTGTATAACCCCACTTTAACTCAAAAAAAAAGTCGAAATTTGGTTGCTTTATACCCCGGGGTATAAAAAATGAGAGCTTTAAAATGCAAATTAGTGAGCATAAAAAAAGATCAGACTTTTACATATATCGAAAACTGTTTCTCTGTAAAAGAAATAACATTCCTTATAAACTTAAAGGGTTGTAATTTGAAAGTACACTTTTTTTACTAAAGTTTGGGAATAATATTTGAATAAAGGACTTCAAAACACAAGATCATTGCGTACATGCTTTTTGGTTTCTTCAAAAACGGATGTGCGTGTTATAGGGGGGAAATTGTACGGGGCGTTATACCAAATTTTATTAACTATAAAATAACTTTTCTGGTTTTCGGGGAAACAAATTTGTAAATAGTTTCGGTTAAATCAGTTCTTTCGAGTTTTATTCAATTGAGACTATGGCCGTCTGAAAGCCTTTCTTGTGCCATATTTTTTCCCCAAGAAATTTTTTTAATATTTTCAATTTACTGAAACTTTTTCATCGGAAGCTACGAAACAGGTTAGGTTAAAAAAATTTTAATGCTAGAGGAAACTGGTAAAAGGGGGAATAAATTTTTTCACTATAACTAATATCTCAGTTTGTTTATTACCAGGAAAAATATATTTGAATGAAGTTATTTCATTAGAGGCTATATACCGTCTATATCTTATTTTTGGAATTTCTATTTTTATTTTCTCTTATGTTTCCAGAAATGGTTTTTTTTCAAAATTCTTTGAAAGTGGATGTGTACCAGTTGCCCCTTTAAAGTCACGTTCTTCCCAAATGTTTATGTATCTATACATATAAAACATGTATTTCTAACTGTGTCTCCTCTTCAAATCGGGATCGATTTCAGTGGAGGTCTACTTGCTTTATATCTGATCATTTGATTCTTCCTCATCATAATCAGAACAAATTTTTCATCCGAAAATACTGTTGTACTATATCTCTGTTAAATACTGTATCTATTAAATTAAATATCACATTTCTTCATCATAACTACAATAATACGCCATAGTATAAGGAAGATTTAAAACGTGCTCATGCATTCAGAACTGAAACGGCGATTCATCAAGGTTTGACATACCCGAAGGGGGTATCCAAAGATATATATTTGTTTGCTGGCGGGCCCCCTCAAAGATATGACCTTAAAGTCAGCTCCCGAGAAACTATCCATTTTAAAAAGGTTTAAAAGGGAGCGTTAAAAAAGGTAGGTGGGATGACTACCCTGCCGGGAAGTGCCGGGTTAAAAACTGAAAAGATCTCTGACCTGATGCATTTATATCGGGTATAGTTAAAATATTTTTAAAGTATCTCTACATTGGGAAAAAGTCAGGCCATTTTTGCAACTTCATGCTTGCCCGGGTTTTCCCCGGGGGACGTTTTCCGATCGAGTCATATTTCTGAGTAGAGTGTGGAAGGAATTTCTGGAATGTTGAAAATAAAGTTATAAATTTTTGTTTAAAAAAAACAAATTTTTTTTAATCAATCAAAATTTTTAAAAATTTTTAAAAGTTTTCTTTTTATTTTGAAAACTGAAAATTTTTTCCATGAAATATTAAGAAAAAAAAATAATAAAAAAAATTTTTCTAGAAAAATTTGAAATTTAAGATAACTCAAAAAAATTTTTTACAAAGGCCACAATATTCAAAAAAAACCTAAAAATTTTTAACTAAATTTATATCTTAATTTCATTAAAAATAAGATTATACAACCTAGCTACTTTCTGAATAATTTTTACATCTCTGTTTTGTTTGATAAAAAGAGAGAGAGAGAGAGAGAGTGAAATCGCTTTTCTACTTTATAAATTGTGTTTATCATATTTTTTTTTTCTTTTAATGCTTTTTCTATCACTTTAATTAAATATTTATACTACTAGGACAACTAAAAAATATTATTTTTTTTCAACATTTTTTTGTTCTGTAAAATAAACCTTTCATTAAATGCTTTTATAAAAATTTCTAAAGTTCAATTCTTATTGTTGCCTTTTTTAAATATTTTAAATATTCTGATTGTTAAAGATGAATTTTTTATTAACTTTTTCATAGAAGCATCAAAGCTATACAATATTTTAAAAAAAATTATACGATTTTTTTTGATTTTTTTAATTAAATTTTTACATAATTAATTTTTAGTCTCTTTTACATATTCTTTTAAATTCTCTGGGCAAAGATTTTAATCAAAAAAAGGGATCGTGTAAATCACTCTTAAAATAGAATAAATACAAAAAAAAGAATTTTCTTCTCAAATTCAATCTCACAAATAATGGCTCTTTGAATCAGAGTTTTTAGAAAAATTATGTTTTATTTAACATGTTACCTCAATAAAAAAAACAAAAAAAAAGTGGTGCACCATTAAGTAAACTTAAAATTTTTATTTCTTTGAAAATTCTTTTCACAGTTTGGGAACAATTTAAATTAAATATTTAGAAATTATAGATTTTTTCCTTTTTTACTAACAAATATCGTAATAAAGTAAAAGATTACAAACAAAATCATTAAAAATAAATATAACTATGTTTTTATTTCAATTTTCGCTATTTTAGGGGTCCTCTTAAGTATAGTAAATAATTTAAAGAATGTACTAAAGGCTCATTAAGTGTTTTGTATTTAAAAAAAATACCACCGTTTTTCATAAGTGACTAAAAAAAATTATTTTAACCGGGGGCAAATAATATTCTTTATTTGAATACCAATACCAATTGCAAATGTTTTAAGAAGATTACGGTACATTCAAGCTACGAAAACATACACTTAAATATGTTAATCAACATGAAAGTATTCTAAGAAACTAATGACAGTTATTTATATTTATATAAATAAATAAATAAAATAGTTATAGCACAAATGCAACAAAATATTTTTCTCTTTATCTTACGCAATGATTAAAATACCTGGGCATTAAATCTTAAAAATCGAAAAGAGAATTTTGAAAGTGCAAATATAGTTACCTTTTTTGTTGTTTAACCGTTTTTGCAGTGACGTAACGGAAAATAATTGGGCCCTCCCGCAAAGTCAGATCTTGGGCCCCAAGCCGGATATATATATATATATACAAAGAATTGCAAAACCATAACATAATGTACCTTTACACATCACTTAAAAATATTTAAATATTAAACTTATAACTGAATATAAAATCAACCTGTGTCTGAGTAAACAAAGTAAATAACATTTAACATTAGAGAGTACTTATAGTATTTAAAAAATGGAAAATCTAACAACAGTCGACTGATAACCTGGTAACTTAAATAAAAACGATACACTAAGAAAAACACAAACACTGTAAAATAATATTTTAGATTTCAGATCCTTATGATAGAAAAAAGGTATCACTTACCAAATCCTTCGTTTATGAATTTCGGGATGAGCTTGACCTTAAGTTCGATAAAATTCTAGCATAAATTGTCAAAAAGTCCAAGACACAACTACTGTTACTAATAAGAAAGCATGGACACAAAAAAGAATGCGCTCGCAGTACCACTCAGGTTGAACTACAAAAGTAACTAATTCGTTGGGTTGTTCGCGACACACACTACTAGCTAATATACATTTAAGAAGTAAATCACAAAAAAAGCGATTGACGTCTCATATTTTTCTTAGCAAAGTCGGTTATTAATTCATCCAATTCAATTTTTCTTGCTTCTTGTTGTTCAATACTTATCAAAGACAAATAGGAGAGCCTCTCTTCTGACATCGTACAACGTAGATAATTTTTTATTAATTTTAATTTAGAAAATGACCTTTCCGCCATTGCAGAAGTAACTGGAAGAGTCAAAAACACTAAAACTGCAATACATACATCTGGTAAACTTGGCGCAGCAAACTTATTTTGAATCATCAAAAAATTACCTAAATCTTTTATCGAATTGAGCTTAGTTAAATCTTCACTGTAAAAACTGCTTTTAGAGACATAATTTGATTTGAAAATTCTCTAGATAGGTCGATGCTATATACTTTTTGAAGACTACTGTCTCCATTATATAAGAGATCATTTGCAGTGCTTACAATATTTTTGGGAGAAAGAAAACTGAATGATTTGTGAAGTGCATTGAATATAAAAAAAAATATGTTCTAAAAAAATTTTTGTGAAACATTTCTCATTATGCTTTATTTGATTGAATACTCATAAATCTACGGAAATTTCTTGGGGCATATGGGTTTCTAAATCATAAATCTAGACCATATAATCATTTAAAATGCTCTCTATGCGTTTTCAAGTATCGCAATACCATTTTTCATGAAAAAGCATAACAGATGTACGTTATTTACGAGTTCGCTAAATGAAAATGAAATACATGTGGGGGAGCTAAAGACGCCAATAAGTTACTTTGCTGCTTCAGTAAAAAGTTAATATCTTTTTTTTCTCCCTACCGCTAACATGAAGTATACTAAAAAAGAACAGTGATGAATTTTTGTATCTTTCTAGCATTTTATCCAATTTTCCGTCTGACTTTCTTTTTATCTGTTAGTAATTTAGGTTTGAAAAGTATCTCTTTCGTCGCGCGGGGATTACAGCAAATTAAAATGTTTTTTGATTTGGTTATTGGATCTAAGATATCTAATAAGCGATCAAAGTTTTGATTTTGAATGATGTTAGATCACCAATTTGAAAATCGCTTAAAAATTGGATTAAAAAAAATGTAAAGCTAATTTTGTGAAATTCTACGTTACTGGCGTCAGTCTAGCTTTGGGCCCCATAGAAGCCTTGGACCCCTCCGCAGTTACGCCACTTCGTTTTTGTTGTTCCGATTTTTGTCTTGTCTAAAAGAAATTAGTTCGGAAGTCAAATTGACGTAAAATTTCCTCAGTTTTCTTAGAAAAGGGGTCTTCTTTCTCTGAGGGTCATTCTGCCCCATTCTTTTCATTCGTCCTTAAACATGTCATAAATCTTGATCGTGCTTTTCATCACTTTTGTCCGATGTGTCGAAATTCTTCTTTAACGCCCCTTCCCCCATGGGACCAGCGTTGAGAACTCATGAATACTCGTTAAAAAATAATTAACTATAGATTTGGAGGGTGACAAAAGACTTCTTGCGCTTATGGGCCAGATCTTTCTCGGAACAGGAAGCAGATCCCTTGTTGACTGAATGTACATTCGGTCTTTGGTTGTTACAGAAATAAAAAAGAACCGGGATAAAGATTAAAAAAATGAAAAGGAGGTATATTAGCTGATTTAAATGTAATCATAAACAAGTGTTATAGACATGAAAAATAAAAACAATATTACTTTAGAATATCACTAATAAGGATTGATATCTATGAGGTTTAAAAAGGAAATGTAAATTTTTCTAAACTAATTCGTAAGAAAATAAAGATAAACTAAATTGCCTTTAAGGTTGATTAGCATTATAGTTATTTTTCGGGTCTTAGGAAATAAAAATGTTGGCCTATACAGTCTAAAGGAAATGGGTGCAGTCGGAATGTCCTCAAGAATGCGTTGGTCGTCTCTTGTCATGTCCCCCCCCTAGAAGCAAAGCGAAGTAGATGTCTATCTCTTTTATGGCTTCTAAATTTCTACGAAAGATCAGAGGGAGGGAAGTCTTTGGTTATTCGCAGTGTCATTGAATATACGTCACACAGGTTATAGAGAAAGTCAAGGCTATAAAGAAAGATTTGTTTTTACTTTTTTTTTCTTATAAAGTTTGAACTGATCAAGTTTTCCGATAAGAATTTATTTTATTATGAGTCAACACCCTGATATACCTCTTACAATTGTAACTAATTAAATGGGGATCCAGGTTTATCGTAGTCATGCTATAACAAATACATTCTCTATACGTTTGAAACAAATTTTGTTACAAAATGCTGTATTTTTTCTTTCTTAACTAAATTATAACAAAAATAAATCTCAGCCAATAATACAGCTGCTTGCAGATATTATCCAACATTAAAATACAGAGAATAGAATAATAAGAAAAGTTGAAATAAAAGCAAAATAAACTTTGATTTTATCGGTCAAATTATTGAAAATGGTGCTTTACCAAATTTAATGTAGTCGCATACTATTGAAATTGAGGCACCACAAATCTTATGTTTCCGTGTTATTTAGCAACCAATATCACAATTAGTCAACAATGTATTATATTCTAATTTTAAACTACGTTTTAGATTGTCTCATTTCAAAACTATTTATCAAAATAACAAATGTAGTCGTGTATGTGATCAGTTTATTAAATGTGTTTTAAAAAAAATAATGTAGTTTTTGCATTGAATTTACCAAATTTGTTAAAAGTCATGTGTTTTACAAGTCCCAATTTCATGAAGGTTATCCTCTTTTTGTATGATATCTGCACGCTTCTTTAAAAAGTTTATATATATATAATGCAATTATTTATGAAATCAAATGGCCATTTATTTCAGCAAAAAATGCTACAGTTGCAATTTGATAAAAATTATCTGTGTCATCACCCATTTTGCGATATTCAATGCTTCACCATATTCTCACTCACTTTGCGTGATTAAATTTTTATACGTCATATTGAACTAGGATTGGAACAATTTACTGTATTTAACATTAAATGAAAAGTAATTGATTTACACTAGAGGACTGTGAATATTATCTTTGACTCAAAAGTAATTTTTTTACGACTTCAGAATTTATTAAAAAGAACACGGAAGGATGACAATTAGAAGTAATACTATCATATGGTTGAATAAATAAACTATTTTCAGAGTATATGCATGTTTTGAAGATTTAAGAAGCAGAAAAAATAAGATTATCATCCTTATCCCCCACACATTGATCAGTAAGAATCACGCTTTTATGACTTTCTAAAAAGTTTGGGAGGAGGAGGGTTGGAACTTAAATTAAACAGGAATTTTAGTATGATGTCCATTATATAGATAAACGTGTCTTAAAATTTTAGTTTTATAATTAGATACATTTCTATGGATAAACTCTATTTAAATTATTTAAAATTAGCAAGAATAAAAAATTACGGCCAGAAAATTTTGTAAAAAATTCTGATCACTTTTTCTTAAAAATTAAAACATGCTTTGTATACTTAAATTAATATAAATTTAGAAGTGCTCTTAGTAATTTGTAAATAATTGGCCGTATGATTTTTAACATAGTAGAGAAATGCATCCCTTTTATTTAAAATAATTTACTGTAAAGAAACAATTGTGTGAAATTGTAGTTTCTATTGTTGCTAAAGTAAAAAATATTTCAATAAACCTTTTCGTTCATTTTATAGGCATATAAATAAGGGAATTTATTTTTAATTCAGCGTTTAATATAGTTACTTCAGAAGAGGAAACCATAAGAGAGTATCCTATGGTTTCTTATGGAACGAGAATTCTTGCATTTTAAACTTGTGAATTTTTAGCTTTCTCTTTATAAGAAAACTTATTGTGTGTAAATTAGGCATAGCGTGTAGAATTTAGGCTTTTCATTCCATTTAATTAAAAACTATAACACAGGCAGTATGTAATTCAATTTTTGTCTTCTTCTCGAATTTCATTAGGTACAAAAAAAAAACAAAAAGAATCGCTTCCACAAAAATGTATTTATATATGAATAATTACATTTAGCAGTAACATGTAATTGAAATCCACTTTTTCATTATTTTATTAGGCATAAATTTAGTATCAAATTGAGTCGAGTTTATATATTATATGTGTAGATATAGGATTATACTATGGAAGATATATACTAATTTCTATTTGAAAATGAGTTTAATTTATAATCTGATCTAGCTTTCAAGTATAAGAAAAAAATTGTTTCTATATAGTTAATTTTGGAAGTCTGTTCTTTTATTTTTACAGAGAGAGAAATTGATATAAAGTGATAAAATATTAAGCTTTTAAAAATTTTCCGTTTATATTAAACAAAAATATCAGAGGGAACAGCTTTAGTAAAATGTATTTTTACATCGCATTGCAAAAAATGTATAATTTTAAGTATATTAAAGTAATATTTATATTTTTGATTTAATGCACATTGATATATTTATGTAATTTTATCATAAATCTTATAAGTTATATTATAAATTAGAAAGTGTAGTAAATGTATTTTATTTTCTTTGCTTTAACTAAAATTTGAAATGAACATGTGATAATTGATTTTTAAAAATGTATATTTAAAGAATTTTATTCTATTATGCATTCTCTCTTATAAAAATATCAAATGGTATCAAAGAATAACATTATTACAACATGTAATTTCTCAGGATTTGAATTTGTTCATTCTGTTGTCTCTTAAATTCCTATATTTCATAGATCTTGGAAAGAAATTGCAAAGTGAGGTTCTTATCTGTTTTCAAATAGGTGATCTAAAAAACTCATTAATCATGTTTTTTTTTAAATGTTTGTGTGTAAAATTTTTCATTCTTTTATGTGTATTTAATATAGAATGTTTATCTCTGTATATTAATTTTTTATTTAAACTTTATTTTTTCACCAAAACCAAAAATATTTTTAAAATTTTTTTGAGTTTTTTTAAATTTTTCCCTTTAAAAAAGGGAAGGAAAAAAAAAAAATTTTTCCACCGGTAAAATCTTTTTATTTTTTCCCAAAAATTTTAGCAAAAAACCCAAACCAAATTTGTTAAAAAAATTAAATCCCAAAAAATTACCAAAAAAAAAACCCTTTTTCTATTTTTTTAAAACGAAGGCCAAAGATTTCAATTAAAACATTTCCTTCCCCTTTGTAAAGAAAACCCTTTTTTGTATTTTTAAAAAGGGGAAAACCCTTTAAAAAAGGAAGGGGAAAAAAAATTTTTCTCCAGATTTTAAACCCTTAAAATGGGGAAAAATAAATTTAAATTATTACCCAAAAAATGAACTTCCCCAAAAAAAAACCATTTGGCCCAAAAAAGAGTCGTTAAAAGAAAAATTTTTCCCCAATTTTAAAAAAAACACCTGTCCCATTTTTTTCCCCCTTTTCGGAAAATCTTCCCTGTTTTTTTGGGGCGGGGCGCCATTATTTGGAAAAATGCCCTTAAAACCTGTAAGTGTTAAAAGAAAAATTTTGTTGCCCCATTTTATATTATTTTTTTTTTTTTGGGAATTGCCTTATTAAAGTTAAAATTTTAAAAAAAATTTTAAAAATTTTTGTTTGTTTTTAAAATTTAAAAAACTAATAAAAAAACTAATAACCCCTTTTTAAAAATTTAGATTTTTTTTTTTTTTGAAAACTAATAAAAACTTTAAAAATTTTTTAAAAAATGGGAATATTTTTTTTTTAAAAGGAATATGAGTTATTATTTAATAAATATTATTATTTAGATTTAAAATTTAATTATATATATATAATTAAAATGTGAGGGGAGATATAGTTTTGATTTTTGGATTTGTTTAAAAAAGCAGATGTAAAAGTTTTTTCTTAACCCAAAATTGAAAATTTTTTTCAAAAGTTGCAAATTTTTTTAAAATATATTATTTGAATTATAAAAACTCTTTTTTTTTAAATTAATACCTTTTAATGAAAATTTAGAAGAATTCGAATTTGGATTAAATTTGATGAGGGAAGTTTAATTATTTTATTAGTTTTTTAAAGTCAAATTTTTAATTAAAACTTAAGTAGCGGGGCATAGATATATAAAAAGTTTTATTTTAATTTTTTCTCCCAAGAAATTGGTTTTCACTTTTTAGTAAAAAATATATTCATTTAGAATTTAAGGGCCCTTTTTTTTAATTTGTGTTTAGATATAAATTTATTTTATTATTTATCTAAGGTTCTTTTTATTTTTTAGTTCATTGCCCCACAGAAATCTTGTTCGGTTTTAAAAGGGGTGGTTTTTGGGCTGGCATTTGATTTTACTTTTTATTTTTGGAACGAATATATTTAAAAGGGACCCCTTTTAAGTTTAAATTTACGATCCGGGGGAGATTGCATTGAAAAAAAATCAGATAAATTTTACAGTAAGCTATTTAAAATTAATTTTCATTTCTTAGTAATTTCATGCAAAAAAAATTATTCTTTTTTTTTAAAAATTTTTAGATACTTGTGCGGGGCATGGGGGTTTTAAAATCCCAAAAGCCAAAGGGGAATTTGGCGGCTCGAAATGTTTTAATATCAGATAAAAATGAAAAGAAAAAGGGTGAAGTATTTTTTTCTTGGTCCTTTTTTATAATATTTTCATTTTTTAAACCATATTATTATATTCCATTTGATATTATTTGTTTAGATTTTTGAATTTTCCCAAATGTTTTTAAAGTTTAACAAAATTTTTTTATTTTTAGGTTTGGGTTTTTGGGTTTTTAGCTAGAAAAATTTTTTAATTTGGAGGGCAAAAATTTTAAAGGGAAACCCCCAGAAGCATTAAGGCACATTTAAGTGTAATAAATTTTTTCTTAAAAGTTTTAAATTTTTAATTAGTGTCTCTGACTTACTTTAATTTCCTAAAAAAATTTAAAATTTTTTCCTTTTATAAAAATTATATAATCCCTTACATAAAAATTTTTTTTTTGCATGTTTTTTCCCGTTTAATTTTCATTAGATATTTTTTTTTTTTACCTTTCTTTAATTGATTTTTTGTAAATTTTTTTTATTTTAATTTAAAATTTAGTTACTCATCTCTTATTTAATAAAAATAACACATTTGAGGAAAAAAAACTTTTTACCCTTGTAATTTAGGAAAATAAAATTTAAATTTTATATATATAAAAAACCATAATTTTCTTTATTAGTTTTTTTAATTTTTGAACAATATAATAAATTGAAAAAAATCCCATTTTTATATGGTTAAATTTTGGGGATTCCAAAATTTTTAAATTTTTTAAAATAAAAATATTTTTAAAAAATTTGTAAATTCAATTTAAATTGTATGATTAAAATTAATTCAAAAATTTTGCAGTTAAATTTTAAACTTAATAAATAATTTTTAATTTTTTAAAAAAGGAATTTTGTTGCATTATCTTTTTTAATTTTGGTTTTTTTTATTAGTACATTTTTTACTCCCAACAAACCTATTATCTTGATTTTTAAAAATTTATTTTTTTTTTTTCCCTTTTAGGGTAAAAGATAAAATTAATTGGGTTTTTTTTTATTGTTTATATTTAAAATTTTTTTATAAACCTTTAAATTTTTTTGAAAACTTTTAAAAAAATTAAAAAACTAATTCTCTTATTTGGGAAAAAACTGTAAGTTAAAAAATTTGAATAACCCCAAAGAAAAATATTTGAAAAAAAAGATTGCCACAAAAACTTTAAGGTTTAAAAAAAACTATCTTAAAATTAATTTGGGATAGTATTAATAATTAAAAATCATTGATCGTAAACATTAAAATTGATCATTTTTGGGAAAATTTAAAAAACCGGGTTATGAGTCATTTTTTTGAACATATTGATTTTTAATTTTTTTAAATTTCCAAGTGTGTTTATAACCCCCATCTTGTAAATATATATTTACCTGTAATGTCCCGTTAACTAATTACTGTATGTTTTTATTTAATTTTAAAAAAACTTTTTGACTAACTTTTACTCACCTTTTTTTAAAATTTTAGAAATTTCAAAAATCAGGTTTGGAATTTTGGCGGGGGAAATTTTTTTTCATTTCAAGGGGGTGCCTTTTCCAAAAATTTAAATATAAAAAAAACCCTTTTTTTTTTTTTTTTTTTTTTTTATGTTTGGTTTTAATTCATTTACAAAAACCCTTTAACCCCTTTAACTTCAAAAGGAAAAAAATTTTGAAACCCCCCTTCTTGCTTTTCCCCAGGGGAGTTGTTATGTCGTTTTTTTAAAAAAGGAAAAGGGGTCTTTTTTCCCTTTAAAAATTTTTACTTTCACTTTTAAAAAAAATAAAAGGGGTAAAATAATTTAAAAAAAAAATAATTAATCTTTTGAGTCCAATATAATAAAAATACCCTAACCATCCCCTTCTGTGATATATCCTGAAAAAATGGTTGAACAAAAACCAAAAATTTTCCAAATTTAAAAGGATTATAAAAAATTAAAAGTTCCCATTAAAACATGGAAAAAAATAAAAAAATTAAAAAAAAAGCACCAAAAGGAAAAACTGCTTAGTTATAAATTTTTTTTTTTCCCGGTTTTACCCCTTTTAAAAATTTTAAAAAAACTGTTAATGTCATTTTAATGTATTCCCCAAAACCGGGGGGACTAATTATAAACAAACAGGAAAAGCAAACTTCCCAACATACAGTCATTTAAGGGGGGACTCCCAAATAAAACCCCGGGAAAACCCCCCAAAAAAACATTTTAAAAGGGGTTTAAAAATCTTTTCTTGAAAGTGGCTTTTAAAATGATTAAACCCCCTAAAAGAATTTATGAATAGGGAAAAAAATATATTTTTCCAAAAGAACTCGTACTTTTTTTTATTTAAAGAAGTTAAAAAAAACTAAATGTAAACTAACTCTTTTTTTAACATTACTTACAAATTTGCACATATTAATTTTTTATTTTGCAATATTTTGTATTAACTTTAATTTGAAGACAGTAAGTACTTTTTGTTTTTTAAATCTTCAATAAAATTTAATAAAAAAATCCAAAAAAAATTCAAAAATTTAATGAGTCAAAACCCCAAATTTCAGTAATATATGTTTGAAAAAACATTGAAAGAAAATTTTTTTTCTTTCCCTTTTGTATCAAGTTAAAAACGACATAATTTCAAATTTTTGGGAAAAAAAAAAATTTAGAAATAAATATTTACTATAACCAACATGTAATTTTGGGGTCAGTAATTAAAAAAGTTTTTTCGGGAGATAAAATAAGAATATTGTATCTATAAATTAGTGTAAAAAACTTTAAAATATACAATTGAAAATTTTTACAGTTTAAATACTAATTATAAAATTTTAGGGTTTCCCCTAATTTAGAAATTTGCTTTGGGAGAATATTTTAAAATTTTAGAGACAATTTTAAAAACCAAAACTTTCTTTCTTTTTTTTTTTAAATAATTCTGGTATAAAAATTTTTCATATTATAATAAATTTTTAATCACTGCTCTTCTAATTCTTTTTTGCCCCTAAATTTTCATTTATAGCCTTTAGCCGATGTTGTAAAAAAATGTTAAACGGTTACAGAATGGAAGCACCAGAGGATCCCTTTTGGATATATGATATCATGAAAAAAAGGGCCCGGGGGTTTTTGAAAAAAATCAACAAATTTGCTTTGGGCAAACTTGAAAAAGACGAACATCTAGAGTAATCAAAACTAAAAATACAGGTAAATAGATTTTGTTTTTTTATCTTGTTGGTTTTTTTGATAGAAAATTTAAAATGTTAACAGGCATTTTTGAGTTTTTAATATGAAATGGGCAACTTTAAAAAAATATTTTTTTTCAAATAAAAAAATTTTTTTTAAATTAGATAATTTTTAGAAAAAGAATGAAAGATAAAATATTTTTTTTTAATTTTTTTAAAATGGGTAATGAAAAAATAGTTCAATTTAAATTTCTGTGGGAAATTTAAATTAAAATTAAGAATAAGAGGGGTGTGAAATATTAAATAACAACTTCATAATCAAAACCTTTTTGGGCAAATTTTGTACCATTTTAAAAAAAATCAAAAGGGAAAAAAACATCCATTAAATTCATCATCGTAACAATAGAAAAAAGTGGAATTGGGGAAAAAAATACCGGGCAATGGTGTTCTGTGGTAGCATAAAGGAACAATATTCTTTCTAA
>BMAV01006038.1:0-29728 GCA_019973955.1 Trichonephila inaurata madagascariensis
GACAAAGTCCAGGCCTAAATGTGTTGTTGACTACAATGACCAAATGGGAGGTGTAGATAAAGTTGACCAGCATTTAGCTCCTTATTCTACACCCAGAAAAAGAGAGGAAAATACTATTATTTTTTCTTCCACTTATTGGAGATTTGACCTTGTGAAACTCTTTCATTTTGTACTGTAAATCAGGAGGTTCATCATCACCTAAACAATTTAGAATGAAACTGACTGAAAAACTAATGTCAGAAAATCATCGTGACGAGTTTTTTGCCACATCAGGAAGACCCAGCATTAGTCCTTCACCACTCTGGTTTACCTCAATGCATTTTCCAAATGTTATTCCTGCATCTGAAAAAAAATCAAATCCAACGAGACAGTGTTCCCGTGACTGTGCTCCCGCAATAGAGATTCCAGAAATAAGCCAGTAAGAAACGAGACCAGATACCAGTTTACAGAATGTCAGGTATCACTTTGTATTGTCCCTTGTTTCAAAATCAATCATATTAAGAATAATATTTAACTTTTTTTCCATTTGCCAGAGATAACTCGGGATAAATTATTAAACTAATATTAAAACTAAATGCTTTTACGCCTGTAAAAAATTAAAAACTCAACTTAAAACCTACATATTTTGTTTTGTTTCGTTTCATTGTATTTAAAAATGAAATTAAAAAATGTGACGAGTTTTTGCAATTTTTTTCAAAAAAATGTGTAAAGGAAGTGGTTAAAGGTTTAAAGAGAAGGAGAGATTTATAATTCTAAGTAATGAGACAGGGAAAAAGTTTCTACTGTTTATCAAAAAATATATATACAGTCGAACCTCCATATAACGAACCTCTATATTGCGAATTTTTCTACATAGCGTTTTCCTGGAACCAAGAGCATTTCCGATTTTCTTCATAAAATAACCACCCTATAGCGAAGCGCATTTTCTATATAACAAACTTTTTTTCTTGTGGTTGGATTTATTTCTTCTTACTTTCAAAGTAGTTCCGGACATTTTAAGTTATTCTCTCTTAACGCATTTTCTGGTTCTCCTGCTTTTTTTGGTGTTTAGCTCGCCGAGAGCAATAGAATTCTGGGAGTTTCATCCTAAAAGTACTACTTTTCACTAGAAACATCTTCGATATCCCCTTTCATCCTCAGTGGAATTGTATTGTGTCCCAGTGTCCTTGAACTAATTTCCGTTTATTTGTAGTGTTGATCAGTCGTACTGGTAACTTCGTTTCTGATAGCTCGTAAGTGCTTGAGCATGAAAAAAAATTTAATTCTTCAGGAAGTAGATAAAGGCGTAAAAAAAAGGGACATGGCTTTAAAATTTGGTATTCTTCCAAACAGCTTATCAACTATTATAAGAAATCGAGATAAGCTTCAAAATTATGATTCATCGAATTCTTGTTCAAAACGTAGAACATGTGTCTGTGGAGATTTCGACGAGGCAGTTTTGAAGTGGATACACACAATGCAAGATAAAAATGTTCCGATCTCTGAACCTTTCGTAATAGAGAAAGCTTTTCCATTTGTGAAGGTATTGAGATAAGACTAATTTCTACGTAGCAATGGATGACTAGAAAAATTTAAGAAAAGACACGGAAAATTGAGCCTAAAGTGATTTTTGGTGCATTGCAAAGATATGAAACGTATTATGAAACAAAGTACTTTTTCAAGCAAAAACAAAAAAAAACTCAAACAAAATTAACATGTTTTATGCGTAATTAAATTTAAGGACGCATGTGGTGATGTAAGTTTAAAAAGTCTTGTTATAAAATAATGTAGGCTTAAAATTACTTGTTTGCTTTAAATTAGAAATTGTCCTTACAGCTCATTAATTTTAAAATAAAATGATTTTCTTTTTGAAAATACAGTGTGTTCCTCAACATTCTTTTTTCTCTTTTTATTTCTTCACTTTTTTTTTCGATGGGTAAAATATATAAAATAAATAGATACTAATTTACAAAAAGGAGTGAGTAATTACTTTTTTTTTAAATATATGGTGCTTAGGAACTTAAAATTTGCTTTATGTGGTTTATAAAGCATATTGAAAGATGAACCTCTACAAAGCGAATTTTCTATGTAACGAACTTTTTTTCGGGATTTATCAACTTCACTATACAGAGGTCCCACTTATTGGCGCACACAAGGGGGTGTCATAGGGAGCCCTTGATTTTTTTTCCGATTGGTTATAATCCTATGTATATATTACGTAAAATTTAATTATGTGTTTGTTATTAATAATTAATTTTATTGATTAATGCTAATTTTTTATTGAATAATTAATTTTGTATTGTTTTTGTTCCCGAAAATCGACAAAATCAAAAAAATCTGTTAGGCGGCATATTGGAGCATGATACCAAAAGGGTGGACTTTCGACCCTGGACCTCCCCCTTGAAAAATTCTTGTGTGCGCTACTGGTCGGACTGTATATATGTAATAATAACAATACTCTCCTATTTTAAATTTCTTTTGAGGTCCAAGAAAAAAAATTTCCGTTGAATTATCGAGTGCTTGTTTAAAATTTATTTCTCATTTTACAATTAAATATACATATTTGCTATGCGTTTATAATTTTTACATTTTTTTAAAAAATTTCATTTTACAAAAATAAGTGCTTAGTAACTGAGTTCGATGACAAGATTATGTATGCATCACAAAATAAAATAACGGAACTTGGAACAGTTAGTATTAAAAAAGATTAATTTTTAGAAGAAAAAAAAATTGAAATCATAAGATTTAATTGTTTAAAATAGAAGAGTAAAAAAAATATTATTTTTTTCTGATTGTATGATTATTTTCTGATGGAATATACATTATTTTTTTTATAATGCTCCAATATTAGGATAAATAAAAATATAAAAAAAAAGAGTAAATAAATAATCACTCGCATATTAGTAGGCATTCATGATTTCACTTTGCTCATGATGACTATTTGGATACAATGCATGATAGTAAAACAAAATATTAACGTCAAATCGCAAAAAATGAAGTTAATTAACTTTTTAGCAATTCTGTAGGGTGTCACTCATTATAACTGCACTACATACATACGGCAAGAAATTATTAGATATATTTTAGAGCGAGTAACAATTTATGAATCAATGAGCAATAACACCTCTAATAAGAATATACTTATAAAAAAAATGTAATTTAACTTATCTCTCTTAATCTATAAAAAATAGAGAAAAAAAATCTAAAAATACGTTTTTTATATTGACTTAATCATGATGATTCAGAAAAAGGATTCATGACTGATGATTCAGAAAAGAAAAATCAAAATTTACAATAAACAAATGAACCACAATTTTTTTAATACTGGGAAACAATAAGGGGCAGGTTGCGTAATGTCTCATTTCGGAAGTTGAAGACAGAGTAAGAAGACATGATTCATAAAACAAATTGTAACCTAAAAACATTAATCATAGAAGAAATTACAAAAAAAAAAAAAAAAAAATTATGAAACCTGTACTAAGAAATCTATAAAAGTTGTTGTGGACACTAAAAGATATTTTACCAAGTAGTATACTTAAGGGGAAAAAAGTACAATATTTGAAACCATATTGAGATTTTTTTAAGTATACGAAGACTTTGGTGGCCTAACTTTTCAGCAGTTTTTTGATTATTAATTTTTTTTTTAAATAACAGTTATATGCTAGGTTTTAAAAAATTTATTATGTTATCAAAATAAGAACAAGTAGCAGATGTTGTAAAAAAAATTGTAGTTCCGATATTTTAATTTTTATTTGCTAAAAACATTGAATCTTATAGAAAATTGCTAGTGCAAGAACAGTATGAAGAAATTAAAGCTGTAATTTAACAATATTTAATTCTATCGATGTATTAATTTAAGGGATGGTAAGACAAGTAGTTGATTGTAAAAAAAAAAAAAGAATCTAGACAGTGGCGTGTCCCACTGCCTGGAGAATATTAGGGCCCCCTACAAAGTCAGCTTTTTTTTACTTGGCGTCATTAACGCTTTGGGCCCCCCCCACAATGCGAGGGTGTACGTTACGCCACTGAATCTATGTCAAAACCTTTCAAAAGGGATTTAATCAGAAGATTTTTATCACATAATCTCTCTACCTGACAAGTGCTTACATTTGTCACTGTATGCAATTTTTTACATGTCCAGTGCTGCAACGTAAGTTAACTACAAACAAGTATATTATCTAAATTTTTTTTTAATGTACCATGTTTTTATAACGGACTAAGAGACCAAAAAGCATAATTTTTGTTTTCGTCTTTTTCGTTTTCTTCATCTCTCTCTCTCCCCCTTTTCGTTTTTTTTTTTTTTTTTTTTTTAACATTTCCATGCTTTGTCATCCACTTTTGAGCTATGTGGTCCAGATTTCTAGCTCATCGGGAAATTAGTTTAAAATCAATTACAAAATTCCACCCGGACAGACATACAAGCCTCTTTGGGGGCTCGGGTTCACGACTAGAACTTTTTTTCGCTGCCTTTTCATGCATTATCATCCACTTCTGAGATGTGGTCCAAATTTAAGTCTGCAGCTCATCGGGAAGTTAGTTTCAAATCAATTACCACCCGGATAGACTAGAAAGCGAGTTAATAAAAGCATGGTAATTAATAATTATTTTATTTATTTAAATGATTTCTTATTAAAATAATGACTAACTGGTAATTTATTTAGAATAAATATTCTTACTATAATATTACAAATGCGAAAGTTTGTATGTGTGTATGTATGTTTGTTGCTCTTTCACGCAAAAGTAACTGAATGGATTTTAATGAAACTGTACAATAATATAGCTGATACATCAGAGTAACACATAGGCTATAATTTGACAAGATATTGTGTGAAGGGTCCAAAATATAGCGATAATTGTCAAGTAAGTAGGAAAAAATTCTGCCATCTGCTATTGTGGCGTGCGCTGCAAAAAAGACCCACCACAGAATATATCTCTCTTTTGTGTGGGAAGCAAAACTTTCCCTTTTTGTTTTGTCTAAGCCAGGTGCTCGCTTCTAATTTATTGATTTAATCAGTGTAACCAGTGAATACCAAAGTTTCATTCGAAAAGAGACGGGCAGGACATGATATAAAAAATATGCATCAACAAGAAAATAATACAACATTATTATAAGAGTTTAAAAAAAAAAACATTTCTGAGAAAAAACAGCGGAGCGGGGGGGGGACACGAATAGATTGCGAAATACTGAAACAGGAAAATAGCTTATTATGAATCATATTGTTATTAAAAATAAAATAACCTAGAAGAAATAGCTTCCTGTGTAGGTTTCTAAAATGTATGGTAAGATTTTTCACACATGGAAGTTTATTTTCAAGTAACAGTTAGAAAAATGAAACACACACACAATTGAAAAATAATATATAAACTTTTCAATAAGTAAATTTCGCAACACCATAGAAAGGAAAGAATTTTAGGGAATTTTCAACAAGTTCAAAATTACTTTTAACTAAGTTGGCCTGATTACAGTTATGTTGTAACCTTTTATATTTATATATTAAATGTGGGAGAAATTATCGCAAGTTCGACTTGCTTGGTGGTCAGCGTGCGAGGGCCCTAGTGCACGGCACCGCTTAGCCCATTGGTAGCTACGCCACTGTATTCGCTAGTGCTTTCTGTTCTACTTAAGTTCTAAGAGTTCTTAATGTAACTACTTGTAGAAATCAAATTTAATTCAGTTGAATGAACTTGTTGATGACTTTTTAAGAAAAAATAAAAAGTCTTCCAAATTTTGATAGAATTACATTTTTGTTTATGATGGAATTATATTTGTAGTACAAATAAGAATATACTTAAAATAAAATTATTCATTCAGATCTGAACCGAAAACCGTTATTTTTGGCAGAAAGGAAACAGGAACAGAAACGATATATATATTTTTTTATAGTTGAACCGGAACAAATAAAATTACGGTTCGAAGCCCTGGTTCTATAAGTTTGAAATCACTTATTCAAGGTATTATTCAAAGATTTAGGAAAAAAAATAATATACTCTTCCAGATCTACAGTTGATAAGGAATTAGATTTCTTTTAACTGAACAATATTTCGATATATGGGGAAGTCTAATTTTTTTTCCTGGAGCTTTTTCTTATTTTTAAGGTAACATTCCCCCCCCCCCAGAGTATAATGCGCACTAATGCATTTCGATCTTATTTTGTGTGTTCAAATTGTGCGTTGTACGCAGGCTTTTACGGTAATTAATTGCTTCTATAATTGTTACGGTCATTTTATTTCAGACGTATATGTTTAGTTTGTTGGGTTAACTGACAAATAATCATTTTTTTAAAAAAATTCTTACATTTTCGTATAATATTAGTGATATTTCGAAAATTTACAGTACTTTATACTTACAATGCCATTGTGCTCATAAATAATGAAATAAAATGGAAAGTACAAATACATTTAAAAAGATACCAGAACACACGTGAATATAAAGATATATATATATTTCTCGAAAATTATGCCCATTTCTGGATATTGTAAAATAAACTAGGGACTACTATATATATATATATATATATATATATATATTCTAAGAATGGAAATGTTGGAAAAAGAAATTTTTCTAAATGATTCCGTTAAATGTTTTCTGCTACTTATTATGTTTTCTTGATTATCTCTAATTGTAGCTGTAATAAAGTGAATAATTAGTGTGTGAAAATTCTTGTAAGATAGTATGCAAAATCTAAATAAGTTTTTGGAAATTATAATTCAATGGCTAATTTTTATTTTTGCTCGAAAACGTATAATTTTATGTCATATTTTCGTTTTAATTTTCGAATAGTAGCTTTTTATAGGAAGAAACATACTTTAGGAAAGGAGAAAATTTATGTGCTTCGAGTGACACAACAGCGATCAGTAAATATTTCTTAAGATGAATCCGAATTCCATTTTAATGACTCTATCTTCATCAAACTTGCCTGTTATAAAAACAAACTATTTTCTATAACAAACCACTGATGAAGGGATTCAAGTGGTACTCTATTTCAGGACTTATGATTTAAACCCTGAATGAAGATTTATATGTGTGAGCATGTTAGAAGAGAAAACCTCTAAAAAAAAATAATTGTAAACATTGAGAATTATGTGAATAAATGTGTCGATGAAAACTTGAACGAATAATATGGATGTGATGTGGAAGTTAGAACAGTGAGGTGTTTCTTATACAATAGCCACGAATCACTTTATTTATAGTATTTTACTAAAGGTAGAAAATAAAAATTTAAGCATGAGTTTATTTATATAGTTTATAATAGCTAAACATTTGCAGTAAATTTAATTCAAAAATTTAAAAGGAAATATAGCATTAGAGGAATTTTTTTAAAAATGTGAATAAATGAGTCTCTCTCTCTTTCACACACACATAAAAAAACAAATCACTAATTACAAAAATGAAATTAAGCTAATAATTTAAAATATCACTTGCCTTTACAAATTCAATCTGATATAAAAACGAATTCATTTACCTTTAAAGTGTACATTAATATTACCAATAAATACATATTATAAAAAACAAACATACATTTTCTTTATTTATTATTGACTTCTTTTTTCTTACAAAAGGATAAAACTCGAAACATGTAATTTATTTGCAAAGTATTATTAATCACAGTAAATGGATTATTAAAAGCTTATATAACAATTTTTTTTATTTGTAATTAAGTTCCTCATTTACTAAGCTCAAATATATATTTCTTCTACAAAATTAAATGAATTAAAAATATTTTGATTTACATGAATGAAAAAAAAGAACAAATTGTTATTTTTACAGTGAAAATTTCATACGCAAGGGAATTTAACTATTATACTCAAGACACAGAAGAAAAAACTGCCTGAAAAACAATCTCCCAAATGGGGACAAAACTTTTATGTTTCAATGAATCACTAGGGCATAGCAAAATGCTATAACGCCAAACCAGGCAACCCAGAATAATGATGGCGTTACACATCTACCAATGACAAGCAACCTCTTTACCTTTGACCGTGCCGAAGAGGAATGTCCAAGGTGTGAGGAACTCAAAAAGTGCTCTTTATTTAACGTTATGCCCTGCACTGCACTTAGGACATGGAACATAAAAGTTGTCTGAAAAACAATGTTACAAATGGAGATAATTTTCATATTTCAATGAACCACTAGGACATAGAAAATTGTTATAACGCCAAACCAGGCAATTCGGAATAATAAGTATCTTTACCCTTCTACCAAAGAGAAATTCAACTGGCGAGAGCAACTGAAAAACTACTCACACTTAAGCCTTATGCGCTACTCAAAAGTAGTAGGTAACTTACAAAAAATTTGTTCCATCTCTCTCTCTCTATATATATATAACAGTAAGTAACTTTCTTGGTTCTTTAAATGTTTTATTCGTTTGAGTTTTTTGTTTTCAAGAAGGTGTTTAAAATTGTTTTTCCACAACTTTTCATAAACCGATAGAATAATGTACATCACAACTTTGATGGATTATCCAACACATAATTTTAACTTTTCCTTAGACAGAATACTATTTATTTTTTTAATATGTGAATCAATATTTAACTAAGTGAACCTATAAAAGAAACATTCCTCGTATAGACGATGAAAGTAAAACAATATAGCCTCCCAAAATGCAGAAATCTGATGTTTTCTCCTCAGTTATATCACATCCTTATAGATGTAAAAAAAAATATCCTCTTGTAATAGATAAGAAAAGTTGCATCTTTTATTCATAACTATTGCTTGTAATTATTCTTGATATGAAAGGTTTCTGTTTCAGAGGAAATTTGCATTTTTAGGTCTGGATTATGTTGCAATCCTTTTCATAAAAAGAGATTTCACTACTAATGTATTACATTATCAACTAATGATTTGAATTATGTATTTTTCCAAATGAAAAGACATCTCCAGTGAAAAATGTGTCACCAAATGCTCACATTGCTAATATTTCCGTGTTTGAATGTGCTTGGCAGCAGCTTTCACTATTGGCTGTATATTGTGGAATTTGGTGACGTGTTTTAATTTTAGGCGATCTGTTAATTTTATAATACTTATAAGTGCTGAGATTTCTGTCTGAAGAATTACTGTAGTTGGATATCCATGAAAGATATGTAATATGCAACAGTCAAAACTTTTGTGTTGTATACCATTATTTTAATTTTATTAAAGTCAATAAGAAATGATAATTGATAAATGAATGTGAATACTTATCTTTGATGATATACTGAAAACCCTTAAATGTAGTATTTTTCAGTAGATGCCATTAAAATATTGTAATAAAAGTAATTTATTTCATTTATTGTCAAAAGTGTTTACACATTTTTATTGGCTTTAAAAGAAAAAAATGGAACAAAAGATAATTGATATTTTCCTATACTACTGTTGACTAATTTTGCCAAATAAAGAAACATTGTTGAATGCACAGTTATAGTTATTGTTTTTACTCAAACATTGAAAGTGGCTTTCCACTGTTGGCTGCATATGATTTTTATTTGAAAAAATTGATCAAGAGTATAATAAATTAAGTGTGTGTATTTATTACACAAAGATTTCATAGACTTGAAGTCTATTTATAATTAGTAAATTTGAATTTTTTTGTGGAACTTAAAAGTTGATTGGTAAAATAAAATATATTATGTAATTACACATTATTAATATTATTAACTACATTAAAAATGTGCTAATTTGATATCAGGGGTAGTAACGCCAAGCTGTTTATGTTCGCCAAGATGGGCGATAATATTACAATATGGTTAGCTTAATATTTTTATCGTCTGTCAATGTAGTTGCCATGGGGATAACGTATATTAGAAATAACTTTTATTCGTTTTTTCCCGCTATAATCCTTTAATTTCAGATGCTATCTTTAAAAATGTAACCATTTTCAGTTTAATTTTTCTATTTGCCTCTTCTGTTTAATTCTGGGCTACTTTCGAATATGGATATTTCTAAAATGAGTGAGTACTTGAATATTTTTTTTCTTAAAAGAATTAAGTGTTGTGCTTTTAATTATCGCTATAAATAGTTTATTTTCGTTTTAAAAATGTTTTTTTTTTATGTTCTTTGTTCAATGATACTCATTGAAGGAACTTGCAGTGCAAGTTTCATATTGCAAGCTTTTACTACTCTGTAATTGATATTCTAAATTAATTTTAACATACATTATGTAATTATTTTATTCATAATGAAAAAAAATGCAATTATTACTATGTGTAATCATCATATAATATTCGTTATTTATAATTGTTTCTTTTAGCATTTATTTATAACTATTATTACATATTTGTTATTTATTTATAATTAATATTGTTATTTATTTATAATAATTATTATTTGATTATAATTATGGAACTAGTTTGATAACGGGGGTAATTGCGCCAAGTTCTGCTTATCAGGCCAAGCAGCACTTCTTGCTGCTGGATTGAAATCCAATATGGCGTCCTAGCGGTAATTTAATGGTACACAATAATTTAAAAGAATTGTTTTGAAATACATTGAAATGTATTTAAAATAAAGGATATAGGAAGAGATTGATAGTAAACTAGATCACAATAAAAAAATAATGAATAATAATATCTAATAAAAAGTAATATGTAATAATAATAGTATTATAAGCAGCATATAATAATCTGAAAATATTATTTTATCGTAATTATATATAATATTCATATAGTACAATTTTATTACGGTTATTAGAAATAGTAATCATATAATATAATTAAATAGTAATTATTAAAAAGAATAATCATTGAATTGTAAAAAAATAAAAATAATGCAAAAGAGAACTCGTAATACATAACTATAAATAAACAACATAAGAATAGTTATAAATAAACAACAGAAATAGTTATAAATAAATAAGATAATTTTTATAAATAAATAAAAATATTAATTATAAATAACAAAATATGTGTAATAATATTTATAAATAAATGCTAAAAGAAACAATTATAAATAACGAATATTATAGGATTATTACCCATAGTAATAATTGCATTTTTTTTCATTATGAATAAAATAATTACATAATATATGTTAAAAGTAATTTAGAATATCAATTACATAGTAGTGAAAGCTTGCAATATGAAACTTGCATTGTAAGTTCCTTCAACGAATTTCATCGAACAAAGAACGTAAAAAAAAAACATTTTTAAAATGATTTATAGCGATAATTAAAAGCAGAACACGGTAAAATCCTAGGAGAGCCCACACCTTTGGCGACAAAACGAAAAAAAGCGCCAAGCCAGAACGAGATGGCGCCAAGTGAAACCGACAGTGGCGGCAAGTGAATACAGAGAGAAAAGTTGGATGCGTAATGAAAATATGTGTAAACAATACAGAAATTAAACATTTAAGATAAAAAAAAAATATAAAAACAGCACTTACTTTCTTACTGCTTATCTTTTTCGAGTGGAGGGTATAGCGTAACGACAGATTTTAAAAAAGTCTTGAAGGTCTCATCGCTAAGTGAATGATCGTGTGAGCACTCCCATTTTTATTCTGCGAGGTAATGGTCGAACATACTTTCAACCTGCCTGGTGCAATTTGGAAGAAAGCGTTTTATTATCGACCATGTAACATCATGCCGATCGTTACATTTAGGACATTCATAACTCTAAGTAAGCAATCAATCCTTCCTTCATACACTATTCAATCAATTCTTTCTAACCTTTGGCATTCAATAAAGTAAAAAATTCTAAGATATATTCCTTCCCACACGCAACCATTACAGCCCGGTTCCCCCAAACAAAATGAAATTCGAAATGCCCGCCGACAAAATACGAAATTTCCAGAAATAGTTAGGTTTACCATATCTAGTGTATCAAAGTAGGGTTATCAAGTTGGCATAATTATCGCCAACCCAAAATAATTCGCGCCAAGGGTGTGGGCTCTCCTAGGACTGAACCCACAACACTTATTCTTTTAAGAAATAAATATTCTAGTACTCACTCATTTTAGAAATATCCATATTCGAAAATAGAGAATTAAACAGAAGACGCAAGCAATAGAAAAATTACATTGAAAATGTTTAAATTCTAACAGAAATAAGAAATGTTTATTAATATCGTCTGAAAGTAAAGGGTTACAGCGGGAAAAAACGAATTAAAGTTATTTCTAATATATGTTATCCCCATGGCAACCACATCGACAGTTGTTAAAAATATTACGGTAACCATATTGTAATATTATCGTCCATCTTGGCGAACATAAACAACAGCTTGGCGCTACTACCCCCGATATCAAATTAGCACGATAATTATCTTATTTATTTATAACTATTTCTTTTGTTTATTTACAGCTATTCTTATGTTTATTTATAGTTATGTATTACGAGTTCTCTTATGCATTATTTATTTTTTTTACAATTCAACACGATTATTCTTTTTAATAATTACTATTTAATTTTATTATATGATTATTATTTCTAATAACCATTATAAAATCATACTATATGAATATTATATATAATCACGATAAAATAAAATTATAAGATTATTATATGCTGCTTATATAATACTATTATTAGTTAATGTTACTTTTTATTACGTAATATTATTCATTACTTATTGATTGATCTAGGTTATTCTCAATCTCTTCCTATATTTTTCATTTGAAATACATTTCAATGTATTTCAAAACAATTCTTTTAAATTATTGTGTATCATTAAAATACCGCTAGGCTGCCATATTGGATTTCATTCCAGCAACAAGCAGCACTTGGCGCTATTAGCCCCGTTATCAAATTAGTTCCATAAAAAAAAATTACTTTCTTGGATAAGTTTAATAATCCAAAAAGGTTTTTTTTACCTTAATTGTTAACACATGAATTCCATTAAAATGAGTAATGCCTAAAGTAGAAATTAAATCTATCTTTATTTCAGTTTTGTCTTTCTATACTACTCAATAGAAAAATAATTAAAATTTTATCATATATTAATATAAAAAACTTTTCGCCAAGAAATATTGTATGTAATTAAAGAATTTTACTTAGATTTATTAAATAAATTACTTAAAGAGTTTTAGTCACACTATATAAAGGTGTCTAACTACTTTTCTAAATTTTATCACCAGTAATATCTAAGAAAATGAATAATACTTCTTTGATGGCTTTAACTGTTTGCAAAACTTTGCTTGGAACAATTTTTTTAAATGTGTTCATTAGTGTTAAAAACAGGCTTGAGCAATGATACATTTTGACTTTTTTTTTCATTTATTTCCATTTTAAGTTTTATGTTTAAAGTCAAGAGGAAAATAATTAGCTGAATTTTACTGTGTTTAAATTGGAATTCACTGCGCTTATCCTCGATAGACTTCAGCTTCATTGGATTCGTTTGAAATATCTCATTTCATGTTTCATCAAAGTTTTACAAATCCTGTTTGTGGCATCATTAAATTATGTTTTTAAAAAAATGTGTAAAATTCTCAAAGAAGAAAGATATTGAATGTGGATAAGGGACTTTATAATTCTGAGTAAATCAAATAGTTTTCATCCCTCGTTAGGTAAGAAAACATAAACTGTCCTTATTCAAATTAGAAAATGACATTCAGAAAGAATCAGATTATATAAGGCTCTTAAAAATAGTGACTTTTTACTGAGGCATGACACTAAATTTCTATATTTCAAGGTGCGCAAGCAAAAAAAAAATTATATGTTAAAGTGAATAAAGTCAAATCTGTCTGAAAATTAGAGGGAACTAGTGGTTTTATTTGGTTAGAATCTTGGTGAATAATATTCAAATAAATTTAACAATAAATTCATTATACAATAAATTTGAGTTTTATGAATTTTTTTCAGTAACAGTGCATAAGTTGGGCATGTATTTGAAATGTGATTAGTTATTATTAAATTTACACAAAGCTATAATAATTCACTCTTATGCTTTAAGAAAAAATTGGGCAAATAATTGCGAAATGTATATTAAAATCTCTCTCTCTTTTTGATGCAACATATCCTTTTATTATATATGTATATTTTTTTATGTCTATTAAGAACAGTCTTAATAATTTATCTTACAATCTTTATTATTTACTTAACTTTTAATTTTTCTTAACCTTAAATTTCCAGAATATAGTATCAAATAAATATATATTATTAGAGTTCTTAGGAGAAAAAATGTTTCTGTAAATATTATATAATACTGTGCAATATTGTTCAGAAAGACTTGTGAAACATAAGTTTTTTTTATGTACCTAAGTTTTTCAAACTTTAGACATATTTTGTATTAAGTATTATGTTGCAGAAATTAATCAAAGAATTAATTATTTTCAAATGGGTTTGCTTTTAATTATGACTTATTTGTAGGAGCTTTTATTACACATCTTATGTGTTTTTTCTCATATGTAACCTACAATACAATAATAGTGTTTATTAATTATGGGCAGAATTTTTCTTTCTGTATCATAAATCAATGATATAATAAATTTAACACTTTGATTGTATCCGATTTAATTATTGTCAAAATAAGAAAGAGCATTGTAGACTATCGGGTGCTAAATTGATATCGGGGGTAGTAGCGCCAAGCTGTTGTTTATGTTTGCCAAGATGGGTGATAATATTACAATATGGTTACCGTAATATTTTTATCGTCTGTCGATGTGGTTGCCATGGGGATAACGTATATTAGAAATAACTTTAATTCGTTTTTTTCTGCTGTAACCCTTTACTTTTAGACGATATTAATAAAAATTTCTTATTTCTGTTAGAATTAAAAAATTTTCGATGTAATTTTTCTATTGCTTGCGTCTTCTGTTTAATTCTCTAATTTCGAATATGAATATTTCTAAAATGAGTGAGTACTAGAATATATTTATTTCTTAAAAGAATAAGTGTTGTGCTTTTAATTATCGCTATAAATTGTTTATTTTCATTAAAAAAAATTTTTTTTTACGTTCTTTTTATTCGATGAAATTATTTGAAGGAACTTACAATGCAAGTTTCATATTGCAAGCTTTCACTACTATGTAATTGATATTCTAAATTACTTTTAACATACATTATGTAATTATTTTATTCATAATGAAAAAAAATGCAATTATTACTATGGGTAATAATCCTATAATATTAGTTATTTATAATTTCTTTTAGCATTTATTTATAAATATTATTACATATTTTGTTATTTATTTATAATTGATATTTTTATTTATTTATAATTGTTATTTAATTATAATTATTATCTTATTTATTTATAACTATTTCTGTTGTTTATTTATAACTATTCTTATGTTTATTTATAGTTATGTATTACGAGTTCTCTTATGCATTATTTTTATTTTTTTTACAATTCGACGATTATTCTTTTTAATAATTACTATTTAATTATATTATATGATTATTATTTCTAATAACCATTATAAAATCGTACTATATGAATATTATACATAATTACGATAAAATAATATTTTCAGATTATTATATGCTGCTTATAATACTATTATTACTATATATTACTTTTTATTAGATAATATTATTATTCATTATTTATTGTTTGATCTAGTTTACTATCAATCTCTTCCTTTATCCTTTATTTTAAATACATTTCAATGTATTTCAAAACAATTCTTTTAAATTATTGTGTACCGTTAAATTACCGCTAGGACGCCATATTGGATTTCAATCCAGCAATAAGAAGCGCTGCTTGGCGTGATCCTAATCACGCCAAGCAGAACTTGGCGCAACTACCCCCGTTATCAAATTAGTTCCGAAAAAACTTTTATTCATTTTCTCCTGCTGTAACCCTTTAATTTCAGACGATTTCTTTAAGAATTTAACCATTTTCTTTGTAATTTTTATATTGTTTGCGTCTTCATTTTAATTCTGGGTTATTTTCGAATATGGATATTTCTAAAATGAGTGAGTACTAGAATATTTATTTCTTAAAAGAATAAGTGTTGTGCTTTTAATTATCGCTATAAATCGTATATTTTCGTTTAAAATTTTTTTTTTTTTTTACATTCTTTGTTTGATGAAATTCGTTGAAGGAACTTGCAGTGCAAGTTTCGTTTCAAGTGTAGTATAGGGTCGCCACTTGGCGCAGTCATTTTTTTGGTCTGATGCTGACACACCAGGGTGAGCTAAGTTATGAAAATGCTCAGAGGTAGTTTTTCAAAAATTAAATGGTACAAATGGTCTAGGAGAGCCAGTGGAAGTATCACAAATGAGTTCATTGACAGACACTGGAGATGGTACACATTTTTTAATACAAGGGAATATTTCCAAGGCCATCTAGAAAGGACCAGGCCGTGACAGAGTTTTGATGACGTCACGAAAGGAGGGAAAGCTTTTCTACGCGCATTTCGCTATGTGAGGTATATAAAGCTTTGAATATTTATTTCTTTTCATGCCATAGGCTAAAATTTCCGCATTTATATTGATTATTTTTTTAATTCTCACTGAGAATATTTTCTGATGAAAGTTATGCATTAATACGCTAGAATGATGCATAATATTTTCCCGGAAAATGGGACAAAATCACTCATGAAAGGCTCCTAACAGAATAAGAAAAATCTAAGAAAAAACTGGCTCAATGTAAAATAATTTCTATCAGATAAAATAAAAAACATTTACTTGCAAAGAAAATTTGAAAAGTAGAGCATTTTAGAGGCATATTAATAAAAAAAATCATGTGAATTTAGAAACATTTTGCTGGAGTTCCTTTTTCCTGTGAAATGACATTTTTTATGCTCATAGAATCAATGAATCATAACAAAAGAAAGAATTATAAAAAAAATGCATGCAAAAATATATACAAATATAGAAATGACAAACAGTTTTAGACCCCATAGTAATATTATATAGTAAAAATAGAGATTATAGATTATACGTTAAAAATATTCAATTAAAAGAATTCATTCATTCAATATTCAAAAGTATAAAATAATTTCAATCCAATAAAATAAAAAATAAACATTTATTTGTAAAAGAAAATATAAAAGTAAAGTATTTGAGGCATATTATTATAAAAAAATACATGCAAAAATATATACAACAGTTTTAGATACCACAGTAATTATATAGTAAAAATAGATTCTAGATTTTACGTTAAAAATTTTTAATATTCAAAAATTTTTAAATAATTTCAATCCAATAAAATAAAAAAGAAACATTTACTTGTAAAGAAAATATTAAAAGTAAAGTATTTGAGGCATATTATTATAAAAAAGTACATGCAAAAATATATACAAATATAGAAATGACAAACAGTTCTAGATACCACAGTAATTATATAGTAAAAATAGATTCTAGATTATACGTTAAAAATATTCAATTAAAATAATTCATTCATTCAATATTCAAAAATATAAAATAATTTCAATTCAATAAAATAAAAAAGAAAAATGTACTTGAAAAGAAAATAGGAAAAGTAAAGTATTTGAGGCATATTATTACATAAAAAATGCATATGACATGAACAGTTTAGACATCATAATAATTACATAGCAAATATAGGATGTTAAAAAATATATATACATTAGTAAATACACTTACCTATAAAAATCAGAAAAAAAACTTTTCATGGAATATATCATTAATGAGGCAACGTACTGATTAGTTTCAAACTTAGAATAATTTGCATTTGTGATGGTATTATTTAAACTATTAACTACATTATTTTTATGCATATGCGTTAAAATTCAATATTATGCTATGGTAAAAATATCTAAAAATCAAACAAAAATTTTGAAATTAAAAAAAATAGCATTTTACATACTTTGAATGCTAAAATCTTTATGAAAATAATTTAAACGAATAACGTAAATAAATAAATAATTTTTCTTCAAATAATAGTTATATGAACAATTAAACTTGTTCATAAAATGTATGTAGTATAAAAAAATTACAAGGATATACATGTACAATGAATAAATTATGAATCGATAATTGAATATTTAAATAAATAAAACAGAAAAATATAAAAAGCAAACATTAATTTAATTGGCCTTAAATTTCTTCATTTTTCGGTTATACTTCACGATTAAAATTTCTTCGCTGCGCTTTTTTGAGTAATTATTTAAGCATATGTTCCCAAATGTAACGAATAATTTTTTAAAATATGAAAATGCAGGAATGTTATAATTTACACAAGGTGAATGAAACGAATGTAAGACATTCCACAACTCGTGTAATTCCAGATACGCTTCTGTTATGCTTGTAAAGCAAGATAATTGGCAATCAACTTTAAGAAACTTCAATTCAAATGTTTTCGATATTAACAAATTAAAAATGAAATATTGTGTTGAAATGACTTTCATAACAATATCTGTGGGCATTTTTAAACCTCCTCTTTCCAGAAGTCTC
Organism: Trichonephila inaurata madagascariensis; assembly: GCA_019973955.1. NCBI lineage: Eukaryota > Metazoa > Arthropoda > Arachnida > Araneae > Nephilidae > Trichonephila > Trichonephila inaurata. Next base: position 18,249 of record BMAV01006038.1, read on the forward strand.
AAATATTTTGTCCCTTCAATATTTTCCGAGTCTAAATTAATCTGCTTATCTAAAACAAATGTATGCTTGCAATCTGAGCATTCGAATTTTATATTATGCACACAATATCCCGCTATATACATTAAAGCTTGATACTCTTCTATTGAAATATCATCTGGTTTATTTCTAATGTTTAATATTTCGTTGAAATCTGTAATATCTACTTTAACATGAAATATCTCACCTGAATGATTTGAAATTAAATTTTTTAGTGAGATAGTGCCATGTTTATCTGAGTGCAAAGTTAACACACTTTTAATGTATAACTTTTTTTCAGCTTGCAAAATTTCCTGCACAGTGACATGATAATTTGCTCCAGACATTTGTCTGTATTGCCTAAATCTGGCTTCTAAATTATCAGTTTGGAACTTTCCAGTTAAAACATATTTGAAATTCTGCTCCGTCAAAAGATACTTTATTAGTTCTGGGATGGTATTTACCATATGCCTCAAAGCAAAAAATGTTTCCTCACTTAAACAACCTTCTCGTTTATTTTGTTTTAAATTTTTCCAGCAGTCCAGCCACTGAACAAATTTTGAAAAAAAAGTGAATCTATCATCATCCATTGATGAAAAAGGAACACTGATTTTCAATTTAAGATTTTGACCCTTAGTTGGACTTTTAATATTCATTATTTGCCAGAAATCTAAAATATGTTTGATGAATATTGCAGTGTCCCTAAACATTTTTGGGTAGCCTAATTTATCTTTTAATATATTAAGTGCAGTCACATTGCTTTCTTCAAAAATTTTTAAAACTAATTTAACATTTTGTTTCTCAAAATTTGTTGGTTTTAAAGCTTTTAAACATAATTTAGGAGCTAATTTAACAATAATGTTCATTTTTTCGTTATAAATTTTAAATAATGATGAAAAAGATGCTTTTCCCGTTTGAGAAAATTCTGAAGGATCAGGATACATTAAAGAAGTATCAGCATCTTTCTGATTTAATCAATTATTTCGTATAGATTTGATAAGATGTAAATTTTTTTGCATTATTAGCTGGATTCTGAATAACACTCTTTATGGTACCATTACAAAATTTAGAAAAACAATTTCTATTTACTCTGTTATTATCACTTACAATGCAAACAACTGAAAAACCTACCTTTTCCATTAGTGACAAAATTTCTAAAGTCATAGAATGCAAGTCTTCAGCATTCATGTTCTTTACAGTATTCAATGATACTATTTCTTTATTTTTACTCATTAAAGAAGAGTATAGAAAACATTGAATCGTAGTAGCTTCTTCTCCTTTCTCAGTAAATGCAATTATTTTATTACATTTATATGTAATCGCTGATTTGATGAAAATTTCATCAATTTGTAATATTACCTGTTTCTCATGGTCTTTCAGTTCTTTACACCTACCTCGTAGATAATTTTCATTAGCCAGAGTTGACAAACCTGGAGTAACATTTAATCCAGATGCAACTCTCTGTAATTGTCTCACACTTGGAGGAATTATACTCCCCTTATCTCTTACATAGGAATAACATGTGGTAGATTTAATGTACATGCAGAAAGAAAAAACCATTAAATTACTGCTATACTTACGGCTATGTTTATTCAAATTTAATAATTTCATTTGCTCTAAAATAAAATTTGCTGCCTCGAAATTTTCAGCATTACAGTTTTCAATATACTTTTCCCATGATTGAATAGCCATAACATGATGAGGAACAGTATTAATGTAAGAGATTTCTTCAAAGACATTTACTGTATTAAGAATATTTAACAATTTGCTGAAATATGTTAACCTAGGAGGATTATTAAGAATTTTTCTAACAGAAGGTATATTTAATTCACGATTATTATTAAATATAACTATAGAGAGATCTGTATTTATTTTCAGAGATTTTAAAATAGAAGGACAATTTTCGCAATTCATAAAAAGAAATGTTATGCAACTTTCACAATCATGTTTTAGAACATTATTTTTAGATAAGAAATCAGATATGGGATTTTCTCGCATTAGCAGATTTTCTTTTAAGCATTCAAAACTGGTAATTTCGTCTTTCTTAATGAAATTAGTAAACAGTTGTTTGTCTAATTGTTTCATTTTTTCCTTTCGTTGAATTGTCACCAAGCGTTCTTTAATTTTTTCATTCAAGTAAGATGGACAACCAGGGAAAATGCAAGGATATGCATTCTCTGATAATTTTGGATACACTCTAGGTATATCTATAACAGTACCAGTCTTGTCTGTAATTTTATCCTTTCTCACAATGAAAGATTCAGGGAAATGTTTAATGCACACTACACTATCGTTAGTATTTTTAAAATCCCTAGGAATTTTCTTTTTCCAAGTTTTTAACAACTGTTCATCTTTTGGGAAATGAAACACAGAAACGTACGGCTGCCCCGGTTTATTAGAGGAACAATTTGGTTCACAACAGTAACGAGGCATTATTATGAAATGTGTACAGCTTTAGGTTAAGTTATTAATAATATTTTTCAGTTAATTAAGATTTGACAGAATAAACAAAACACTAATTTTACATTTAAGCACTAATTTCTGTTATAAAACAAAATATCTTTTTTTACAAATAATCAAGTATGTTGGCATATATGCGTCAGTTTATTATATCGTGTTCTCAAGACTCAAAAGAATAAAAATTCAATGACAAGAATAATAAATATCATACCTTTTTCTTTTTTGCTTAATAAAGAAATCCTGATTAATCCTTTTTGCAGAAAATCCAGTCAATTTATCTTGAGTAATGAATATAATTACACGTGGGACAACCTATCAACTTTGTCAGCATACAAGATGGAAGTGGGAATGTAATCGTTTCTCCCGCCAAATTCGTCCCTCCTTTGACCACGTGACATGTTTCAGGTCAGTCCAGTGTCAGGGCGTACTATCTTCTAGATAGCTTTGATATTTCTCGTCATTTTGAAATCTTTGTAGTTCTTTGTCCTCTTGTTGAGCTTTTGAAAATGCCTCAAAATCCAAAACTGAACTGGATATTTGGGCAACTTCAATTCTAGAAAGTGCATTAGCGACTGTGTTGTTGTCACCACTTATGTGACGAATGTCGGTACTAAATTGAGATATGAAATCTAGTTGTCACCATTGGTGTGAGCTGCACTTCTCACACAGGATTTTGCTTAAAGACATATACGAGAGGATTCTGATCTGTGTAAAGTATAAAATCTCCTTCTTTGAGCATGTGACGAAAATGTTTCGCCAAAGTATACATTGCCTGGCATTCTCTGTGATTTGTAGACTTTTTCTGCTGACTTTTATGGAATTTCTATGGCAATAGGTTCCTAGTCATTTTGGCGAAGACACATAAGCTACGGCTTTGTCCCTCACATCAATCCAAAGGCTTAATTTTGCTCCGGGAATAGGATGTCGTAGAAGAGTCGCATCAGTTACAGCTTTTTTTTAGCATCAATAAATGCCTGACTAGCCTCCTCAGTCCATTGAATTGAGCCATGAGAATTTTTACATGAATTTTTTTTTACACTTTTTCAAATTTTTAATTCATTCCAAAAATTTATTTAGTGTAGCTAATAAAGGAGCAGCTTTTGGAACAAAACATCAATAAAAATTAAATACCCCCAAGGAAATGTCTTAATTGTGTGAGAGTAGTGGGTTGAAGAAAGTTTAAAATACAATTGACATCATCCAATAAAGGTTCGATTCCTGATTCAGACACTTTAAAGCATAGGATATCTTTTAAAGTTAAGCCAAAAATGTATTTTGAGGGTTTTAAAGACAGTCCATATTGTTGTAAGAGTGTGAATAGAATTTGTGGATGTTGTAAATGTTCTTTAGGTGAAGAAGATGCAACCAGAATGTCATCTACAAAAGCAACCACAAATGGAACATTTCATCTGTGAATCTTTGAGATGTAGTAGTGGCATTTCAAAGGCCAAACTGCATCCCAGTCCTTTCAAATAACCCAAAAGGTGAGATGATTGCACTGTTGTGTACATCATCTGGGTTAATTGAAATTTGGTGATAAGCCTTAACGAGATCATGTGAGAATATATTTTTGTACCATAAAGGTTGGAAGTGAAGTCTTAAATATTGGGAATGTTATAATTGCCTTTAATAGTTCGAGCATTGAGTGCTCAGTCATCGCAGACTCGTCGCCACTCTGTGCTTTCATTTCTTGGAACCCTGTGTAAAGGTGGGGCGTAATTACTTTTGGAAGGCCACATATGACCTATATCAGGGGTGACGAACCTTTATAGATCTATGTGCCATTTTTTCGAAAGAAATGTTTAGTGAGGTATAGACGTGTCATCAAATAATTTTGACTTGTGATTATTGGAAAAATAATAAAACTAAATACTAACAACTCACAACTCTATGTAATACGAAAAAATTCCTTGTACTGTATAGTAGTAAATGTTTTAATTATACGTGTAATTCAAATTATAAAGTAACATTAGTGTAGCCTCGGCCGTTGCAGATTAGATGATAAATATCATAGTAGAGTTGTAAGATGTTACTTTTAGCACACAATTCATTCTGAATTGGAATCATCTGCCAAACGGTTTCTCAGTGAGTCTTTTCTGTCATTCATCTCTGAAAATCATGACTTGCAGACAGAGCCAAAAGAAAATATGGTTAAAATACCACAAGCCAGCTTCTTTGGACATTTAAATGTGTCTGGAATCCGTTTTACAGACGATGTTCTATGTGAAACTTTTACAGAACGTTTTAAACACACTTCGCTTTGTCGGCTTTACTAATCATGCCATGTTTCTCGATCCACCAAGTTTGAAATTTTCTGTTACACAAACTATTTTGCACTTGTTGTCTTTTTGCTGAACTAGCCATGTTAAATAACGATTAGAAATCGTAAATATAACACAAATAAACTTTAAAATACAGTAGTGTCAATGAAAGTGATTATACTATGTGTAGAAAAACTTTGCAATGTTAGCAATTGCAGTCCACGACGTAAATAAGGCAAGACAATAACAAACGAGTGTGCTTTCTGCCCCACCGTGACCAATCACTCGTGTTTGATTGCATTACTTAAATTTGAACTAAAATGCAAACCGTTTTGATCGGTGGCATGCCCAAAATATTGTGTCGCATGCCAGCAGTTCACCATCCCTGACCTAGATCAATCAAATCCTGAAATTCCGTGTTTGCAATGCGGAGACAATCGGGAGCTAAGTGGCGAGCTTTAGCTGTTGCAGGTTGACCAGTTGTTTCAATATAATGGACTACTCAATGTCTAATTTCTTGATCTGGACACGGAGGTGCTGTGATGTCAGGAAATTTTCTTAAAAGCTCATGATAAACACTATCCTCTGACACAGTTTTCATGGAATGAATTTTACTATTGCCTAAAATACAATGAGACATTTAATATTTATCTCAAGAGTCTAGCAATGCTTGCTCACTTATGTCTGGTACTAAACAGAAGTTATATGAAAAATCAGTGCCCATACTTGGGGCTGAAACATTACCGACTAGAAATATCCTTTTGAAAATGATCTTTAAGCCTAAATCTAAAGAAATTGTTTTAGTTGTCTAACGTGTATGGGTGATGTATTGACAGCAGAATGTTTCATTTGGAAATTATTTTGACTTTGTGTTTTCGCTTGAATTATAGATATATCAGATCTAGTATCAATTAAATATATAACGTTAGTACGCCTATCGTGAATAAAAGTACGTCAAGAATTACTTGGCAAGGTGATAGTCGCCATTATACCTGGTCGGTCTCGTTTTTTGAGAATTTACATGGAAGGCAACATTTTTGGGCTGCTGAGCCAGATTTGTAAGGGTACCAACACTGCTCATTTATTTTTTATAATTGTGAACAATTACGTTTATTAAATGGGTGATCATGATCGCGACTTCTGCTTCTGAAAATTTCATCAATGCGCAGATTTAATTTTTTAAATTTTCTCAAATAAACAATTTTCACCCGCAATTGCTGTCAACTCCATTACTCGATTGGCTACTTTAGCTGCTTTCTTCAGTGTCAATAGGCTTACAGCCGCAAGGATAGATTGCATTCACATCGGTAGATGCATTTGGAAAAGTTCGAGCATAAGTTCATCTGGAATGCTATTGGATTCTGCATGTTGCCTCATAACATGCAATAATTAACTGGGACATTCATCTCTGACCTTCTCTCTGATGAGTAATTTCCTGATCTCTTGGTGCAATGATTCACCTCTTTGTTTAATCAACTCCATGCTCGCTGTTTCGTAAGGATCCACAGGGTCCCGATTCCTGATTACATCAAGAATGATAGTAACAGCTTTGGGTGGTAGATGTGCAATGCTGTAATAAAATTTGGTTCTGCTGTCTGTTATTGCTTTAAGACAGCCAAGTTGAAATGTGCTATCGCACATTGTAAACCAGAGAACACAATCATTTAAGTTACATGCTGGAATCTTAACAGTGCTCATGTCATTCATCTTGAAAATTTCATATGGTTTCTAGAAATTAGATTGTGATTTACAAAAAAAATTATTCGTTGGAAATTTTGAAAATAAAGCATTATTTTAAAGCCATAATAATTCATTTAAACGGACTACCATTGAAGGATGTTGTTGGTTCAGGTTTAGTTAAGAGGCATTCAGATAAAACTTAATTGGACTACTGGCTGACTACTGTTATGGGATCCAACTCCAACAACAGAGTTGCCAGAAACTTATGCAACAAAGTAGCATGAAGAGCTGGGCGGGGCGCGAATCGATTTTCACTTGTAATTCATAAATATAATTTTTTCAGTTTGGTAATTTTGTAAAACTAGTTTAAAAAGTATGCTTTAAAATTCGTTAAAAATTTAAATCATATAAAATACATTCAGATTTTTCTTGTCCAGTATCAAATATGCTGTGTCTTTTTTATAAATTTCTGAATTATATGGAAGCATTTATGATGATGGAATAAAATCAATGCAGCCTCTCCCTTTTTTCTAAAGTCATTTTGATTGTGAGAATTGAATCCATCCGTCCAAGGCACATTAGATTCCTTTATTTTGTCTTTGTGACTTCACTCACGAAAATACTCTTTCCGCAGTGGCATTACCTACTTATGAGTAGGTTGTAAAACTTTTCCAGCAAATGTAGCTAAATCTCTTAAAAATGGATTTCCAACTGCGTTTTTTATATTAAAAATGTGACACCAAAGTAATGCTGTATCATTTAAAAGCTCAGATTCCAAAGGAAAAACATCTATTAACTCTATTCCATTGATTCTCCAAAACATCCAATTAAAATTGGTCTGTGAATTCTAAAGGAAAATAAAAAAATGGACGATTTAAATTAAAAAAATTCTAGGGTAAAAATTATTTTTCTTTTTTAAAGTTGCATAATTTGAAGGGATTTGGTTTAAAAGAGTTGCTCACATGAAGTCTTGAAAAAATTATGAGATATTTGATAGATTTCTGATGTAGATTCTGAAGAAATTATTTTACTTTTGCTTGTTAGTTTATTCAAAAAGACATATCCAAAATCAATTTCCTCAATTATCGAGTAAATGCTTGTTAAACTTATGTCAACTTCTAGATTTACACTTTTAGTGAATTCTTCTTCTTAGAAGAGTGAGTGAAATCTTCATGTTAAAAGATATTGCAAAAAGAAGGAAAAACATATATTCACTAAAATTAACTTTAGTTGGAGTACATTCTATTTATATTGATAATCAACATTTCCGTTATTTGTTTTTTTCTTCTGATATCTGTTGTAATATAGACTAAGCTATACGAAAATCTTAAAAGATTTCTGTTTTCATCTTTTGATTTTTAGCCCTTAAATCTTCATTTTAAGCAAAATAGCAGTTTGTTTGCCATTGTGGCCGTAAAAAAGTTCTAAAATAGGAAAATAAAACGCGAGCCAAATTTACTGATTTTTCCTTGCTCTTTGATGCGCTCGTCATCGGATTCTAAAGCCAACTGATGAGAGATACAAAGGCATAATGGAAAATATTAAGATCGGCCTCCCTGCAAAGTCTTAGTTTTGGGCCTCCTAGAATCCTGGGATGTGCATGACACCACTTGAGACATAAGATGTTTTTGTTTGTAGGGGGTGGAGGATGAAAGTAGCTTATAGATAGGCAAAATTGGCTCCAGTCACAGGCTGTTCAGAGTGTATCTCATAGCCAAGTTAGCTTCCTTTCTACGAAATATGACACCACCTCTCCTTCATTTCAGGTCCCTCTTAAATATGGTCTGCATGGCTGGTGTTTTCTATCTTTTGTACATTCCCAGAAGAAAAATCTTTTCGTTTTCAGAGAGAAACACACAAAGAGCATGAAAATACATAGTAGTTTGTCGGGACAGTTGTATTTCGTGTTAACCCCGATATGCTTTTTCACATTAAACATATTTCACTATAATTATTTATATTATTGCACATGTAAGTATCGCTCATGTATACTATCTTAAGATGTACTGTAGCAGGAATTATAGAATATTTGGGATTAAAAAGAACAATTTATCAATTTCAAAATTAATTTTAATTCATAAAACTTATGGTTACCTGAAAAAAATACTTAGAAACACATTTTTTAAAATTTAATCACATTATGGAAACCTTAAGTTTTGCCCTTTTTAATTTAAAAATTTTTTCTTGACAATGAATGTAAAAGTGAAATCAGATATATTGAATAAAATAAGCATAAATTAAATATAAAAGTATAATTTTTTAATATAATTTTTTTTTAAATTCAGCCTTATATTTATTTTTTAAAAATCCATTTGAAGTTGGATTTTTTTAGAGGAGAATTGAATTTTTATCAGTTCATTGTAACACAGTCAAATTTTTCCGCATATATCTCTACCAATGTTCCTGTCATTTCCTTTTCATATTATTAATGTTAATTTTCAAGAAGCACTGCCTTTTCTTTTTTCACTGGAGAATCCTATGTGCTCTTTTGTTTTTTCAAATAAAAAACTGAACTTTTAGTTGAACTGGTCTTTTATTTGAATCATTAGAATTGAGAAACCTTTTCTCAGCAAACTGATTAATACATTCTTGGTGGTTTTCTTCTTCAAGTTGATCATAAAAATTCAACATATTTCACTGGACTCCACTTCCAATTGATTTTGCTCGAATTAATGGGGTAAACAGTATAGTCGGTAAAATTCCTTTTTCAGCCATGTTAACAATGTCAAACAAAAACGAAGAAAATAGCATGCGAGATCAGAGTTGTAATTTTGAACAGAAGCAAAGTCACAGAGCAAATAGTTTATAATGGGCATAGAAGCTTAGCAAAGTGGCCTTAAAAGTTCCCTCGCAACAGGTGTGCTTCCAAATTTGAATTTTATCATTTGTTTCGTCACTGATAAAAGATTTAATTTGTCACTTTGATTAAAAAAACTTTCTTTTTACATGTGATTATAACTTGGAAATTGTCTTTAAAATTACAATGTTTGATACTTTTTACAAATTGCTATGCATTTGCTTTATTTTAAATTTCAAAAAAAGATAGAACTATTTTTCAAGCAAGTTGGTAACTTTTCTGTCTAACTGAATCCTGTCAAGTTTTGGTAAAATGAAATGTAGCTTAGAAAAATGGAGTTGATTGTCTTTTTGGAAAGGGTTCTGGGCAAATGAAATAATCCTGTGAACGGAAATTATTTGATTCTATCAAGTGTAGCATAATATACTATGAAATATGTGCATAAAATATTGTTCTCGTGAAATTTTCAGTAAGTATTTGCATTTTAAAATTTAAAATGCTAATGAATGGTGTAGTACAGCAAAGAATGTCGAAAGAGGTATTGTTTCTCTGAATTGTATGAAAATTGGAAACTAATGTAGTTATTCGTTAAACCATATATTCTAGTTGTACTTTATTTTTTTTTAATAATTTCAATATTGATATTAATGGCTATTTTTATTTTCAGAAGAATAGGAGAATTTAGACAAATGTAGAATTCCAGAATCAAATCAACAACACATGGAAGAAAATTAGAGGCGTAGAAAAAATCCAAGGTCATTATGAGAAGAATTATAAAATTTTTGAGAGGAAAGAAGATAAACTATATACATAAACATGCAGTGTTTTAGCAAAGTTTTCTATGTTTAACGTGGAAGAGGTTCGCAAGTGGAATTAAAAAGATTCTTAGGAATTAAAATTTTTAGATTTTTAAGAACTTTTTTCACTTATATAAGACAGTACATCATTAGCTATGGAAAGAAATTTTTAAAAACATTCTACATAAAAATTCCCAATATATTTTCATTTCAGTGATACTGATTTCCAAACAGTTTTGTATAAATTCTCTCTTGAAAAAGCAGTTAAGTCATATGAATTTTGGAGAAAGTGTTTTGAATATTAAAATTCTATATTCAGCTGAATTTTATTTTGTGCATTAATTTAAAATACAATTTGATTTCTGATTTCAGTATTGCATTCAAAAGAGATATTTCTTCTCATAAAAGATTATATAATTATAAGCCTCTGTTCTCAAAAGTGATGCATCATTTTCATGTTACTTAAAATAAAATAAGGATTTACGTGATCTCACCTGAGATTTCCAATTTTGTAAACAAACAAAATGGCTACCTCTCGAAATGATGTTTTAAAACATCACTTGAGTAATCTGCCCAACGAAAAGCCTGAAGTTTGTCAAATATGCAACAAGGACTTCAATCTCAATGGACATTCATGCTCACATTTACTTATTCATTCCAAAGAAAAGCCTCATGTTTGCGAAATATGTAATGCGGCTTTCTCTGCAAGTAGTTCCTTAAAGAAACATTTAAGTGTTCATACCATGGAAAAGCCTCATGCTTGTGAAATATGTAATAAGGCTTTCTCACAAAGTGGTCATTTAAAAAATCATTTACTTATTCATACCATGGAAAAGCCTCATGCTTGTGAAATATGTAATAAGGCTTTCTCACAAAGTGGTAATTTAAAAAATCATTTGCTTATTCATACCAATGAAAAGCCTCATGTTTGTGAAATATGTAATAAGGGTTTCTCTCGAAGTGGTAATTTAAAAAATCATTTACTTATTCATACCAAGGAAAAGCCTCATGTTTGTGAAATATGCAACAATGCTTTTTCTTCTAGCCATCATTTAAAAAAACATTTGTGTATTCATACCAAGGAAAAGCCTTATGCTTGCAAAATATGTAATAAGGCTTTCTCTCAAAGGGGTAATTTAAATTTACATTTACGTATTCATACCAAGGAAAAGCCTCATGTTTGTGAAATATGTAATAAGGGTTTCTCTCGAAGTGGTAATTTAAAATGTCATTTACTTATTCATACCAAGGAAATGCCTCATGTTTGTGAAATGTGCAACAAGGGTTTCAATCAACGTTTACATTTGAAAAGACATTTACTTGTTCATACTAAGGAAAAGTCTGAAAAGTCTCATGTTTGTGAAATGTGCAACAAGGGTTTCTCTAAAAGTGGTTACTTAAAGCAACATTTACATATTCATACCAAGGAAAAACCTCATGTTTGTGTAATATGCAACAAGGCTTTCTCAC
>BMAV01006038.1:29738-40816 GCA_019973955.1 Trichonephila inaurata madagascariensis
CAAGGAAAAACCTCATGTTTGTGTAATATGCAACAAGGCTTTCTCACTAAGTGTTTATTTAATAAAACATTTGCGTATTCATTCCAATGAAAAGCCTCATGTTTGTGAAATATGTAATAAGGGTTTCTCTCGACGTCATTCTTTAAAATTACATTTACTTATTCATACCAATGAAAAGCCTCATGTTTGTGAAATATGCAACAAGGCTTTTTCTCAAAGTCGTCATTTAAAAAGACATTTACGTATTCATACAAAGGAAAAGCCTTATGTTTGTGAAATATGCAACAAGGCTTTTTCTCGTAGCCATCATTTAAAAAGTCATTTACGTATTCATACAAAGGAAAAGCCTCATGTTTGTTAAATATTCAACAAGAGTTTCTCTGAAAGTGGTTCCTTAAAGAAGCATTTACATATTCATACAAAGGAAAAGCCTCATGTTTGTGTAATATACAACAAGGCTTTGTCTCAAAGAGATTATTTAAAAGAACATTTTCTTACTCATACAAAGGAAAAGCCTCAGGTTTGTGAAAGATTTTAAAATAATTTCTCTCAGATTGGCTCTTTAAATGTACATTTAGATATATATATATAAGTCAAGGAAAAAGGGTCATTTCTGTTAAGGATATCATGTCTTGTGTGTAAAATATCCACAGTATCACTTTGTATTGAAGTTGTGTTATATAAAAAGACATTTACTTATCCATATCAAGGAAAATATTTTTATATGTGCATATTCTGAAGATGCTTTCTCACAAATTTGTTTCTTAAGAACACATTTGTGCATATTCATGCCTACCAAAAATGTTAAGATTTATATTTATTTATCAGTTTCTTTTTCAAAATTCAGTTTTGATTATTATCACCTAGGAATAATTGTTAAATATATATTCATTATAATTGTTAAAGCTTTTAGGATGCTGCACATTTATGCCTTCCAATAATTGGAAGCTTTATATTTATTATAAAACTTTTCTTTTTTTTTTTCAAAATTAAATTTTTATTATTTTCTAGGAATTAAGCCTTATAATTTTTGAATCGAAACAATAACTCTTATTTTTCTATTTTGCTGATCAAACCACTTGTTCACTCATCTATTTTAATTGTAAACTGAATATTAAATGTAAAAAATTAAAATGCGTCTTGTAGTCTATTATTCAAAGTTTAAAATTGTTTTGTTAGATTATTTTTCCAATATATTTATCCGTACGAAATAAATAATTGCACAAGAAAAATTCTACGCACACATTCAGAGAAAAAAACATGTAGATTTTCTAAGATTTCAAGTATTAGAAAACTTTGATAAAAAAAAAAAAGTCAAAATATAATTTAGACAAAAACTAATCCTGGGGCGGAGAAGCCTGAAAGATTTAAAGTTCGGACTATCTTCAAACTTTTCTTTGCACTGCAAAAATGGTAATTTCGTATCATCATTTTGTACTTCCATTCATACCAAGGAAAAGCCTTATGTCTGTGAAATATGCTACAAGGCTTTCTCTGAAAGTAGTTCATTAAAGAAACATTTGCTTATTTATGCCAAGGGAAAACCTCATGTTCGTGAAATATTTTAAAAGAATTTCTCTCAAATTGGTTCTTTAAATGTATATTTATAAATCAAGGAAAAGCCATAATGTTTCTTAAAAGATATATTCTTAAGTATGCTGCTTGCCTTTTTTATCGGATTTATAAATTATGACGACATTTGTTCATTCATACCATTCAAGTCAAGTGTGTGAAATATCCACAACATCGCTTTCTATCGAAGTTGTGTAATATAAAAGACATTTTCTTATCCATAGCAAGAAAAGTTTTTATGTATGTGCAATTTCTGAACACGCTTTCTGTCAAATTTGTTACTTGAAAACATATTTGCTCACAATCATTCCTTCCAAAAGTTTGAAGCTTTATATTTATATAAATTCAACAGTTTATTTTTCAAAATTCAACTGTAATTATTTTCTCCTAATAAATCTTTAAAGCCTTATAATTGTTAAAGTTTTCACTAAATTTTTGCACAAAGACTTCACTTAAAAATTAATTTTTACATTTGCAAATAATACACTGAATTAGGGATACCTACCTAGTAACGAGTTGGGCTTCCTCTGGCCTTGATAACGGCTGCCACACGACGAGGCACAGATTCAAGTTTCCGGAAACGTTCCACGGTAATGACTTGCCAAATATTGGCTAAAGCTGTCCATAATTCAGTAAGGTTCGATGGTGCTGTGTGATGGCCTTTCAAGCCTTGTTCCAAAACATTCCAAAGATGCTCAATAGAATTTAAGTCTGGACTTCTAGATGGCCAATTTATGACAGTAAAGTCACAGGGAAGCTCAGCCAGTAGCCAACCAGGACTTGCGAGAAGTACAGTTGTCTTGCTGTAAAACTCCATTACCGTGCGGATAACAGAACAGCATAAAAGGGTGGAGGTGATCACCCAGCAACTCGAATTGCATTGAGGGAGGTTGGTACTCACACAACAATGCCATGAAAAGCACCCCAGACCATGATTCAGCCACCATGCCCTTGTACAGTTCGAACCTGTTATGCAGGATCCATGGCTTCATGAGCCTGAAGCCATATTCTCAGCCTCCCGGCGTTAAGTAGTCGAAATCGAGACTCATCACTCCATGCTACTCGTTCAGAAGAGGGGGGAAAAAAGGAGCAAATTGATTTTCTCTTGAAATTCATAAATATAAATTTTAAAACTACGTTAAAATGTTTAAATTATTTAATTCATTTAAAATACATTCAAATTCTTCCTGCTAAATATCTTGATCTGCTTTGTCTTTTTTACAAATTTCAGAATTGTATTGAAGCATTTGTAGCGATGGAATGAAATCAACGCAGCAAGTCCCTCATTCTTCCAAAGTGATTTTGTTTCTGAGAATGACTCGAAACAGTTCGAGGCACATTCGATTCCTTAATTTTGTCTTTTTTGACGTTACTCTGGAAAATGGCCTTTCTACAGTGGCATTATTTATTGGTAGGTTGTAAGGCCTTTAATTTAAAGCAAATATAGCTAAATCTCTAAAAAATGGATTCAAAAATGCATTCAGTAATTTGCAATGATCACTTTGAAAGAGCAAATTAATCCACTCAAATTCTGCTAAAATTGGCTGCTGTAATTCAACAATATTTAATTCTATCCTTGTATTAATTTAAGTAAAGGGATAGTAAGGGAAGTAGTTGATTGGAAAGAGAGGAATTCAGGCATTGGCGCAACGCAAAATATTAGAGCCCCTTGCAAAGAGAGTTTTAGAACCCCAAGCCCTAATATGTACTTGGTGTCAATCAGGCTTTGATCTCCTTAGAATACCTGGGCCACCCGCAATGCGAAGTAGTCCGGACCACTGAATCTAGGCAAAAACCTTTCAAAAGGGATTTAATCAGATTTTTATCACATAACCTCTCTAGATGACGAGTGCTTACTTTTGCCATTGTAGGCAATTTTTTTTATAAGTTCAGTGATGCAATGTAAGTTAATTACAAAAATAGATTTTTATTTAATTCAATGCAGTACCGTTGATGATAATGATACAATATACTTAGTTCTGTAAGAATTTGTCCTTTCACAATTACTTTTCCAGTTCAATATTTATGTAGAAATTCTCTCCAAGCCTATTTTTTAAGAATATTACGTGTGTCATTTTCCTGCTTCTATCGGGATTAGAAAGAATCCCATCCTTTCTATTTTTCTACCCGCATAGATAGGCTCTGATACTTGGTGGTGGCGAGGGGGAGAAACTACTTCGTGTCGTTTCGGAGTGGTAAAACATACTGAAACTTCATGTTTTCTTTGGAGACTTAAGGTCACTATTTGCAATTTTTTCGAAACTTTTTTTAATACTTTTATATATGGTTGAAAGTAGCAGGATCTTCAAGTAAAATAACATAAAATTCGCAAAGTAGCTATAGGATTAAAAAAAAAAGTAGCGAAATTCGCACGATCTGGCAACACTACTCGATTCCAGTCCTCTACACTCCCGTCTCTGTGCTTTCTTGACCAGGCAAGACGCGCAGCCTGATAGCGAACAATGAGCAATTGTACTCTCCTAAGTCGGCGGCTCCCGAAACCCATTCGGTAGAGCGAGCGCTGCACAGTCCGTTTACTGACTGTACGACTGGCACTGTCATTCAACTGGGTGGAAATTTGAGCTAATGTTTGGCTTCGCTGGATACGTACAATACGCCTGAGCCGTCTCTCACCACGCACTATCAAGGTTAATTGTCTTTTGCAGTTTGACCGATCTCTAGTTTTTAGTCCACCATCCCTTGTGACGTCTCTCGCGTCCTTCTTCTAACATAACTCCTAAGTTCTTTGACGGCCACGATTAATGGCAAAACTTTTCCAACCCAATACCAAGAAGAGAAACGAATCGAATATGCAAATGAGATATACTTTAAAAGGATAGAAAGTTTGGTGAGATAAAACGGCAAGCCTAGAGATAACTTTGTGCAGAATTGTTTGGAATAAAGGTTAGACGTCCTACAGATCTGGAAGAAGGATACGCTCATCGCAATTGAATATAATAAAGATTAAGAAAGTCTGAGTCTTCTCACCTATTATCAACATAATAGGAATTACTTCAACCTAGGAAGGAAGGTGACTTTATAAAAGGTAATATTTTGTATAGGAAGTTAGATTAGACAGTTAAATTATTATAATTAAGATAAGTGATCTAGTTGCGCGATCTGACTTGAAAATAAGGTTTAATTGTTGGCTCATTTTCACTTTAAGAAAGTTTTTATTTAGAATTAAGTAATTTAAGTTATTCTTAATAAAAGTTGTGTTAAGAATTACATAATGTCTCATCATTTAGATAATCCCACACCTCTAGCTTACGCGAATCACCCCAGACATAGTCATCACAGGATGGCTATGTCTCACCCTGTTTTCTTGGTATACTTTTGACATTGTCTACGTTGACAATCCTAGCTGTCTGACAATTTTGGAAATTTAATTGCCCATGTGTTGCACACCTACGATTTGCCCGCGTTCGAAGGCGTCTAAATCAGGCAGTTTACTCATACTGGCTATTCCAACAATGGAGTATCTGCATGACAGACTGGCACCAAGTAAGTAATTACGTGAGAAAGAGAGAGAAAGATTCGTTTGGCAACAGTAGCGTGTGCTTATTTTTTACTGTGGTATAACCGTATGGAAGTTGACATTCTTTTGGTTTAATTTTATCTAATTAATCTTAACAACTTTTTTATAACTTTTGTTTTCTAATTTATTTATCTAATTAGGTAATTGTCTACTTTGACAATTACCTAACCTAGTGACAATTACCTAGTTCTATGAATTGTTTCAATTTGATGATAATTTGTGGGAGGAATGTTTCTTTGATTTTTTGCTTCCACAAATTATCGATTTTTAAATTATTTATAATTATTCTTGCTGTTAAAAATTAATGTCATTTCTTTCTTTAAATTAAAATACAATATTCTTAAGGGGAATGAAACCATAACAAAAGGGGTTACAATTTTTAGAAATGACTACCTGCATGGCCTGGCGTTGCACAGGCTTCCTCTTATTTTATAAGATCTGATCTGTCTGATTTACTTAGTAATTATCCTTTAAAAATGTTTAGAAATTTTTTTAGAACTGATTGTATAAAGTAATAAAAGAAAATACTATTTCACTATTAAGTTAAAGAGAAATGAATCATTAATATATTATTTTTAAGAAATATACAATGTAATATGATTATCCATTATAACGAGTTATTGAATTACATATAAAGTGCATAATCAGGGCTAATAATTATGAGTTATTTCTACATGTATTAACTGTTTTTATATTTTTCTCTAAGTTGCAGTTACTATACCAAGTGCAGAGAATTCTTTCAGCATATTAAAATTAATAAAGAGTTACTTTCAGTCATGTATGTGTACAGAACGCTTAAATGCCCTTGCTGTGTTAAAACATGTTTATAAATAAACATGTGTTTGTAATTTTACTTGTTAAAGACAATGCTATGCAGAACTAAATAATTTTCTATTGGAAACTTTACCTTTATATCTCAGTTGACTTTGCTTAAAGTGCCTATAACATGTTGAACTAATTATTTAAAATTATTATATAATATTAAGGGAATGTTTCATCAGAAAAAGTGCTATAATTTTCGCAAATTCAATTCAATTAGCCTTAGTTTTAAATATATTTTTCTTATTGAATTACATACTTTAAGCTATTGTTTATTTCATAGTAGATAGAGTTAATATGAAAGTTTTTGATTAATAATAAATATGTATCCATTATGTGTGTGTGATGAAAATGAATCTTATTTTTACAACAAAATGAATAGTAAATAAGATAGAAAAAAATTCAATTCAATGTACATGTAAAAATAAATAGTTGCATAAAATTTCCATTCACAATTTCTACTGGTTATGTCTGTTGACCAGATATTTCTGTTTAGTGTTAAACACTTGAGTTCCATTTTATGCAAACAAAACTTACTTGGAGAAATATATTGACATGTTATTTTGTTATCACTAATATGTATCTAAAGTATCCTTTTATATATAATTATATTTATACTTTAAAAAAAAAGAAATTGGTCATTATAATACACAAGTGCCCAAAATTTGTCTTCGAAACTTATGTCACACAAAAATATCCGAGATTTTGGCCCCAATTAACCCCTTAACAATAACTTTGAACAAAGATTCTCTGTAATTCTCTTCGATAAATATCATAAAATTGATACAAGTACTCTTCTTAGGTCAATATTTGCAGCTAACTCAATGCAACAAATTTATTCAGGACATATTAGATTTATTTTTGCAAAAATATAAAATAAATCTAATCTGTATAATGATAAATCTTCTACAAATTGTATAAGTACCAATAAATGCATATTTGTTATACATAGTAAAAAAAATTTGTGTATCTGTGTGACAGGTTTATACCACACAGTCAAACTCTGAAAAACATGTGTTAATAGGAACCATGCAAATATATTACAATTTTTATTTTTTTGTAAAAGAATTATGGATTTATATATAAAAATGACTTTATTTTGATCATGTAGGAGTGTGAGCAGGACTTTTATATTTAATATATGGACATAAATTTATATTCTATTATACACACATTCTAATTTAAATGCTTTAATTTATTACCATATTTGGAATTCAATTCTCGATAAATCATATATTTTACCTAAGGTAGTGCAGCAAATAGACTTTTAAAATGTTGCATAATTTTTTTACGCGTAATTTTACAAATGGTAAATGATAATTTTGATTTCTAATGTTTGAAAGTGGTACTTGATTCATCATCTAGTATAAACATTAACAGAGCTGTATTAAATTAAGATATTTTTCTATTTCTGTATTTTTCTTTTCCCCTGTAATATTGTAAAATTATTAAGTAAAATAAGTTTTATAAATATATATACTTGTGTGTGTTTTTGATATTGTATGGTTACATGTCAGATTCTTGTGTTCTAATTTTAGATAATTAAATGCTAAAGTACCTCTCTTAACTACTCTGAAAATAAGTAAAATTTAAGTTAACTAAATATAGTATGTTCTTAATATCAAATAAAAATTTGCTTATAAGTATTTACATTCATGTAGAAGTCTACATCTATCCAAAATTCTTTCATTTGTCTTACGGTATTGAAAGCATTATTCAAAGAGTAGTCAAACATATAATAATCCTCACGCTTCATCATTACACTTAGATTTTTTACCGGGATATTAAAAAATGATTTTTTCCCCTACCATCATCCTTTCTTTTACTGATCGAGTAACCATTTCAGCAAAATAAGACATTTCAGAAAGTAAAATGTAAAAGTTTAAGAAGGAAATAATCGTAAGCTTCAGTGGTAAACATATGACGCGATAGTCACGTGTCAAATTTATCACATGATCGTGACGTCGCATGAATTTAGTCCGTTCAGAACAGCTCCGTTCAGTACGCGCTATATATGCAGTTGCCACGGCGCCCTCACTTGCGCACAAACGATGCGCAGCAGTACACAATTTGCATAGCCCTTGCTTTCTCTAATTCAATGGAGTTGGAAGAATGTTATAATTTTGAATCATTTGACTCTATGTAAGTAAAAGATTTATAATATACTGTACTGGGGTTTTTTGATAGTTCGCAAGTTTCAATTTTTTTAATACATTTGTGTTGTATTCTTTTTAACAGATCTGGCCAACCCATATGACCTTCCGGTCTCTTCAGAAGAACATTATAATTCCGCGGGCTGCATATCTAGATATATATTATAAATGCGAAAGTTTGTGAGGATGTTTGGCCGTCTTTCACGCAAAAACAACTGAATGGATTTTAATGAAACTTTACAGTACTATAGCTTATACATCAGAATAACACAAGGCTATAATTTATAAAGATATTGTGTGAAGTGTCCAAAATGTAACGATATTTCTCAAGTAAGAAGGAAAAAAATTCTACCATCTGCAAGCAATTCTGGCGTGCGCTGCAAAAAAGCCCGCGACAGTATATATCTTTTATTTGTGAAGAAACGCTTTTTGTTTTGGCTACGCAAGGCGCTCGCTTCTAATTAATTCCTGTGATCAGCATAATCCCTAATCATTATTATTATTTTTTTTTTATTTCGGAATAAAACTAAGTTTTGAAGGGAGAAGTTGTTATAAATCTCTCTTTATTTGTGTGTGTGTGTGTGTGAATGTTTTTTTTTTATGATTTTATTATACATATTTGGTTGTAAGAAATTGGTCTTTTTTCAAAATAAATGCTTTTATCTGTTCTGGTACTTAAAGTTAATGAACTTTCTCTTTCACACTATATCATTTGGACAAATTTTCAAAATTTGTTTGTGGTTAGTAGTTAATTATAACGCTAAAATTTTAATTGAATAGGCAGATATTGCATTTTTAAGTATAAAAATAATCATAACTACTGTACTATATTTTTTGGAGTGAGTGAGTGAATATTAACGTCACACTGTTCAGCTACACGAGGGCTTTTGGCAACATACCACGTAATTCTGAACCATGGTCAAGTGACGCGTGGATGACACCTAAGCTGGCACCCCTTCTCCTAACTACCACACCAACTTAGAAGGAATATTCTTTGAAATCCACTCTTCCAAGATATATGGCAGCACGGGTTCTATGATGAGTATTTTAGCGGGGAAGGCGAATAGTTTTGTAGCAGATATTGTGTTTTCAGCGGATTGCAAAGATTATTATTTTTGTCGCGAAAAAATAGTTTATGTCAAAATATAAGTGTCTTATGTTTTTGTATGTTAACCTTTTGGAGACGGCGGTTTTCATTTGAAAATTTTCCACAGGACGGCACTTTTAGCCACGCTGACTTCCCCCTTTTTTTGTGACTGATTGATGCTACCGTACACCAATAAAAGAAGCAAGATAGTTGTTAGTCTCCTGCTGTGCAATGAGGATGTCCGCACCTTAGAAAGTCCCTAAATACGAAGATTTCCCTTTCTTATGGAAACATGTTTTCTTTGTGTAATAGTTACTAATGATTTCAGTTCAAGAAATCTAAAAAAATTTATTTTATTTTTTTATAAAAAAAAAAAAGACGATTCCTTACAATTTAAGCTGCATTCCCCCTAGATTTCATCTTCAATATTTTTAAAGTGAATGAAATAGCATAAAAAATTAATTATTATATAAAACTGTGCTGATAATATAAAGCATTGCATAAAAAGAAAAGCTTATTTTTTATTTTAATCAAAGGTACAATAAACTTAACAAAATTTAATTAATTTTATCCAAGTAAAACTTATTTATATTTTAATTTTCACTAAATCCTTAAAATGTAAATTATTATATATTCATTTTTCATTCTATTAAATGCAGGAATTTGCTACCCAAACTTAATTTACGCAGGTGTAAAAAAAATAATCAAATTATAAGTAAGAAATAAATAATGTAATTTTTAATTAATTATAATTATGTATAATCAATAATATAAAATAAAAAGTAAAATGCTGAGCTTTATGTCATAATGTAAAATTTAGATTTTCTTAGATCGTTAAAGAATTATTGTAAAATAGATTAGTACTTTGAGACACACACAAACATACGGCTTCAATCAAGAAGAAAATTGCGTGAAATATGTGTTTTGTTTAAAAGTTGTACGTATTTGCAACATATATATTCCAATAGACATCGTCAAAAATCAACTATGCTTTTTAGGAAACTGCACTATTACGGTGGTATTCACCGCTAACCTGACCCAGCGAGGAAACCTGGAGTTAAGTAACAGGCAATCAAGTTAAAACTAACGCCAGGTTAGAACTTCAATTCACAGCTGTTTTTCGACCTCCAGTTACTTGACTCTGGGTTTCTTAACTGGTCGATTCCCATTGGTCGAAGTAAACCCCGTGACTTCGACATATTTGTTTGCGATCGGAACAGAAGAGTGGCATATTCGTCTCTTTTCAATGTTTATTTTTCAAAATGAATACTTCCAAAGTTTATTTTACACAATTTAGAAAAGGAACACTTGAATGTTATATAAAACAAAGAAACTAATGCGTATAGTTTTTTAAAAAAAAAAAAAAACGAAGCGTATAGTGAAATACCACGGCAATATAATGAGACTGATATGATGGAGTGATGAATCCATGAACGGCACGACAAATCCATCAATGTTATTTAATTAAAAAAAAAAAACCCAGCGTTCTTCGTCAAGAAAGATGTGAAAGACAGGGTGTGGTGAAATATCTAAAGAAATGGAATAGACGGACTTTAAAATGAGGTATTTGGAGCTGATACTGACGTTGCCAATGTCTATGCCATTCGACAGCGACAGTACCAAAACCGAAATTTCAAGTAAGTAAATTTCTTTAGTTATTACATATTTTAATTAAATCTTAGTCAATAAAAAATTGAAAGCTGTTAGTTAATGCCCACTCCCCAGGGAGACTGTCTCACTAAAGAGAAAGCATATTTGGGTTGATTTGTCGAATCGGCCGCTTTTCTCGCCAAGTGTTTTCTCGCCAAATCGATAGGCGCGCCAAATCTGGTAACCCTTCAAAATTTGTTTTCCAGTGAAGGAGAAGTCGGTTTTTTGGCGAAATTGGACGCATGCGTAGTAGATTTCT
>BMAV01006038.1:66746-80857 GCA_019973955.1 Trichonephila inaurata madagascariensis
TTTGGGGGGGTCCGGACCCCCAGGACCCCTCCCTTGTGTGCGCCACTTGTCCCAAATCAACTGCACACGCCCCCAAAGTCACCTGATCTGAATCCTATAGAACACCTGTGGGATTTGCTGGAGCGTAAGATTCGTCAACACAATATATCTAGCAAGGATATGCTGAAGAATGTTCTTAAGGACGAATTGGAGAAGATAAGCGCTGAAGAAACAACTATAAAATTGTTAATTCAATGCCGAAACAACTTCAGGAGGTTCTCAAAAGACGGGGTTATCCAACCAGCTATTAAATAGCTCATTATCCTTTTTAAATATTTTTTTACAGCTTCCACTAAAAAAGTGAACGCAGACTTTTTCTACTTGATTTTTGTAGGTATCGCTACAAATCTGTCTTTATTTTAAAAGCTATGAAAGCAAACCAAATTTACTTTTGTTATTCTCAATACTTGAAATAAACTAAATAAAATATATTTAAAAAAAATTTCAGATTCCAGTTTTTAAATTTTCTTTCGTTATTTTTGTAAGCAATAGTATGTGAACGCAGACTTTTTCTAGCTAGTGTATGTATCACATTTCTTTAATAAAGACACAAAAGTATGAGTTATAAATAATTGCCAGAAGCAGGTTTCTCCTTAGGAACTAATCACTATTTACAATATAGCTTCTTTTTAAACTTTTTTCTCAATGCTTTTTTTAAAAAAAAAAAAATTCTGGTCAGTATTTTTGTGTTACATTGTACAAAACTCAGCTATTCACAAAATAAACTTTTTGTATTCTTTCAAAAATTGCAATTTATTTTATAACACATCTTGATTATGTTACAAAAGGAATTTTGTTGCCATGTATTACAGGAATGTAATTTACATTCATTTGCAGAAAATAATTCTACATCATAATAATTCATTTTATTTTAAACAACTTGTTCCATTATATATGTATATATATATTTTTTTGTATTATTTATAGCAACAGTATTTGTTCTAAAAAAGTTAAATAAGGTTAAGGTGTGTGAAAAATAAAAAGTAAACAAATTATTAGAATTCATAAATTTCTGTTCTCCGGAAGATGTTCTTACTTAAAATATGCAACTGCATCTTGTGAAGATATACAACTTATGTGCTATAATATTTGGCTTATAAAAATTTAGCTGTTTATTATATATTATTCTATTTGAGTTTATGAAAATTTAATCAATATTTATGTTGATTGCTTGTATAAGTATTGTTGTGACTGCTTTTTTAAGTGATGCAACTACAATAGTCAAAATCAATATCTATTGATTTCAACATGATATGTTAATTTTGACATTGAAGTATCTACTTTCTATACTATTTTGATTCTTCAAATAAATATCCTTTCTTTTTAATTAAAAAGTAACCAGTATTTTTGGTAGCAATATCTAAATTTAAAATGCTCTGATGATAATTACATTAAGTTATAAATCATTGAAGGCTGTATTATTAATAAATTTAAAACTTGGGGCTCTAAAAAGATTATTAAACCTTTATTTTCTATCGAGCAAGTAACAGATTGCTCACTGCCTCCAAGTACAAATTATGAAGGTTTGACTTTTTATATTGTCATGTTGACTTTAAACTTTTAAAACTTTATTTTCTTTTATGTTACTTCATTAGGGCTGTGTAATTTTTATCTTACTAATTATGAGGAGCTGTGGTGTACCCAAGGGGAGGGTTCAACCCCTTACCTCCCACACAAATCATTTTTAATTTTCAGCATAATATTACATTGTTTTAGTATGTCATTTATACTAATTATATATTGCCTGATAAGATAAGCATTTGTGCTTTATTTTCTTCATTTATTCTATGAATAATTAATATACGAAAATATCACCCTTCTTTCTGGCTCAATAAGCTTACAAATAGTTCATGAAAGATTTTAATAAAATAAGTAATTTATTTTTCCTCAGCAAATACAGAAATTATATTTTATGATTTTATATGTGCGTTTCATTTACTTATGTTATCATCATAGAATACATTTCATAAATAAGTCCAATTGTTGAAACTGAAAAGTGTGTCTCATTATTGCCGTTAAGAATACCAAAGGCAAATGGAGAAATTAAAGTACTTTTTATTAAAAAATAAAATGCTTAGTTAAATATAGCTTTTATGTATAGTAATATTTTATACAAATTATATGCAGCTCCTATTGTTTTTCAGGCCTCTGAAACATTTTTTTGATTTGGAACAAAGAATGATGTTACTTGAATGAATACAAGAACAATATTATTTTGTTTTTCTACTAGCCTTCTTGCTATTTATGTGTACTTAAATAATCCTTCTTTCATTGCAAATAATCATGCATCACAACTATGTCACAAAGACTTAACAAGAAACTTGTCTGTTTGCCAACCTATATGTCCAAATGGAACTTTTTCATTGCCTGGAAGGAAAACTTGCCATCCATGGTTAAAATGTGATGCTGAAATCACGTTAATATCTACTATTTCTTCAAGTGTTGTCAAAACGGTAAGATTTACTCAAAAATTTTTTTAGGATATAAATTTAAATGCATTATAATCAATCCTATTTTAATAGGGAGTAAACATTTTGTCATTGTTGGCTAAAACAATATTGAATAGAGTGTAGAATGAATTAAAAAAGCATTTTAAAGCATTATTATTTTCATGATATGAAATAAAATTGTTCCATGAAAAATTTTTGATACTTTTATCTCAAATCCCACTATCTTGGAAAGAAGTTTAAACAAGAATTTTACTCCAAAAACTTATTTTAGTTTTCTTAAAAAATATGCTCAGAAACTATAAGTTAAAAATAATTGGTTTAAAGTTAGAAAAAGTTATTGTGCTTTTAAATTTGTGAAATTTAACAGGAGCATTCATCAGTACAGTCGAAGATAGTGATGTTAAGAAAATATATACTCTTCTAAGTAAGGAAACTCATTAATTTTTTTAAAAAAAATCTTTGAAAGAATGTTACTGTAAACATCATATAAAAAGTTTCATTGATATTGGGATGAATGATGAACCAAGACTAACACGTGTATTTCTCATTATATGAATAAACTAAAACTGATTTATTCAAAAAGTGCACCGCTATTGGTTTTTTTTGAAAATAAAACATCAAACTTTCTACTTTTTTGTATAGGAAACAACTTTTCAATGTTTATTGCTTTAGCGTGTTTTCATTCATTTTTAAAAATTGCTTTTTTTTCCTCTTTAGATATATTTTAAACTTGGTATTTATAAATTATCTTTCAACAATATAGACTTTTCATTTATTTTTATTACTATTTCTGTTTATTTTAAATGTAAATTAGGCTATGTAGTTACACATTTAATTTTTGAATTAGATGTAAAATTTAGAAATAAACTAACACATTGGAAATATTTTGTTATTCAGATTGAGAAACAAAAGTTCTTTGATGAAGTAAATAGTTACTGTATTATTAAAAATTTAACTACAAAATTTTTTTATAAATTTAGGGATTGTTTCCTTTTGATTTATTAAATTCATTTGTCTTTTAGGTCTATTTAGCAGAATGGAAAAAGTTTAAAATAGTGCTCTCGGTACTTTCTTCAAAGGAATATGAAAATGATTTTAAGCAAAATCTTTTCATGATCAAATCTCTGAATAGTAATTATACTGTTCAGCTTATTGGCTTTTGTGAAAATAATATTTTAACTCAATATTATGCTCTTGGGAGTACCTTAAATGTGAATTATCATTTAACTCATTCTTTAAAAGCATACGATTCTGTGATGCTGCGTTTAGATTTATGCATTGACTATGCATCAATTATTAATTTTTTACACACAAGCCCTGTTGGCATTAGAGTAATGTGTGACTCAAATTCTCTGGAAAAAACATTGTCACAATTTTTAATCACTGATGATTTAAAGATTATTATAAATGATTTAGATGCTACTCCTGAAGTTGATAAAAAAGGTGTTCTTTGTGGAAACAAACCTTTAGAAGGCTCATTTGTTGCCCCAGAACAATTATGGCCTTTTGCTGAACAGAAGTATAATCTAAAAAGTATGCCAAAGTACAATGAAAAAACTGATGTTTGGAAAATACCAGATATTTGCAATTTTATTTTAGGTGGTAGGGCTGAAACTGATGTTTTAAAATATAAATTGTTTAATTTTCATAAAATTTGTAAAAATAGGGATCCATCCAAGCGACCAAGTGCCAAACTTGTTTTAGAAATGTATAATAATGTTAGAAATGATTTGTAATGGCGACTTTTGTAAAATGTTAAAATGTGGCACTCTTTCCATGAAATTTTTCAGTTGCCATCATTGTAAATATAAAAATTAATATGTTTAGATTTTTTGTTAATATCATGATTTAGTTTTCATGAATTGAGTTTGTGTGTATTGATTTATTTATGTTCTGCATGTTATTTATGTATTTCGAATATATTAAAGAAATGAACTGTTTGTACTGTTTTTGTACTGTTTTTCATTTCTGGCATTAACATGTACCTAGTTTCAATTTTAAAGAAATGTTTTTCAATAAAAATACAAAAAATATTTCAGAATTTACATAAAAAGAAAGAATTTTAAGAAACATACATTGTCTTACATTTTAAATTGCGTTTATTGTATCATTACTTTTTATTCAGTTAGCTTATATCTACATTAAAAATTTATTTTTGTCACTAGTATATACATTTAAGCATGTAGCAGGTACCAGAGGAAGTTATTTTATTTAAATATGTATTTCTTATTGCCTAGAGAAAGAGAAAGTTTAATTATAATAAGTTAAACTTGATTTTATATTTTGTTAATTTTTGCTCTGTTGCATTGATACATAAAATCTATTTGCATCATTTAAAAATATGTCTTAACTACATTTTACTTCAACAATATGCACAGTTAGTATAATTTATAAACAATGTGTGTTATTTATATTAGAAATCATTACCTTTTTTTTAAAAAAAATAGTATCCTTAGATAATATTAAAGCAAAAATGTTTTTAATGTTGTCCAAAAGATGGGTTATCAGCTATTTATTTTTGTATTGATATTTTTTGAAAAGTTCAGAAACCTTATTGAAATTATTGTATAAAGTAATGGTGTCCAAACTTTGTTATTGTACTCTCTTTTAAAAACAATCTAAAC
This sequence comes from Trichonephila inaurata madagascariensis, assembly GCA_019973955.1. NCBI lineage: Eukaryota > Metazoa > Arthropoda > Arachnida > Araneae > Nephilidae > Trichonephila > Trichonephila inaurata. The sequence goes on from BMAV01006038.1 coordinate 71,860, forward strand.
TTTCTGGCTCTCCAGTGGCATCATACAATTTCCGAAATAACAGATCTTGCAGTTTTAAAAAAATGTTTATATCAAAGTTAGAATGAAATAGGTGGAATATATTTAATGTTATGTGAATAAAATAGATTAATATGCATATATATTTTTTATTTTTACACTACATTATGTTATGAAATCTGTTTTCTTGTTAAATATTTCATACATCCCCATGCACTAATTCATACCTCCTGAAGTTCCCAGTATAAAATATGTAAATCAACTCTGTATGTAGTAATAGAACCTTTTAAAATTCAAAGAAAATGTCCCAAATTTATAATAAGCTCCCTTCGACTTTAAACTTAATTAAAACTTACCCTCTCTTCAAGAATGTTTCTTTTTTACGTATTCAAATCGATGTTTTTACACATTTATATGTTCATATACATGTATCCTATTACTGAATACTTTTTTTTCTTCTATATTATATTGTTTTTCATTGAAAAACTTCTATTTTTTAACATGACTCTTATTTATTGGATTCAAGTTTTCAGTGGTAATTTCACTTGAATATAGATTTTGAGTTTTCTCTGGAGTTTTTATTTATTTATTTAATATACAGAAGCAATTTACAAAAATAGCTTAGAAGTTTAGCTACTAAAACAGGACAATATTCTTGATTTTGCTGTGATTTGACTTGGTTGCTTATCAAAAATATAATTTTATTAATATAATAAATTCGATCATTCCATCAGTGTTGTTATTTTTTAATTTAGTCCTTTTTTCATAAAATATAAAATATTTTCTACTAAAGAATTTTAAAAAAATTGAATAAGGGGAAAAAAAATCTTTAAAACTGAAAATTTGTTATTGCTGTTTTTATTAATAATTATAAGTTATATAATTATTCAATGACTCAATATTTTTTTAAGTTGGTATTACACTCAAAATACCATGGAAAAATTTATTTCAAAGAAATGTTAATGCAAAATTATCATTAGCAATTTTTATATATACATATTTGTTACGTATGAATTTCTTTTGAAAGTTTTTATCTATTCATATATTTGAAATTTTCTAAAATCTGCTTATATTGTGCTGAATAGCAATTATTTTACAAATTAAGGCTATGAAAAAAAATAAACTGTTTTGTCAAAGTGTTTAGATAAATTTACTTGTATGTTGTATTGCTATTTTGATAATTAATTCAATGAAATTGGTAATTATAGCAATCTTGTTTGTTTATTTGATTTTAAATAAAGAAAAACAGAAATGTTTTAAGTTTGTGCGATTCATTGGTAGTTTTCATAATTGAGCCTTTACATATGTGGGAATCCAACCGAAATCTTCCAAAAAGATTGGATTCTTCAGATGGCGGGGTTTTTATGGCGTGGTGTCTAGGGGTTTTTAGGGTGTGTTAGTTAATTTCGAAATAAAATAGACAACATAGTTCAATAAAGAAACTAGTTGAAAACTAAACAATTTATTAAGAATTATAGGGGAGTATTTACATGGGGAATATTGCAAAAGAATAGGAAAGTTAGATAAGCATATTTCGGAAGAATAGGGAAGTTAGATCACATTACTTTAAGGGAGGCAATTGAGATTAAATAGAATTCATTATGGTGCTAATAAGACTTACCGCCTGGCGCGGACGAATGATAGAACTCGTTATGGTACTATTAAGATTTACCGCCTGGCGCGGACGAAAATGCGCTGACGCGCGAAACACGACTTCTCTCAACGAATGTTAGTGGGCCTCTGGCGAAAAAGGTTCATGTCGGCGTTTTTAAAAAGGACGCTAGATGGCGTTGATGTGGAATACTGTTTTGATTAGAATTGCCGACCTCGGTAAATGTGATATGATCTAACTTCTTACAAATGGAATATCCTACACATATATTACCAATTATTTTACTAGTAAATAATTTATTATATAATAAAATAAGTAAATTTTTGCCTTACAATAGAATTTTTAAAAAATTTTATAATGGAAAATTTGACAGATATGGATGATATTCATTTTTTATGTGTGTAAAACTGGATTATATTTTTATTGTCCAGATGAATGAAAAATCTTAACTGTTGTGAGGGACATGTTGGGTAATAGCCATTCTTTCACTGAATCTGCAACAATGCTTCTATCAAATGGGAATCCCATGGCTTTACGATCTGTATGAAGATCATCTTTTACCCCACAATAACTTACTGCATCTGTACATATATTTTTATGTGTTAGCTGGCCAACCTGAAAAGAGAAGGATAGGTTATGCATGATGTCTAAGCACAGCAAAATGTTTTTAAACAAATGATACAGACATTATAAGCAGGACATTTTCATATATTGAGATCTCGATAAATTTAAAACAACTTAAAAGAGTATTCAGAAGAATAAATTTACAGGCCATTAGACTTCTGCCTAATCACGTTGAAGGGTATTAAGGATCAATGTACACTATAGTGAAAACTTACAAAATCACTTAGGTGATCTGTAACCATAACAAAAAGATGTAAGTCCATTCCTTTGTCATTTCCTTTCGGAATAAGATTATTTGGCCATCCACAGCTGCAATATTCAGTTGAATGCTCAGTCGTACCTTCTCCCTTAAGCAGCTGCTCGAATTTTTTGTTCTGTTGAAATAGTCACTGGAGTCACGAGAGGATCCACGAGAGTCCAGGATTTACTGAAATAGATTAAGAATTTCATAGGTTGTGAGTAAAATTTTTATATACTGTGAATAAAAGTTTTGTTTTAACAATCTCATACAATGCATGAGCCTACCCCATAAATGAGAAAGTTAAATAGGAGTAACTACTTTCCTGTTGAAATCTTACAAATTACACTTTACAATTGTGAGTTGGGAGAAATTGTGCTGCATTTATGTTGAGTCTTCAAAGAAATTGAACTTGATTGAAAATCTTATATTTAATATTAAAAATTGTGTCTAAAATCTACATCAAAGTTATGAAGCTGCGAAATTTGCCTTTTGCACATTATAACAGAGATGAAATGTTTTGTTTGAAAAAGAATATTTAGAATTACAGTGCAATGTCACTAATAGAATAATCCAACTTCTTGAGAAGGTAAATATGAATTAGACGTAGAAATGTAAATATCATTAAAAGTGTTCTGTTATTTGTAAGTAGAGGGGGTAAAGATTTATTCTCTTGATATATGAAGTAACCATATTTAAAAAAAAAATGTTATATAGGATAGTGAGAGCGATGCCAGGGACTCAAAAAAATTCTTTAGAAACGATGAATATTTTTTAACGAGAACCGGTTATTTAAGTAACACCTTTAATTAGAGTCATCTCTAAGGTTTGTATACAAAATGCCAATATATATACAGCGCTGTTATTAAACCTTTCGTGTTTTGAGGGGCGTTCTAAGGGCCCTAATAGCATAAAATTGGAACCACAAACTCTTGAGGTCATGCGGTCGAAATTCATTAAATAAAAAATAGGATAAAAAGATCACACCGATAGGTGGCACTTCAAGAGGCTGTATGAGTGATAATAACATAGAATTTGGATAGCAGATACTACAGATTATTTTTCGACGCCGGAATGGCAAAGAGATAAAGGTGCGGGACTGTGACTAAGAAATTCACAGGCTCGTGCCCTAATGGACAACAGAACCTCAGTACTATAATCAAATAGTATACAAGTACTAAAAAAGTGAAAAGAAATGTTATACTGAATAAAAAAATTACCATCTTTCACTAATAGGTAATGCTTTAACACTGACTAAACGTAATTTGCATAAACAGAGAATTTTCGCAACATATGCAAATTACTCAGTATGTTAGAGAAACAATACACAAATTACTGTGTTCAATTTGTTGTTGCCATCATGCTGACACCAAGAGAAAAGTTCTGTTAGCGAAACTTTTGTATCTTAATGAAGAAAACGTCTGACCTGCTCAGGGACGTCTTGAGACCCTGGGCCCCTATGCAAAAGAAGCCTTACCTTTGACCCTTAAAGTTGACAGTACATATATGTGATGTCTAATGCTCGTAAAAAAGCTAACCCGAAACAAATCTGCATGATTTACAGTCTCACAAACATGGATTCAAACCGTATCGACCAACTGTTGCCGATAAGAGTAATGATGGTGTATGGTACTAGGCCAAGGTCGAGACATAGACGACAGTCATCACATAATTATGCAGTCTTGCCACTGTAGTCAGTTGGCATGTAGTTCGAACTCGGTTTTTTGGAGACGTATGTTCAGGAATCGTTGGCCATTAAACTTATTCGGATCATAATCTTATTGAGGCTGAGTCGAGAGCGAGATGAAGCCCCAACCTAAAAAAAGCCGAGGTCCTGGGCTCGGGCCCAGTTTGTCCATGCCTTAAGAAGTCCCTGGTCCTGCTCTAAGAGCTTTTTTTCGGTTGAAGACAATACGTCGTGGATTAATGACACACATCACTCTGCCTGACATGATGAAAAAGTTTGAAAGAAAAGGAAACTAGGTATTTTACCAGGTAGATGATGACGTGTTTTGTTCGGGCTGAACGCGTAGAAGATGTGATTTTGGCAGATTAGAACTTACAAAATCCAAAGTCTTCACGTGAGGACAAAAAAGCTGAAGTTTGAGAAACAATTTGGCTACGGTTCTATCCACGATTAGAAATCGAAGCTGTTAGACAGTGGAACGTTCTGTGGATGGATGAGGACTACTTTTGCTATTTTTGCTACTATAGCTAAGCAAATATTCGTAACTGCAGCATCCGGGTAACATAAAATCCACTGTTGTTCATCGGGCCATAGCACATTATAAAGGCTAAGGTATGGTGCGATTTCTCTTTAAATTTCATCATTGGCCCTTGTTTTTTGAATAAGTAACTCATACAGTATTTAAGACTGCTCCATCACTGCACAACGGTATCAAGATATGTTGAAACGTTTTTGTTCCAAAACCTGCAACATGATTGCCTACAGGAAAATTTTTTTATGCATGATGGTGTATATTTCATCATTTTTATTGTGTAGTACAACAGTTGTGTTTGTCAAACTTTCACTGAAGAACTTGTATATGGCCATTTTTTTTCTGCAATTTGGCCTTCACGATCGCCTGATTTCACTCCCATATAAATTCTTATTTTGAGGATATTTAAAGGATAAAGTTCACCAAAAGCTACCCACAACGCATATCAAAAATTATTATTCGGCTTATTCGTGAAATTAACGTGAACTTACTGAGTTCTGCCGTAAAACACACTGTTCTGAGATTGTCAAGAGCTATGAAGAGCCATGGCACTCGTAAAGACCATCTACATAGCTTTTTTGTAACTCTTCACCATCACCCAGTGTCATTTTTTTTTTGTTCTCCATTTAATAAAGTTCCAGTGCATGATCTCCAGCGTCTGTGGTTCAAATTTCATACCATTCACAGCCCTCTAAACATGAAAATTTAACTATAGTAACTCTATGCATGTTGCTGGTCATTAAAATAGAAACAGCTTCAAGGACAAAAGATAAATCCATGTTTATTTTAGAAATACCTCTAAGTATAAGGATAAGTTGATTACAGTTTCAGGTAATTTGGATATACAAAAATCAGTACTCCGGGAGGCCTCTCTGGACAATAATATTTTTAGATGCCTAGGCATAGAATGAAAGAAACTCTGGATGTCAGCTTGAGCTGTTACAATGCATGCGATTTCGATTCTTTCACAGTGTTCATATATTGTAACCACTGGTAGGCTTTGTCATGCCAGTCTCTGTGTGAACGTAGACCAGACGTGCTCAATCAGTGAAAGTTCTGATGAACGCGTCGGTCATGACAAAAGTGCGGTAGGCTTCCCATCGAGGAACAGTAGGATGTTGCATGTGACGTGTAGTCATGCATCTTCCTGTTGGTACTTTGGTCCATGGATAGCTAGCAGATAAAAGCTACAGTAACACTGAGGTGAAACACCGGTTGGTCAGAATACATGTTATACGTTATATTGCGGATGGGGCTAGTATCAAATGGCCCACCACACCATAACTTGATGCTGAGCCAGTACGCCGATGCCTAATACGAGAGTTCCCCAAGGTGCCATAAGCACAGATACGGCCATTATAGTGCTGTATGCTGTGTATGCCAAAGCGTATGCTGTGCTATGGTTTTGCAATTCTTTGTGAGATTCGGTTTGGGGTTCAAAACCAGACTTTTCGGGGGAAGGGGTATAATATTCTCCGTTGCGCCACTATGTCATTCAACACATCATTGCAGCCACAGACGCCTATTCTATATAGTTAGAGGAAGTGCAAAGCAATGACCCCCGTACTAACAGTCCGTGACGCTGCAGACAACGTCTCGGATGCTTGTTGGTGTGCCACACTCCTTAATTCTTGACCTGTGATCTGTTTGATCGATATATACGGACCAGACACACAAGATATTTGTCCCTTCAAGTGTTAGTATGTCGGGTTCGTTGTTAGCCTTCTCGTCGCTCTTTCTATCCATACTGGACCAATCGATTCCATATTTGCTTAACAGGAATCGAATTTCAACCAAAGGGTAGAATTATCCTGCTTACGGTGGGCAACAATTCTTCAACCGCATCCGGACACGTATAGGTTCTTTCTACGCGAAGTGCACCAAGAACTAAGCAAACAAACCAAGAATAAACAAATTCTAGCGAAAAATCAACTATTTGTTCTCTATTCTTATATTGTTTCCAAGGTACATTTTTCCTAACACATCTGTGATGAGGAGTAATCATTTTGAATGTTCATATATATATATATATTGAATTTTTGTGAATAATCTTGCTGAAATAAGAAGCAGTTATTGTTCGAATTTTTAGTTTATTATATTAATATTGACTCAACTAATCGCTGTGTACTCCAAGTCATGACTAGAGCGTGCGCACTCTATGCAACAGACGCCGGTCGAGCGTGAAGTCAAAGTCAGTGTACGAGGTTAGAGAAAAAGTGAATTCTCAGGCTTCTGGCTAGTGGCAGAGTTAAAGTAGTAGTAGTTATGCGAGAAGGTTAGTTGGGAAGTGTATTTGGTTGTATGTTGGCAAACTGACATATAAGGGTGCGACATAGCCATCTGTCGATAGCTATGTCTTGGGGTTTCCGCGTAAGTTAGAGGTGTGGGATTATCGGAAGGATGAGACATTCTATAATTCTTAATATGACTTTTATTAAGAATTTAACTTAAATTACTTAGATATCGAACAAACATATTAAGTGAGAATAAACCAAAGTACGCCGTTTTAACTAACTCAGATCGCGCAATTAGATCACATCAATATAACTAATTAGATCCGCCTAATCTCGTTTCAATAATATACTAGCGTTCAGAATATATTATCCCTACCTTGGTTGAATACTCAATGATTCAGTTACTTTCAGGTAGACTGATGGGCTCGTGTGCAATAGTATGCACTTTGTATAGATTAGCGAGGTGAGCGTCTTGATTCTAAACCGTCGATCCACACTTTTTCATTTCGAACTGAGCTTTCTCTCAATTGCCATTTTTGCTCACTAAANAACTGTTCCACACTAAGCTTTCTCTAAGATTGCCATTGATTCTCATTAAACTTTCTATCCTTTTAAAGGTTGTCTTATTTGCATTGTTGCTTCGTTTTTACTTCTTGGATTTGGGTTGGAAAAGTTTTAGCATTAATCGTGGCCGTCAAAGAACGTAGGAGTTATGTTAGAAGAAGAACGCGAGAGATGTCACAACCCCTCCAAGAAGAAAAACGTGATTTAAGGGTTTTCAACACCCTTAATAAATTACGTGCCTAAATTTTTATTTCTGAATCTCCTTGCTTTCTAAGTTTTATTTAAATTTTAACCTTGAATCCTCATTTTAACTTCTATAATTTCCAATATTTAACTTAACTGTAATTTTCATTATTCATCTTAGAATTAAATTTAATATTCAACTTAATTTTAAATTTAAACTCGTGACAGAAACACAATAAATTTTACTCCATTAACTAGGCCAACATTAACAATTTTGTTGTTTAATAATGGTATATTCTCACTTTTTACATATGTACTTAACTCTATATTTAACGCGACTTAAATATTCTAAAACAAACATTCCACGTTCATTTTTCCTGGGTGCGCAGACCCAAACTCTGCGTCAGGACAAATATTCACCCGTGAGATGGGAGACCGGCTCCACTGCTCCGAGTTGAGGCTACATATCAGCTATGGAACAATACTTTCAGGGTCTGTCACCCTGAAATAAAAACTCTTTAAGTTACTTTGCCAAATCTATATTTACATAATACCAATAAGTTTCACAATTTTTATGCATTATATATCATTTGTAAATTACAATAAACTTTCATTTCCATCCCGCATCTGGTTCCATCAAACTCCCAATGAGCCGCGCAGCGCTGTTAATATTATTGTTAGTGCCCTGACTACGCCGCGTTTCCCTGAACCAGATGCTTCTTAATACGCAACAATACAACAACATATATATACATACATATTATACAATTACAAACATTTTTCAATAAATCATTAAAACAAATAACCAAAGGAATTGTCGCATCTCACGAAGTCATACATCGAAGTAAACAAATGCATAATTACAGTTGTTTTCTCCAACAATTGAGAGAGAAAAAAAATTTTACGTCAAAAGTTCAAAAAAAATATACACTCATTGTAGTGTCAACTTTTGCTTGGATTATAACTTTTAAACACCGCCCGAGACTTCCTTCTTTGCAATAATTCTTCCGACCACTTGTTGGAAAGATCATAAAAAAATGAAACAATACAACCTGATTTTTATATTTAGTCCCCAAACATGACGTCCAATGACGAGGTGCTACCACTGTTCTTTCCTCTTCTCATTCCTTGGCTGCACTGGAATTCTTTATGTTGCCTGCTGTAGGGCTTGTAGTCTCCTTGTCCGCTTTTCCTTGCTTGCCTTGTTGCTTCCTTGGCCGGTCGGGACTCCTGATCGTTTCTTTGGCGTGGACGCAGGTTGTATCTCGGTCCATCTTGAACTCCAGTTGTCTCCGTCTTGTTCTTCTTCCTACTTATATAAATAGTA
>BMAV01006039.1:0-31837 GCA_019973955.1 Trichonephila inaurata madagascariensis
AAAAAGACTGGCCCCTGAGGGGATCGAACCCCGGGCCTTCGCGTTATTAGCACGACGCTCTAACCAACTGAGCTAACGGGCCCAGAAATCGACTCTCCTTCAGCATACCATTTTTTTTGTTCGATGGCTTTTACAAACAATTTAAAATGGAAAAAGACGGGCCCCTGGGGGATCAACCCCCGACCTTCGCGTTTTGCCGACGCTCCCCGACTAACGGGCCGACGAAATGCTCTCCTTCAGCATACCATTTTTTTGTTCGATGGCTCCTTCCAAACAATTGAAAAGTGCAAAAAAAACTGGCCCGGAGGGGGCAACCCACCCCGTTTTGCCGACGCTCTAACCAACTGGCAACGGGCCGGCAAATCGCTTCCTTAGCATACCATTTTTTTGTACGGGTCCCCCCAAGAAAAGTGCAGAAAAAAAAACTGGCCCGTGGGGGGTCGAACCCCGACCTTCCCTTATTAGCACGACGCTCTAACCAACTGAGCTAACGGGCCCCGGGAAAACGGTCTCCTTCAGCATACCATTTTTTTTGATCGGGTCCCTTTCAAACAATTTAAAAAGGGAGAAAAAAAACTGGCCCGTGGGGATCAACCCGACCTTCGCGTTAAGCACGACGCTCAACCAACGACTAACGGGCCACGAAATGACCTTTTCCCTTCAGCATACCATTTTTTTGCATCCCTTCAAACAAGAAAAATGCGGAAAAAGACGGGCCCCTGGGGATAACCCGCGACCTTCGCGTTATTAGCCCGACGCCTAACCAACGAGCAAAGGGGGCGAAATCGACCTCCTTCGCCCATTTTTTTGAATGGCCCCCTTCCAAACAATTGAAAAGGCAAAAAGGGCCCGTAGGGATCGAACCCGGCCTTATTAGCACGACCTTCCCAAATGAGCTCGGGGGGAGAAATCGACTCTCCTTGCATACCATTTTTTTGTATCATGGCCCCCTTCAAAAATTGAAAAGTGCAGAAAAAAAAACGGCCCGTGAGGGGGTCGAAAACCCCCGACCTTCGCGTTATTAGCACGACGCTCAACCAACTGGCTAACGGGCCACGAAATTTCCTTTTCCTTACACCATTTTCTGTATATCTTTCCAAACAATTGAAAAGTGCAGAAAAAAGACTGGCCCGTAGGGGGTCGAACCCGGACCTTTGCGTTTTTTGCACGACGTCTAACCCAATGAGTAACGGGCCACCGAATCGACCCCCTTCAGCATACCATTTTTTTGTATCGTGCCCCCCCAAACAATTGAAAAGTGCAGAAAAAAACTGGCCCGTGAGGGGGTAACCCCGGGCCTTTGGTTTTGGACGCTCTAAACCCAATGAGCTAACGGGCCAGAACGACTTCCTTCCAGCATACCATTTTTTTTGTTCGATGCCCCTTTTAAACAATTGAAAAGGCAGAAAAAAGATCCCCTGAGGGGGTCGAACCCGCGACCTTTGCGTTATTGCACGACCCAACCCTCCAACGGGGGAAATGCCCCCTTCAGCATACCATTTTTCGTTCGATGGCCCTTCAAACAATTGAAAAGTGCAGAAAAAACTGGCCCGTAGGGGATGAACCCGCGACCTTCGCGTTATTAGCACGACGCTCTAACCAACTGAGCTAACGGGCCGACGAAATCGACTCTCCTTCAGATACCATTTTTCTGTATCGATGGCTCCCTTACAAACAATTGAAAAGTGCAGAAAAAAGACTGGCCCGGGGGATCGAAAACCCCCGACCTTCGCGTTATTAGCACGACGCTCTAACCAACTGAGCTAACGGGCCCACGAAATCGACTCTCCTTCAGCATACCATTTTTCTGTATCGATGGCTCCCTTCCAAAAAATTGAAAAGTGCAGAAAAAAAGACTGGCCCGTGAGGGATCGAACCCGCGACCTTCGCGTTATTAGCACGACGCTCTAACCAACTGAGCTAACGGGCCGACGAAATCGACTCTCCTTCAGCATACCATTTTTCTGTATCGATGGCTCCCTTCCAAACAATTGAAAAGTGCAAAAAAGACTGGCCCGTGAGGGATCGAACCCGCGACCTTCGCGTTATTAGCACGACGCTCTAACCAACTGAGCTAACGGGCCGACGAAATCGACTCTCCTTCAGCATACCATTTTTCTGTATCGATGGCTCCTTCCAAACAATTGAAAAGTGCAGAAAAAACGGCCCGTGAGGGATCGAACCCGACCTTCGCGTTATTGCGACGCTCAAACCAACTGAGCTAACGGGCCGACGAAATCGACTCTCCTTCAGCATACCATTTTTCTGTATCGATGCCTACAAACAATTGAAAAGTGCAGAAAAAAGACTGGCCCGTGAGGGATCGAACCCGCGACCTTCGCGTTATTAGCACGACGCTCTAACCAACTGAGCTAACGGGCCACGAAATCGACTCTCCTTCAGCATACCATTTTTCTGTATCGATGGCTCCCTTCCCAAAAAATTGAAAAGTGCAGAAAAAGACTGGCCCGTGAGGGATCGAACCCCGACCTTCGCGTTATTAGCACGACGCTCTAACCAACTGAGCTAACGGGCCGACGAAATCGACTCTCCTTCAGCATACCATTTTTTTGTTTGATGGCTCCCTTCAAACAATTGAAAAGTGCAGAAAAAGACTGGCCCGTGAGGGGATCGAACCCGCGACCTTCCCCGTTTTAGCCAGCTCTAACCAACTGAGCTAACGGGCCGACGAAATCGACTCTCCTTCAGCATACCATTTTTCTGTATCGATGGCCCCTTAACAATTGAAAAGTGCAGAAGGGCTGGCCCGTGAGGGGATCGAACCCGCGACCTCGCGTTATGCGACGCTCAACCAACGGCTAACGGGCACGAAATCGACTCTCCTTCAGCATACCATTTTTCTGTATCGATGGCCCTTCAAACAATTGAAAAGTGCAGAAAAAAAGACTGGCCCGTGAGGGGATCGAACCCGCGACCTTCGCGTTATTAACGACGCTCTAACCAACTGAGCTAACGGGCCGACAATCGACTCCCTTCAGCATACCATTTTTTCTGTATCGATGGCCCTTCCCAAAAAATTGAAAAGTGCAGAAAAAAGACTGGCCCGTGAGGGGATCAACCCCCGACCTTCGCGTTATTAGAAAGACGCTCTAACCAACTGAGCTAACGGGCCACGAAAAAAGACTTCCTTAGCATACCATTTTTCTGTTCGGATGGCCCATTACAAACAATTGAAAAGTGCAGAAAAAGCTGGCCCGTGAGGATCGAACCCGACCTTCGCGTTATTAGCACGACGCTCTAACCAACTGAGCTAACGGGGGCGAAATCGACTCTCCTTCAGCATACCATTTTTTCTGTTCGATGGCTCCCCTTAAACAATTGAAAATGAAAAAGACTGGCCCGTGAGGGGGTGAACCCGCGACCTTCGCGTTATTGCCGACGCTCTAACCAACTGAGCTAACGGGCCACGAAATCACTCTCCTTTAGCATACCATTTTTCTGTATCGATGGCCCCCCCCAAAAAAATTGAAAAATGCAGAAAAAAAAAAGGCCCCTGAGGATCGAAACCCCCCTTCCCTTATTAGCACCGCCTAACCAACTGAGCTAAAGGGCCGAGAAATCGACTTCCTTCAGCATACCATTTTTCTGTATCGATGGCCCTTCAACAATTGAAAGTGCAGAAAAGACTGGCCCGTGGGGATGAACCCGCGACCTTCGCGTTATTACGACGCTCTAACCAACTGAGCTAACGGGCCGACGAAATCGACTCTCCTTCAGCATACCATTTTCTGTATCGATGGCTCCTTCAAACAATTGAAAAGTGCAGAAAAAAGACAGCCCGTGGGGGGTCGAACCCGCGACCTTCGCGTTATTGAACGACGCTCTAACCAACTGAGCTAACGGGCCCCAAATCGGCTTTCAGCATACCATTTTCTGTATCGATGGCTCCCTTCCAAACAATTGAAAAGTGCAGAAAAAGCGGCCCCCTGAGGATCGAACCCGACCTTCGCGTTTTGCACGACGCTCTAACCACTGAGCTAACGGGCCGACGAAATCGACTTTCCTTCAGCATACCATTTTCTGTATCGATGGCTCCCTTACAAACAATTGAAAAGTGCAGAAAAAAAGACTGGCCCGTGAGGGGATCGAACCCGCGACCTTCGCGTTATTAGCGACGCTCTAACCAACTGAGCTAACGGGCCGGACGAAATCGACTCTCCTTCAGCATACCATTTTTCTGTATCGATGAAACCTTCAAACAATTGAAAAGTGCAGAAAAAAGACTGGCCCGTGAGGATCGAACCCGCGACCTTCGCGTTATTAGCGACGCTCTAACCAACTGAGCTAACGGGCCGACGAAATCGACTCTCCTTCAGCATACCATTTTTTCTGTATCGATGGCTCCCTTCCAAACAATTGAAAAGTGCAGAAAAAAGACTGGCCCGTGAGGGGATCGAACCCGCGACCTTCGCGTTATTAGCCGACGCCCTAACCAACTGAGCTAACGGGCGACGAAATCGACTTTTTCCTTCAGCATACCATTTTTCTGTACGATGGCTCCTTCCCAAAAAATTGAAAAGTGCAGAAAAAAAGACTGGCCCGTGAGGGGATCGAACCCGCGACCTTCGCGTTATTAGCACGACGCTCTAACCAACTGAGCTAACGGGGGCCACGAAATCGACTCTCCTTCAGCATACCATTTTTCTGTATCGATGGCCCTTCAAACAATTGAAAGTGCAGAAAAAGACTGGCCGTGAGGATCGAACCCGCGACCTTCGCGTTATTAGCACGACGCTCTAACCAACTGAGCTAACGGGCCGACGAAATCACTCTTTCCCTTTAGCATACCATTTTTCTGATCGATGGTCCTTCCAAACAATTGAAAAGTGCAGAAAAAAGACTGGCCGTGGGGGATTTGAACCCGCGACCTTCGCGTTATTAGACGACGTTAACCAACTGAGCTAACGGGCCGACGAAATCGATCTCCTTCAGCATACCATTTTTCTGTTTGATGGCCCCTTCAAACAATTTAAAAGTGCAGAAAAGACTGGCCCGTGGGGATCGAACCCGCGACCTTCGCGTTATTAGCTGACGCTCAACCAACTGAGCTAACGGGCGACGAAATCGGACTCTCCTTCAGATACCATTTTTCTGTACGATGCCCTTCCAAAACAATTGAAAAGTGCAGAAAAAGACGGCCGTGGGGGTCAACCCGCGACCTTCGGTTATTAGCACACCCAACCAAAGGCTAACGGGCCGACGAAATCGACTCTCCTTCAGCATACCCTTTTTTTTATCGATGGCTCCCTTCCAAACAATTGAAAAAATGCAGAAAAAAAAGGGGGCCCCCTGGGGGGTCGAACCCCCGACCTTCGCGTTATTAGCCCCGACGCTCTAACCCTGAGCTAACGGGCCGGCGAAATCGACTCTCCTTCAGCATACCATTTTTTTGTATCGGGTCCTTCCAAAAAAATGAAAAATGCAGAAAAAAAAGGGGGCCCCTGGGGATCGAACCCCGACCTTCGCGTTATTAGCACGACGCTCTAACCAACTGAGCTAACGGGCCGTAGAAATCGACTCTCGGCATACCATTTTTTTTCTGTGTCGATGGCTCAATTACAAACAATTGAAAAGTGCAGAAAAATGAATTGGCCCGTGAGGGGATCGAACCCACGACCTTCGCGTTGTGCTGACGCTCTAACCAACTGAGCTAACGGGCCCGACGAAATCGACTCTCCTTCAGCATACCATTTTTCTGTGTCGATGGCTCCCTTCCAAACAATTGAAAAGTGCAGAAAAATGATTGGCCGTGACGGGATCGAACCACGACCTTCGCGTTATTAGCACGACGCTCTAACCAACTGAGCTAACGGGCCGACGGAAATCGACTCTCCTTCAGCATACCATTTTTTCTGTATCGATGAAACCACTTACAAACAATTGAAAAGTGCAGAAAAAAGACTGGCCCGTGGGGATCGAACCCGCGACCTTCGCGTTCAGTAGCGACGCTCTAACCAACTGGGCTAACGGGCCAGAATGAAATCGACTCTCCTTCAACGCCACCATTTTTTTCTGTATCGATTGCCTCCCTTCAAACAATTGAAAGTGCAGAAAAAGACTGGCCCGTGAGGGGATCGAACCCGCGACCTTCGCGTTGTGCTGACACGCTCTAACCAACTGAGCTAACGGTGACAAAATCGACTCTCCTTCAGCATACCGGTACTGCATACATCGTGGCTCCCTTCCAAACAATTGAAAAGTGCAGAAAAAAGACTGGCCCGTGAAAGGGGATCGAACCCCGCGACCTTCGCGTTGTGTACGACAGCTCTAACCAACTGAGCTAACGGGTCGACGAAATCGACTCTCCAGCTGTACCATTTTCTGTATCGATGAAACCCTTCAAACAATTAGAAAGATGCAGAAAAAGACTGGCCGTTGGGGATCGAACCACGACCTTCGCGTTATTAGCACGACGCTCTAACCAACTGAGCTAACGGACCGGACGAAATCGACTCTCCTTCCAGCATACCATTTTTTCTGTATCGATGGCTCCCTTACAAACAATTGAAAGTGCAGAAAAATGCAGCCCGTGAGGGGATCGAACCCCTTCGCGTTGTGCTTTGACGCTCCAACCACCCTGAGCTAACGGGCCGACGAAATCGACTTTCCTTCAGCATACCATTTTTTCTGTATCGTGGAAACCACTTCCCAATAATTGAGTGCAGAAAAAAGACTGGCCCGTGGGGAGATCGAACCCGCGACCTTCGCGTTATTGCTGACGCTCTAACCAGCCGAGCTAACGGGCCGACGAAATCGACTCTCCTTCCAGCATACCATTTTTCTGTATCGTGAAACCATACAAACAGGTGAAAAGTGCGAAAAAGGCGGCCCGTGAGGGGATCGAACCCGACGCTTCGCGTTATTAGCACGACGCTCTAACCAACTGAGCTAACTTGGCGGGCCTACCACGAACTCGACTCTCCTTCAGCATACCATTTTTCTGTATCGATGCTCTCCATACAAACAATTGAAAAGTGCAGAAAGACTGGCCCGTGATGGGATCGAACCCGCGACCTTCGTTATTAGCACGACGCTCTAACCAACTGAGCTAACGGGCCTACGAACTCGACTCTCCTTCAGCATACCATTTTTCTGTATCGATGGCTCCCTTCCAAACAATTGAACAGTGCAGAAAAAAAGACTGGCCCGTGAGGGGATCGAACCCGCGACCTTCGCGTTATTAGCACGAAGCTCTAACCAACTGAGCTAACGGGCCTACGAACTCGACTCTCCTTCAGCATACCATTTTTCTGTATCGATGGCTCCCTTACAAACAATTGAAAAGTGCAGAAAAAAAGACTGGCCCGTGAGAGAATCGAAACCGCGACCTTCGCGTTATTAGCACGACACACCAACCAACTGAGCTAACGGGCGGACGAAATCGACTCTCCCTTCAGCATACCATTTTCTACTGTACATCGTGGCTCCCTTCCAAACAATTGAACAGTGCAGAAAAAGAAGACTGGCCCGTGATGGGATCAGACCCGCGACCTTCGCGTTGTGCTTTACGAACGCTCTAACCAACTGAGCTAACGGGCCTACGAACTCGACTCTCCTTCAGCATACCATTTTTCTGTATCGATGGCTCCCTTCCAAACAATTGAAAAGTGCAGAAAAAGAAGACTGGCCCGTGATGGGATCGAACCCGCGACCTTCGCGTTATTAGCACGACGCTCTAACCAACTGAGCTAACGGGCCTACGAACTCGACTCTCCTTCAGCATACCATTTTTCTGTATCGATGGCTCCCTTCCAAACAATTGAAAAGTGCAGAAAAAGACTGGCCCGTGAGGGGATCAGACCCGCGACCATCGCGTTAATGCTGACACCACACCAATAGCGAGCTAACGGGCGGACGAAATCGACTCTCCTTCCAGCATACCATTTTCTGTATCGGTAAGCTCCCTTCCAAACAATTGAACAGTGCAGAAAAAAGACTGGCCCGTGAGGGATCAGACCACGACCTTCGCGTTATTAACGACACGCAACCAACTGAGCTAACGGGCGGACGAAATCATTTCTCCTTCAGCATACCATTTTCTGCATCGATGGCTCCCTTCAAACAATTTGAGCAGTGCAGAAAAAAAGACCTGCCCGTGAGGGATCGAACCCGACCTTCGCATTTATTAGCACGACACACCAACTTCGCTTCCTGGCTAACGGGGCGGACGAAATCGACTCTCCTTCAGCATACCATTTTTCTGTATCGATGGCTCCTTCCAAACAATTGAACAGTGCAGAAAAGGGCTGGCCGTGAGAGTCGAACCCACGACCTTCGCGTTATTAGCACAGCTCTAACCAACTGAGCTAACGAGGCCTACGAACTCGACTTCTCCTTCAGCATACCATTTTTCTGTATCGATGGCTCCCTTACAAACAATTGAAAAGTGCAGAAAAAAAGACTGGCCCGTGAGAGAATCGAAACCGACCTTCGCGTTATTAACTTTGACCACACACCAACCAACTGAGCTAACGGGCGGACGAAATCGACTCTCCTTCAGCATACCATTTTTCTGTATCGATGAAACCACTTCCAAACAATTGAACAGTGCAGAAAAAAAGACTGGCCCCGTGGGGGATCGAACCCGCGACCTTAACGTTAATGCTTTGAAACACCAACCAACTGAGCTAACGGGCGGACGAAATCGACTCTCCTTCAAAGCTGCCACCATTTTCTGTATCGATGGCTCCCTTCCAAACAATTGAACAGTGCAGAAAAAAAGACCTGCCCGTGAGGGGATCGAACCCACGACCTTCGCGTTATTAGCACGACTTACCCAACCAACTGAGCTAACGGGCGAGGACGAAATCGACTCTCCTTCAGCATACCATTTTTTCTGTATCGATGAAACCCTTCCAAACAATTGAGCAGTGCAGAAAAAGTTGTGGCCCGTGAGGGGATCGAACCCACGACCTTCGCGTTATTAGCACAGCTCTAACCAACTGAGCTAACGGGCCTACGAACTCGACTCTCCTTCCAGCATACCATTTTTTCTGTATCGATGGCTCCTTACAAACGGGTGAAAAGTGCAGAAAAAAAAGGCAGCCCCGTGAGAGAATCCAGAAACCGCGACCTTCGCGCACGTTATTAACGACACACCAATAACTGAGCTAACGGGCGGACGAAATCGGCTACTCCTTCAGCATACCATTTTCTGCTTGTCGATGAAACCAGCTTCCAAACAATTGAACGGTACAGAAAAAGAAGACTGGCCCGTGATGGGGATCGAACCCGCGACCTTCCTTCGCGTTATTAGCACGACGCTCTAACCAACTGAGCTAACGGGCCTACGAGCTCAACTCTCCTTCAGCATACCATTTTTCATCGGTGGCTCCTTCCAAACAATTGAAAAGTGCAGAAAAAGACTTTGGCCCGTGATGGGATCGAACCCGCGACCTTCGCGTTATTAGCACGACGCTCACAACCAACTGAGCTAACGGGCTACGAACTCGACTCTCCTTCAGCATACCATTTTCTGTATCGTGGCTCCCTTCAAACAGTGAAAAGTGCAGAAAAAAGACTGGCCCGTGAGGGGATCGAACCCACGACATCGCGTTATTCTTTGTTTTACCAACCAACTGAGCTAACGGGATGACGAAATCGACTCTCCTTCAGCATACCATTTTTCTGTATCGGTAAACCACTTCCAAACAATTGAAAAATTGCAGAAAAAGACTTGGCCCGTAAGGGGATCGAACCCACGACCTTCGTTATTAGCACGACGCTCACAACCGCTGACTAACGGGCCGACGAAATCGACTCTCCTTCAGCATACCATTTTTCTGTATCGATGAAACCCTTCCAAACAATTGAAAGTGCAGAAAAAAAGACGGCCGTGAGGGGATCGAACCCGCGACCTTCGCGTTATTAGCACGACGCTCTAACCAACTGAGCTAACGAATGGCCGGCAAAATCGACTCTCCTTCAGCATACCATTTTTCTGTATCGTGGCTCCCTTCAAACAATTGAAAAGTGCAGAAAAAAGACTGGCCCGTGAAGGGGATCCAGACCGACCTTCGCGTTATTGCTGACGCTCTAACCAACTGAGCTAACGGGCCGACGAAATCGACTCTCCTTCAGCATACCATTTTTCTGTATCGATGGCTCCCTTCCAAACAATTGAAAAGTGCAGAAAAAAGACGCTGGCCGTGAGGGGGATCGACCCCACGACCTTCGCGTTTATAGCACGACGCTCTAACCAACTGAGCTAACGGGCCGACGAAATCGACTCCTCCTTCCCGGCATACCATTTTTCTGTATCAGTGGCTCCCTTCCAAACAATAGAAAAGTGCAGAAAAAAAGACTGGCCCGTGGGGATCGAACCCGCGACCTTCGCGTTATTAGCACGACGCTCTAACCAACTGAGCTAACACTGGGGCAGGATGAAATCGACTCTCGGCATACCATTTTTCTGCAGCCATCGATGGCTCCCTTACAAACAATTGAAAAGTGCAGAAAAAAGGCGGCCCGTGAGGGGTATCGAACCCGCGACCTTCGCGTTATTAGCACGACGCTCTAACCAACTGAACTGGCGGGCCGGCAAAATCGACTCTCCTTCAGCATAACATTTTTTTGTATCGATGGCTCCCTTCAATCAATTGAAAAGTGCAGAAAAAGAAACTGGCCTAGGTAGATCGAACCCGCGACCTTCGCGTTATTAACTTTGACGCTCTAACCAACTTAGCTAACGTGCCGACTAATCGACTCTCCTTCAGCATACCATTTTTCTGTATCGTGAAACCCTTCAAACAATTGAAAGTGCAGAAAAAAGACTGGCCCGTGGGGCGATCGAACCCGCGACACCTTCGCGTTATTAGCACGACGCTCTAACCAACTGAGCTAACGGGCCGACGAAATCGACTCTACTCCTTTAGCATACCATTTTTCTGTATCGATGGCTCCCCTACAAACAATTGAAAAGTGCAGAAAAAGGCAGCCCGTGGGGATCGAACCCGCGACCTTCGCGTTATTAGCACGACGCTCTAACCAACTGAGCTAACGGGCCGACGAAATCGACTCTCCTTTTGCATACCATTTTTCTGTGTCGGTGAAAACCAATTACAGAAAGCAATTGAAAAGTGCAGAAAAAAGGCGGCCCGTGAGGGGATCCGAACCCGCGACGCTTCGCGTTATTAGCACGACACTCTAACCAACTTCAGGCTAACGGGCCGACGAAATCGACTCTCCTTCAGCATACTACCATTTTTCTGTGTCGATGGCTCAGTACAAACAATTGAAAAGTGCAGAAAAATGATTGGCCCGTGAGGGGATCGAACCCGCGACCTTCGCGTTATTAGCGACGGCGCTCTAACCAACTGAGCTAACGGGCCGACGAAATCGACTTTCTCCTTCAGCATACCATTTTTCTGTATCGATGGCTGCCTACAAACAATTGAAGAGTGCAGAAAAAGACTGGCCCGTGAGGATCGAACCCGCGACCTTCGCGTTATTAACTGACGCTCTAACCAGCTGAGCTAACGGGCCGACGAAATCCGACTTTCTCCTTCAGCATACCATTTTTCTGTGTCGATGGCTCCTTCCAAACAATTGAAAAGTGCAGAAAAATGATGAATTGGCCCGTGAGGATCGAACCCGCGACCTTCTCGTTATTAGCACAACGCTCTAATAACCAACTGGCTAACGGGCCGACGAAAACGACTCTCCTTCAGCATACCATTTTTCTGTATCGATGGCTCCCTTCCAAACAATTGAAAAGTGCAGAAAAAAGACACAGCCCGTGAGGGGATCGAACCCGCGACCTTCGCGTTGTGCTGACGCTCTAGCCAACTGGGCTAACGGGCCGACGAAATCGACTCTCCCCTTCAACGCTACCATTTTTCTGTATCGATGGCTCCTTCCGTAATTGAAAAGTGCAGAAAAATACTGGCCCGTGAGGGGGATCGAACCCGCGACCTTCGCGTTGTGCTGACGCGCTCTAACCAACTGAGCTAACGGGCCGACGAAATCGACTCTCCTTCAACGCCCACCATTTTTCTGTATCGATGGCTCCTTCCAAACAATTGAAAAGTGCAGAAAAAAAGACTGGCCCGTGAGAGATCAGGAACCCGCGACCTTCGCGTTATTAGCACGACGCTCCTAACCAACTGAGCTAACGGGCCGACGAAATCGACTCTCCTTCAGCATACCATTTTTTCTGTATCGATGGCCTTCCAAACAGGTGAAAAGTGCAGAAAAAAAGACTGGCCCGTGAGGGGATCGAACCCGCGACCATCGCGTTATTAGCACGAGACACCAACCAACTGAGCTAACGGGCGGACGAAATCGACTCTCCTTCAGCATACCATTTTTCTGTATCGATGGCTCCCTTCCAAACAATTGAAAAGTGCAGAAAAAGAAGACTTGCCCGTGAGGGGATCGAACCCGCGACCTTCGCGTTATTAGCACGACGCTCTAACCAGCGCTGAGCTTCGCGGGCCTACGAACTCGACTCCCCTTGGCATGCCATTTTTCTGTATCGATGGCTCCCTTCCAAACAATTGAAAAGTGCAGAAAAAGAAGACTGGCCCGTGAGGGGATCGAACCCGCGACCTTCGCGTTGACAGCACGATATACAACGCTGGGCTAACGGGCCCGGCAAAATCGACTCTCCTTCAGCATACCATTTTTCTGTATCGATGGTTCCCTTCAAACAACTGAAAGTGCAGAAGAAAGACTGGCCCGTGAGGGGATCGAACCCGCGACCTTCGCGTTATTAGCACGATGCTCTAACCAACTGAGCTAACGGGCCGACGAAATCGACTCTCTTTCAGCATACTATTTTTCTGTATCGATGAAACCTTCCAAACAATTGAAAAGATGCAGAAAAAAGACTGGCGGCCCGTGGGGGGATCGAACCCACGACCTTCGCGTTATTAGCACGACGCTCTAACCAACTGAGGCTAACGGGCCGACAAAATCGACTCTCCTTCAGCATACCATTTTTTCTCAGCATCGTGGCTCCCTTCCAAACAATTGAAAGTGCAGAAAAAAGGCTGGCCGTGAGGGGGATCAGACCCGCGACCTTCGCGTTATTAGCACGACGCTCTAACCAACTGAGCTAACGGGCCGACGAAATCGACTCTCCTTCAGCATACCATTTTTCTGTGTCGATGGCTCAATTACAAACAATTGAAAAGTGCAGAAAAAAAGACTGGCCCGTGAGGGGATCGAACCCGCGACCTTCGCGTTATTAGCACGACGCTCTAACCAACTGAGGCTAACGAAGACCGACTGTATCGACTCTCCTTCAGCATACCATTTTTCTGTATCGATGGCTCCCTTCCAAACAATTGAAAAGTGCAGAAAAAAAGACTGGCCCGTGAGGGGATCGAACCCGCGACCTTCGCGTTATTAGCACGACGCTCTAACCAACTGAGCTAACGGGCCCGGCAGAAATCTACTCTCCTTTAGCATACCATTTCTGTATCGATGAAACCACAAACAATTGAAAAGTACGGAAAAAAAGACTGGCCCGTGAAGGGGGATCGAACCCGCGACCTTCGCGTTATTAACTTTGACGCTCTAACCAACTGAGCTAACAGACTGACGAAATCGACTCTCCTTCAGCATACCATTTCTGTCGATGGCTCCTTCCAAACAATTGAAAAATTTAAAAGACTGGCCCGGAGGGGATCGAACCCACGACCTTCGCGTTATTAGCACGTCGCTCTAACCAACTGAGCTAACGGGCCGACGAAATCGACTCTCCTTTAGCATACCATTTTTTCTGTATCGATGAAACCACAAACAATTGAAAGTGCAGAAAAAAAGACTGGCCGTGGGGGATCAGACCCGCGACCTTCGCGTTATGCTTTGACGCTCCTAACCAACTGAGCTAACGGGCCCACGAAGTCGAGTCTCCTTCCAGCGCCACCATTTTCTGTATCGATGGCTCCCCTACAAACAATTGAAAAGTGCAGAAAAAAAGGCTTGGCCAATGTGAGGGGGATCGAACCCGCGACCTTCGCGTTATTAGCACGACGCTCTCTAACCAACTGAGCTAACGGGCCGACGAGTGAGTCTCCTTCAGCATACCTACCATTTTTCTGTCGATGGCTCAATTACAAACAATTGAAAACAGTGCAGAAAAAGACTGGCCCGTGATGGTTCGGGATCGAACCGCGACCTTCGTTATTAGCACGAACGCTCCTAACCAACTGAGCTAGCAGACTACGAACTCGACTCTCCCTTCAGCATACCATTTTTCTGTATCGATGGCTCCCTTCCAAACAATTGAAAAGTGCAGAAAAAAAGACTGGCCCGTGATGGGGATCGAACCACGACCTTCGCGTTATTAGCACGACGCTCACAACAACTGAGCTAACAGACTCTGAACTCGACTCTCCTTCAGCATACCATTTTCTGTATCGATGGCTCCCTTCCAAACAATTGAAAAAGTGCAGAAAAAGGCTGGCCCGTGAGGATCGAACCCGCGACCATCGCGTTATTATACGACACACCAACCAACTGAGCTAACGGGCGGACGAAATCGACTCTCCTTCAACGCCACCATTTTCTGTATCGATGGCTCCCTTCCAAACAATTGAACAGTACAAAAAAAAAAGACTGGCCCGTGAGGGGGATCGAACCCGGACCTTCGCGTTATTGCTGACACACCAACCAACTGAGCTAACGGGCGGACGAAAATCCGACTCTCCTTCCAGCATACCACCATTTTCTGTATCGATGAAACCACTTCCAAACAATTGAACAGTGCAGAAAAAAAGACCTGCCCGTGGGGGATCGAACCCACGACCTTCGTTATTAGCACGACACACCAGCCAACTGAGCTAACGGGCGGACGAAATCGACTCTCCTTCCGGCATACCATTTTCTGTATCGATGGCTCCCTTCCAAACAATTGAACAGTGCAGAAAAAGACTGGCCCGTGAGGGATCGAACCCGCGACCTTCGCGTTATTGCCTGAAGCTCTAACCAACTGGCTAACGGGCCTACGAACTCGACTCTCCTTCAGCGCCACCATTTTTCTGTATCGGTAAACCATACAAACAATTGAAAAGTGCAGAAAAAAGACTGGCCCGTGAGAGAATCGAAGAGAGCCGCGACCTTCGCGTTATTAGCACGACACACACCAACCAACTGAATTAACGGGCGGACGAAAATCGACTCTCCTTCAGCATACCATTTTCTGTATCGATGGCTCCCTTCCAAACAATTGAAAAGTGCAGAAAAAGACTGGCCCGTGAGGGGATCGAACCCGCGACCTTCGCGTTATTAGCACGACACACCAACCAACTGAGCTAACGGGCGGACGAAATCGACTCTCCTTCAGCATACCATTTTTTCTGTATCGTGAAACCACTTCAAACAATTGAACAGTGCAGAAAAAAGACCTGCCGTGAGGATCGAACCCGACCTTCGCGTTATTAGCACGACACACCAACCAACTGAGCTAACGGGCGGACGAAATCGACTCTCCTTCAGCATACCATTTTTCTGTATCGATGGCTCCCTTCCAAACAATTGAACAGTGCAGAAAAAGACTGGCCCGTGAGGGGATCAGACCCGCGACCGCGTTATTAGCACAAGCTCTAACCAACTGAGCTAACGGGCCTACGAACTCGACTCTCAGCCAGCATACCATTTTTCACCATACATCATTGAAACCACCCTGCAAACAATTGAAAAGTGCAGAAAAAGACTGGCCCGTGAGAGAATCGAAACCACGACCTTCGCGTTATTGGCGACACACCAACCAACTGGGCTAACGGGCGGACGAAATCGACTCTCCCTTCAGCATACCATTTTTCTGTATCGATGGCTCCTTCAAACAATTGAACAGTGCAGAAAAAAGACTGGCCCACGGCGGGTAGGATCACGACCTTCGCGTTATTAGCACGACGCTCTAACCAACTGAGCTAGCAGACACGAACTCGACTCTCTCCTTCAGCGCCACCATTTTTTCTGTATCGATGGCTCCCTTCCAAACAATTGAAAAGTGCAGAAAAAAAGACTGGCCCGTGAGGGGATCGAACCCGCGACCTTCGCGTTATTAGCACGACGCTCTAACCAACTGAGCTAACGGGCCTACGAACTCGACTCTCCTTCAGCATACCATTTTTCTGTATCGATGGCTCCTTTCCAAACAATTGAAAAGTGCAGAAAAAAAGACTTGGCCCGTGGGGGATCAGACCCGCGACCATCACAGCACGTTATTAGCACGACACACCAACCAACTGAGCTAACGGGATGACGAAATCGACTCTCCTTCAACCGCCCACCATTTTTCTGTATCGATGACTTTTCCAAACAATTGAAAAGTGCAGAAAAAGAAGACTGGCCCGTAAGGGGATCGAACCCGCGACCTTCGCGTTATTAGCACGACGCTCTAACCAACTGAGCTAACGGGCCGACGAAATCGACTCCTTCAGCATACCATTTTTTCTGTATCAATGGCTCCCTTCCAAACAATTGAAAAGTGCAGAAAAATGACTGGCCCGTGAGGGGGATCCGAACCCGCGACCTTCGCGTTATTAGCACGACGCTCTAACCAACTGAGCTAACGGGCCGACGAAATCGACTCTCCTTCAGCATACCATTTTTCTGTATCGATGGCTCCCTTCCAAACAATTGAAAAGTGCAGAAAAAGACTGGCCCGTGAGGGGATCGAACCCGCGACCTTCGTTATTAGCACGACGCTCTAACCAACTGAGCTAACGGGCCGACGAAATCGACTCTCCTTCAGCATACCATTTTTTCTGTATCGGTAAACCAGCCAAACAATTGAAAAGTGCAGAAAAAAGACTGGCCCGTGGGGATCGAACCCGCGACCTTCGCGTTTATAGCACGACGCTCTAACCAGCTATGAGCTAACGGGCCGACGGAAATCGACTCTCCTTCAGCGCCACCATTTTCTGTATCGATGGCTCCCTTCAAACAATAAGAAAAGTGCAGAAAAAAGACTTGGCCCGTGAGGGATCGAACCCACGACCTTCGCGTTATTAGCACGACGCTCCTAACCAACTGTGAGCTAACGGGCCGGACCCAGAAATCGACTCTCCTTCAACCACCATTTTCTGTATCGATGGCTCCCCTTACAAACAATTGAAAAGTGCAGAAAAAAGACTGGCCCGTGAGGGAATTATCAGACCCGCGACCTTCGCGTTATTAGCACGACGCTCTAACCAACTGAGCTAACGGGCCGACGAAATCGACTCTCCTTCAGCATAATTTTTGTATCGGTAAACCCTTCAATCAATTGAAAAGTGCAGAAAAAGACTGGCCCCATGTGGTAGATCGAACCCGCGACCTTCGCGTTATTAGCACGACGCTCTAACCAACTTAGCTAACGTGCCGACTAAATCGACTCTCCTTCAGCATACCATTTTTCTGTATCGATGGCTCCCTTCCAAACAATTGAAAAGTGCAGAAAAAGACTGGCCCGTGAGGCGATCGAACCCGCGACCTTCGCGTTATTAGCGACGCTCTAACCAACTGAGCCTAACGGGCCGACGAAATCGACTCTCTTTAGCATACCATTTTTCTGTATCGATGGCTCCCCTACAAACAATTGAAAAGTGCAGAAAAAAGACTGGCCCGTGAGGGGATCGAACCCGCGACCTTCGCGTTTATTAGCGACGCTCTAACCAACTGAGCCAGCTAACGGGCCGGCAAATCGGCTCTCGCTTTTGCACCGCTTTCTGTGTCGATGGCTCAATTACAAACAATTGAAAAGTGCAGAAAAAAAGACTGGCCCGTGAGGGGATCGAACCCGCGACCTTCGCGTTATTAGCACGACGCTCTAACCAACTGAGCTAACGGGCCGACGAAATCGACTCTCCTTCAGCATACCATTTTTCTGTGTCGATGGCTCAATTACAAACAATTGAAAAGTGCAGAAAAAATGATTGGCCCGTGGGGATCGAACCCGCGACCTTCGCGTTATTAGCACGACGCTCTAACCAACTGAGCTAACGGGCCGACGAAATCGACTCTCCTTCCAGCATACCATTTTTTCTGTATCGATGTGTACTTACAAACAATTGAAGAGTGCAGAAAAAAGACTGGCCCGTGGGGGGATCCAGACCCGCGACCTTCGCGTTATTAGCACGACGCTCTAACCAACTGAGCTAACGGGCCGACGAAATCGACTCTCCTTCAGCATACCATTTTTCTGTGTCGATGGCTCCCTTCCAAACAATTGAAAAGTGCAGAAAAAATGATTGGCCCGTGAGGGGATCGAACCCGCGACCTTCTCGTTGTGTACAACGCTCTAACCAACTGGGCCTAACGGGCCGACGAAACGACTCTCCTTCCAGCATACCATTTTTTCTGTATCGATGGCTCCCTTACAAACAATTGAAAAGTGCAGAAAAAAGACTGGCCCGTGAGGGGATCGAACCCGCGACCTTAGCGTTATTAACTGACGCTCTAACCAACTGAGCTAACGGGCCGACGAAATCGACTCTCCTTCAGCATACCATTTTTTCTGTATCGATGGCTCCCTTCAAACAATTGAAAAGTGCAGAAAAATACTGGCCCGTGAGGGGATCGAACCCGCGACCTTCGCGTTATTAGCACGACGCTCTAACCAACTGAGCTAACGGGCCGTCGACTCTCCTTCAGCATACCATTTTCTGTATCGATGGCTCCCTTCCAAACAATTGAAAAGTGCAGAAAAAAAAGACTGGCCCGTGAGGGATCAGACCCGCGACAGCTAGCGCGTTATTAGCACGACGCTCTAACCAACTGAGCTAACGGGCCGACGAAATCGACTTTCCTTCAGCATACCATTTTTCTGTATCGATGGCTCCTTTCCAAACAATTGAAAAGTGCAGAAAAAGGCTGGCCCGTGGGGGGATCGAACCCGCGACCATCGCGTTGTGCTGACACACCAACCAACTGGGCTAACCGCGGGGCGGACGAAATCGACTCTCCTTCAGCATACCATTTTTCTGTATCGATGGCTCCCTTCAAACAATTGAAAGTGCAGAAAAAGAAGACTTGCCCGTGAGGGGATCAGACCCACACGACCTTCGCGTTATTAGCACGACGCTCTAACAGGCTAACGGGCCTACGAACTCTCGACTCCCCTTCAGCGCCACCACTGCTGTATCGATGAAACCCTTCCAAACAATTGAAAAGGGTAAAAACTGGCCCGTGAGGGATCGAACCCACGACCTTCGCGTTATTGCTGATGTCTAACCAACTAGGCTAACGGGCCGACGAAATCGACTCTCCTTCAGCATACCATTTTTCTGTATCGATGGTTCCTTCCAAACAACTGAAAAGTGCGAAGAAAGACTGGCCGTGGGGGATCGAACCCGCGACCTTCGCGTTATTAGCACGATGCTCTAACCAACTGAGCTAACGGGCCGTGAAATCAAACTCTCTTTCCGGCATACTATTTTCCGCCAGCTATCAGGTGACCGCTTCCAAACAATTGAAAAGTGCAGAAAAAAGACGCTGGCCCGTGAGGGGATCCAGACCCACGACCTTCGCGTTATTAGCACGACGCTCTAACCAACTGAGCTAACGGGCCGACAAATCGACTCTCCTTCAGCATACCATTTTTCTGTATCGATGAAACCGCTTCAAACAATTGTAATGCAAACAGGCGAAAGTGCAGAAAAAAGGCGGCCCGTAGGGGATCGAACCCACTGACCTTCGCGTTATTCGCTGACGCTCTAACCAGCTGAGCTAACGGGCCATTGTATCGACTCTCCTTCCAGCATACCATTTTCTGTATCGATGGCTCCCTCAAACAATTGAAAAGTGCAGAAAAAAAGACTGGCACGTGAGGGGATCGAACCCGCGACCTTCGCGTTATTAGCACGACGCTCTAACCAACTGAGCTAACGGGCCGACGAAATCGACTCTCCTTTAGCATACCATTTTTCTGTATCGATGGCTCCCCTACAAACAATTGAAAAGTGCAGAAAAAAAGACTGGCCCGTGAGGGGATCGAACCCGCGACCTTCGCGTTATTAGCACGACGCTCTAACCAACTGAGCTAACGGGCCGACGAAATCGACTCTCCTTCAGCATACCATTTTTCTGTGTCGATGGCTCCCTTCCAAACAATTGAAAAGTGCAAAAAGACTGGCCCGTGAGGGGATCAGACCCACGACCTTCGCGTTATTAACACGACGCTCTAACCAACTGAGCTAACGGGCCGACGAAATCGACTCTCCTTTAGCATACCATTTTTTCTGTATCGATGGCTCCCCTACAAACAATTGAAAAGTGCAGAAAAAAAGACTGGCCCGTGAGGGGATCGAACCCGACCTTCGCGTTAATAACACGACGCTCTAACCAAGCACGGCCTAACGGGCTGAAGTCAGTCTCCTTCAGCATACCATTTTCTGTATCGATGGCTCCCACAAACAATTGAAAAGTGCAGAAAAAAAGGCTGGCCCGTGGGGATCAGACCCGCGACTTAGCCTTCGCGTTATTAGCACGACGCTCTACAACCAACTGAGCTAACGGGCCGACGAAATCAGGGGTCTTTCCTTCCAGCATACCATTTTCTGTGTCGTGCTCAATTACAAACAATTGAAAGTGCAGAAAAAGACTGGCCCCGTGAGGGGATCGACCCGCGACCTTCGCGTTGTGCTTTGACAGCTCTAACCAACTGAGCTAACGGGCGGACGAAATCGACTCTCTTCAGCATACCATTTTTCTGTATCGATGGCTCCCTTCCAAACAATTGAAAAGTGCAGAAAAAGCCTGGCCCGTGAGGGGATCGAACCCGCGACCTTTGCGCGTTATTAGCACGACGCTCTAACCAACTGAGCTAACGGGCCGACCGTCGACTCTCCTTCAGCATACCGTTTTCTGTATCGATGAAACCCTTCCAAACAAGTGAAAAGTGCAGAAAAAGACTGGCCCGTGAGGGGATCGAACCCGCGACCTTCGCGTTATTAGCGACGCTCCCACAACCAGCGCTGAGCTGGGCCGACGAAATCGACTTTCCTTCAGCATACCATTTTTCTGTATCGATGGCTCCCTTCCAAACAATTGAAAAGTGCAGAAAAAAAGACTGGCCCGTGAGGGGATCGAACCCGCGACCATCGCGTTATTAGCACGACACACCAACCAACTGAGCTAACGGGCGGACGAAATCGACTCTCCTTCAGCATACCATTTTTCTGTATCGGTAAACCCTTCAAACAATTGAAAGAGTACGAAAAAGACTTGCCCGTGAGGGGGATCGAACCCGCGACCTTCGCGCGTTATTAGCACGACGCTCTAACCAACTGAGCTAACGGGCCTACGAACTCGACTCCCCTTAGCAAACCCTTTTTTTGTATCGATGGCTCCCCTCAAACAATTGAAAAGTGCAGAAAAAAGCGGGCCCCTGAGGGGATAACCCCACCTTGCGTTTTAAACACGCGCTCTAACCAACTGAGCTAACGGGGCCCGAAAAGATTCCCAGCAACCCTTTTTCGGTCATGGGCCTTCCGAAAACGAAAAAATGGCCCGTGGGGAAAAACCCGACCTTCGCGGACACCCAACCAACTGAGTAACGGGCGGGCAAAACAAAATTTCCCTTTAGCTACCATTTTTTTGTATCGATGGCTCCTTCAAACAATTGAAAAGGGAAAAAGCTGGCCCGTGGGGATCGAACCCCCGACCTTGCGTTATTAGCACGACGCTCTAACCAACTGGCTAACGGCCGACGAAATCGATTCCTTCAGCATACATTTTTTTATCGATGGCTCCCTTCAAACAATTGAAAAGTGCAGAAAAAAACGGCCCGTGGGATGAACCGCGACCTTGCGTTATTAGCCCACGCTCTAACCAAAACTAACGGGCCGACAAATCATTCCTTCAGCAACCATTTTTCTGTATCATGGCCCCTTCCAAAAAATTTAAAAGTGCAGAAAAAAAATGGCCCGTGGGATCGAACCCGCACCTTTGGTTATTAGCACGACCCAACCAACTGAGCTAACGGGCCGACGAAAACGACTCTCCTTAGCATCCCTTTTCTGTATCGATGGCTCCCCCAAAAAAATTTAAAAATGCAGAAAAAGCGGCCCGTGGGGGATCGAAACCCCCGACCTTGCGTTTTAGCACGCGCTCTAACCAACTGAGCTAACGGGCCGAGAAATCGACTCTCCCTTCACATACCATTTTTTTGTTCGATGGCTCCCTTCCCAAAAAATTTAAAAATAAAAAAAGACTGGCCCGTAGGGGATAACCCCGACCTTCGCGTTATTAGCACGACGCTCTAACCAACTGAGCTAACGGGCCGACGAAATCGACTCTCCCCTTCAGCATACCATTTTTCTGTTCGATGGCTCCCCCTTAAAAAAATTGAAAATGCAAAAAAGACGGCCCGTGGGGGGCGAACCCCGACCTTCGCGTTTTGCCGACGCTCAACCAACTGAGCTAACGGGCCGACGAAATCGACTTCCTTTTGCATACCATTTTTTTTGTATCGATGGCTTTTCAAACTTTAAAAGTGCAGAAAAAAAACTGGCCTGGGGATCGAACCCCCGGGCCTTCGCGTTTTGCACGACGTCTAACCAACTGGCTAACGGCCACGAAATCCCATTCCTTCAGCATACCATTTTTTTGTATCATGGCCCCCCAAAAAAATTGAAAAGTGCAGAAAAAAAACGGCCCGTGGGGGATCGAACCCGCACCTTCGCGTTATTAGCACGACGCTCAACCAACTGAGCTAACGGGGCCCAGAAATCGACTCTCCTTCAGCATACCATTTTTTTTGTTTGATGGCTTTTCAAACAATTTAAAATAAAAAAAAACTGGCCCGTGGGGGATCAACCCGGACCTTTGCGTTATTAACGACGCCCCCGAGCTAACGGGGCCCGAAATCGTCTCCTTCAGCATACCATTTTTCTGTTCGATGGCTCCCTTCCAAACAATTGAAAAGTGCAAAAAAAATGGCCCGGAGGGGATCAACCCCACCTTTCGTTATTGCCGACGCTCTAACCAACTGGTAACGGGCCGCGAAATCGACTCTCCTTTTGCATACCATTTTTCTGTTCGGGTTTCCCCCAAAAAATTGAAAAGTGCAGAAAAAAACGGCCCGTGGGGGTCGAACCCCGACCTTCGGTTATTAGCCGACGCTCTAACCAACTGAGCTAACGGGCCCCCCGAAATCGATCTCCTTCAGCATACCATTTTTTTTTTCCCATGGCTCCCTTCCCAAAAAATTGAAAAAATGCAAAAAAAGCTGGCCCGTGGGGATCGAAACCCCCGACCCCGCGTTTGCCGCGCTCTAACCAACTGAGCTAACGGGCCGACGAAATCATCTCCTTTAGCATACCTTTTTGTTCGATGGCCCCTCAAAAAAAATTTAAAAGTGCGAAAAAAAACGGGGGCCCGTGGGATAACCCGCGACCTTTGCGTTATTTGCCGCCTCTAACCAACTGAGCTAACGGGGCCACGAAATCGATCTCCTTCAGCATACCATTTTTTTGTAATGGCCCCCCCCAAACAATTGAAAAGGCAAAAAAAAACGGCCCGTGGGGGACGAAACCCCCGACCTTGGTTTGACGACCTCTAACCCAAATGAGCTAACGGGCCGACGAAATCATCTCCTTAGCATACCATTTTCTGTTCGATGGCTCCCTTCAAACAATTGAAAAGTAAAAAAAAAACTGGCCCGTGAGGGGATCCCAACCCGCGACCTTCGCGTTATTAGCACGACGCCTAACCAACTGGCTAACGGGCCACGAAATCGACTTCCTTAAACCATTTTTTTGTATCGATGGCTTTCCAAACAATTGAAAAGTGCAGAAAAAAAACTGGCCGTGGGGGTGAACCCCGGGCCTTCGCGTTTTAGCAGACGTCTAACCCAAATGAGCTAACGGGCCGACGAAATCGACCCCCCTTCAGCAACCACGTATGTGGCTCCCCCCCAAACAATTGAAAAGTGCAGAAAAAAAACTGGCCCGTGAGGGGGTCAACCCGCGACCTTCCTTTTGCCGCGCTCTAACCCAACTGAGCTAACGGGCCGACGAAAACGACTTTTCAGCATACCATTTTTTTGTATCGTGCCCTTCAAACGATTGAAAAGTGCAGAAAAAAGACTGGCCCGTGAGGATCGAAAACCCCCGACCTTCGCGTTATTAGCACGACGCTCTAACCAACTGAGCCTAACGGGCCGACGAAAACGACTCTCCTTCAGCATACCATTTTTCTGTATCGATGGCTCCTTCCCAAAAAATTGAAAAGTGCAGAAAAAAGACTGGCCCGTGGGGGATCGAACCCCGACCTTCGCGTTGTGCACGACGCTCAACCACGAGCTAACGGGCCGACGAAATCGATCTCCTTCGCATCATTTTTCTGTATGATGGCTTTCAAACAATTGAAAAGTGCAGAAAAGAAAATGGCCCGTGAGGGGATCCCAACCCGCGACCTTCGCGTTATTAGCACAGCTCTAACCAACTGAGCTAACGGGCTGACGAAATCGACTTTCCTTTCAGCATACCATTTTTCTGTATCGATGGCTCCCTTCAAACAATTGAAAAGTGCAGAAAAAAAGACTGGCCCGTGAGGGGATCAGAACCCGCGACCTTCGCGTTATTAGCACGTCGCTCTAACCAACTGAGCTAACGGGCCGACGAAATCGACTCTCCTTCAGCATACCATTTTTCTGTATCGATGGCTCCCTTACAAACAATTGAAAAGTGCAGAAAAAGGCTGGCCCGTGAGGATCGAACCCGCGACCTTCGCGTTATTAGCACGACGCTCTAACCAACTGAGCTAACGGGCCGACGAAATCGACTCTCCTTCAGCATACCATTTTTCTGTATCGATGGCTCCCTTACAAACAATTGAAAAGTGCAGAAAAAAGACTGGCCCGTGAGGGATCGAACCGCGACCTTCGCGTGTATTAGCGACGCTCCTAACCAACTGAGCTAACGGGCGACGAAATCGACTCTCCTTCAGCATACCATTTTTCTGTATCGATGAAGCTCCCTTAAACAATTGAAAAGTGCAGAAAAAGACTGGCCCGTGAGGATCGAACCCGCGACCTTCGCGTTATTAGCACGACGCTCTAACCAACTGAGCTAACGGGCCGACGAAATCGACTCTCCTTCAGCATACCATTTTTCTGTATCGATGGCTCCTTCAAACAATTGAAAAGTGCAGAAAAAGACTGGCCCGTGATGGGATCGAACCCGCGACCTTCGCGTTATTAGCACGACGCTCTAACCACTGAGCTAACGGGCCGACGAAATCGACTCTCCTTCAGCATACCATTTTTCTGTATCGATGGCTCCCTTCCAAACAATTGAAAAGTGCAGAAAAAGACTGGCCCGTGAGGGGATCGAACCCGCGACCTTCGCGTTATTAGCACGACGCTCTAACCAACTGAGCTAACGGGCCGACGAAATCGACTCTCCTTCAGCATACCATTTTTCTGTATCGATGGCTCCTTACAAACAATTGAAAAGTGCAGAAAAAAAGACTGGCCCGTGAGGGGATCGAACCCGCGACCTTCGCGTTATTAGCACGACGCTCTAACCAACTGAGCTAACGGGCGACGAAATCGACTCTCCTTCAGCATACCATTTTTCTGTATCGATGGCTCCCTTCCAAACAATTGAAAAGTGCGAAAAAAGAGCTGGCCCGTGAGGGATCGAACCCGCGACCTCGCGTTATTAGCACGACGCTCTAACCAGCTGAGCTAACGGGCCGTGAAATCGACTCTCCTTCCAGCATACCATTTTTCTGTATCGATGGCTCCCTTCCAAACAATTGAAAAGTGCAGAAAAGACTGGCCCGTGAGGGATCGAACCGCGACCTTCGCGTTATTAGCACGACGCTCTAACCAACTGAGCTAACGGGCCGACGAAATCGACTCTCCTTCAGCATACCATTTTTCTGTATCGATGGCTCCCTTACAAACAATTGAAAAGTGCAGAAAAAAAGACTGGCCCGTGAGGGGATCGAACCCGCGACCTTCGCGTTATTAGCACGACGCTCTAACCAACTGAGCTAACGGGCCCACGAAATCGACTCTCCTTCAGCATACCATTTTCTGTATCGATGGCTCCTTCCAAACAATTGAAAAGTGCAGAAAAAAGACTGGCCCGTGAGGATCGAACCCGCGACCTTCGCGTTATTAGCACGACGCTCTAACCAACTGAGCTAACGGGCCGACGAAATCGACTCTCCTTCAGCATACCATTTTTCTGTGTCGATGGCTCCCTTCCAAACAATTGAAAAGTGCAAAAAAAAGACTGGCCCGTGAGGGGATCGAACCCGCGACCTTCGCGTTATTAGCACGACGCTCTAACCAACTGAGCTAACGGGTCGACGAAATCGACTCTCCTTTAGCATACCATTTTTCTGTATCGATGGCTCCCTACAAACAATTGAAAAGTGCAGAAAAAAGGCTGGCCCGTGAGGGGGATCGAACCCGCGACCTTCGCGTTATTAGCCACGACGCTCTAACCAACTGAGCTAACTGGCCCCTGAAATCGAGGTCTCCTTCAGCATACCATTTTTCTGTATCGATGGCTCCCACAAACAATTGAAAAGTGCAGAAAAAAAAGACTGGCCCGTGAGGGGATCGAACCCGCAACCTTCGCGTTATTAGCACGACGCTCTAACCAACTGAGCTAACGGGCCGACGAAATCGACTCTCCTTCAGCATACCATTTTTCTGTGTCGATGGCTCATTACAAACAATTGAAAAGGGTGCAAAAATAAAGACTGGCCCGTGAGGATCGAACCGCGACGCTTCGCGTTATTGCTTTGACGCTCTAACCAACTGAGCTAACGGGCCGACGAAATCGACTCTCCTTCAGCATACCATTTTTCTGTGTCGATGGCTCCTTCCAAACAATTGATAAGTGCAAAAATAGGACTGGCCCGTGAGGGGATCAGACCCGCGACCTTCAGCGTTATTGCTTTACGACGCTCACAACCAACTGGCTAACGGGCCGACGAAATCAGCTCTCCTTTAGCTTATACCATTTTTCTGTATCGATGGCTCCTACAAACAATTGAAAAGTGCAGAAAAAAGACTGGCCCGTGAGGATCGAACCCACGACCTTCGCGTTATTCTAGCACGACGCTCTAACCAACTGAGCTAACTTGGGCCGACGAAATCGAGTCTCCTTCAGCATACCATTTTTTCTGTATCATTAACCCTTCAAACAATTGAAAAAGTGCAGAAAAAAGACTGGCCCGTGAGGGGGATCGAACCCGCGACCTTCGCGTTATTAGCACGACGCTCTAACCAACTGAGGCTAACGGGCCGGCGAAATCGACTTTCCTTCAGCATACCATTTTTCTGTATCCCGTGGCTCCCTTCCAAACAATTGAAAAGTTCAGAAAAAAGACTGGCCCGTGGGGATCAAGACCCGCGACCATCGCGTTATTAGCACGACACACCAACCACCTGAGCTAACGGGCGGACGAAATCGACTCTCCTTCAGCATACCATTTTTCTGTATCGATGGCTCCCTTCCAAACAATTGAAAAGTGCAGAAAAAGGCTGGCCCGTGAGGATCGAACCCGCGACCATCGCGTTATTAGCACGACACACCAACCAACTGAGCTAACGGGCCGACGAAATCGACTCTCCTTCAGCATACCATTTTTCTGTATCGATGGTTCCCTTCCAAACAACTGAAAAGTGCAGAAAGAAAGACTGGCCCGTGAGGGGATCGAACCCGCGACCTTCGCGTTATTAGCACGACGCTCTAACCAACTGAGCTAACGGGCCGACGAAATCGACTCTCCTTCAGCATACCGACAGTATTCGATGGCTCAGTACAAACGTTGAAAAGTGCAGAAAAAGACTGGCCCGTGAGGGGATCGAACCGCGACCCCAGATTGTTGGCATTTAAACCGGCTGACTGGGGCCGACGTCGACTCTCACTAACAGCCACCCATTTTCATTCAGGTGACCACTTCCGGCAGTAAAGGTGCAAAAGGCTGACGCGAAGTCGAACCCGCGACGCTTCGCGTTATTGGCGACGGCTCAGCTGACGGGGCGGGCGATTTCGCATTCTGCTTTGCAGCATGCCAACGTCTAGGTGAACCACACGGAAACGGTGAAGGTGCAGGAAAGACGTGCGGGATGATGGCGTTGGTGGAAACCGGCTTTGGGCTGGCAGGTAAAACTCTGTTTCCGGCGTGGTGACAGAACATTTTGGCTGGAAGGTGAGGATCAGACCCGCGACCTTCGCGTTATTGAACACGACGCTCTAACCAGCTATGAGGCCCCAACGGGCCGACGAAATCGACTTTCTCCTTCAACGCCACCATTTTTCTGTGTCGATGGCTCCTTGAAACAATTGAAAAGTGCAAAAAAAGACTGGCCGTGAGGGGATCGAACCCGCGACCTTCGCGTTAATACGACGCTCTAACCAGCTGAGCTAACAGGCCGACGAAATCGATACTCCTTTAGCATACCATTTTAACATACATCGATGGCTCCCCTACAAACAATTGAAAAGTGCAGAAAAAAAGGCTGGCCCGTGAGGGGATCGAACCCGCGACCTTCGCGTTATTAGCACGACGCTCTAACCAACTGAGCTAACGGGCCACGAAATCAGTCTCCTTCAGCATACCATTTTTCTGTACATCGTGGCTCCCCTACAAACAATTGAAAAGTGCAGAAAAAAAGACTGGCCCTTAGGGGATCGAACCCGCGACCTTCGCGTTATTAGCACGACGCTCTAACCAACTGAGCTAACGGGCCGACGAAATCGAGTCTCCTTCAGCATACCATTTTTCTGTATCGATGGCTCCCTTCCAAACAATTGAAAAGTGATGAAAAAATACTGGCCCGTGAGGGGATCGAACCCGCGACCTTCGCGTTTTTTAGCACGACGCTCTAACCAACTGAGCTAACGGGCCGACGAAATCTACTCTCAGCATACCATTTTTCTGTGTCGATGAAACCAGTACAAACAATTGAAAAGTGCAGAAAAAAAGACTGGCCCGTAGGGGGGATCGAACCCACTGACCATCGCGTTATTAGCTGACACACACCAACCAACTGAGCTAACGGGCCGACGAAATCGACTCTCCTTCAGCATACCATTTTTCTGTATCGATGGTTCCCTTCCAAACAACTGAAAAGTGCAGAAGAAAGACTTGGCCCGTGAGGATCAGACCCACGACTGCCTTCGCGTTATTAGCACGACGCTCTAACCAACTGAGCTAACGGGCCGACGAAATCGACTCTCCTTCAACGCCATTTTTTCTGTGTCGATGGCTCAATTACAAACAATTGAAAAGTGCATAAAAAAGACTGGCCCGTGAGGGGATCGAACCAACCTTCGCGTTATTAGCACGACGCTCTAAACAGCTGAGCTAACGGGCCGACGAAATCGACTCTCCTTCAGCATACCATTTTTCTGTGTCGATGGCTCCCTTCCAAACAATTGAAAAGTGCAAAAAAAAGACTGGCCCGTGAGGGGATCGAACCCGCGACCTTCGCGTTATTAGCACGACGCTCTAACCAGCGAGGCTAACGGGCCGACGAAATCGACTCTCCTTTAGCATACCATTTTTCTGTATCGATGGTCCCTCAAACAATTGAAAGTGCAGAAAAAGACGCCCGTGGGATCGAACCGCGACCTTCGCGTTTATACACACTTAACCAACTGAGCTAACGGGCGCGAAATCGATTCCTTCAGCATCCATTTTTCTGTTCGGGCTCCCAAACAATTGAAAAGTGGAAAAAGACTGCCCGGGGATGCCCACTTCGCGTTTGCACGCTCAACCACTGACTAACGGCACGAAATCGACTTCCTTCAGCACCATTTTTCTGTTCAGGCCCCTTAACAATTGAAAAGTGCAAAAAAGACTGGCCCGGGGTCGAACCGACCTTTGGTTTAGAGACCCAACAACTGAGCACGGCGACAACGACTCTCCTTAGCATACCATTTTTCTATCGATGGCTCCCTCAACAAAAAGTGAAAAATGGCCGTGAGGGATCAACCCGCACCTTCGTTATTAGCACACGCTCTAACCACTGTACGCCCAAAAAACTCCTTCGCAATTTTTTTTTTTTTTTTTTTTTTTTTTTTTTTTTTTTTTTTTTTTTTTTTTTTTTTTTTTTTTTTTTTTGGGGGGGGGGGGGGGGGGGGGGGGGGGGGGGGGGGGGGGGGGGGGGGGGGGGGGGGGGGGGGGGGGGGGGGGGGGGGGGGGGGGGGGGATACCATTTTTTTGGGCCCTTCCCAAAAAATTTAAAAGTGCAGAAAAAAAACCCCCGGGGGGGACGAACCCGCCTTCGGTTTTGTTGGTCTCCATGATTTTAAAGGGCCGACGAAATCGCTCTCCTTTAGCATACCATTTTTTTGTTCGATGGCTCCCTTCCCAAAAAATTGAAAAGTCAGAAAAAGACTGGCCCGTGAGGGATCGAACCCGCGACCTTCGCGTTATTAGCACGACGCTCTAACCAACTGAGCTAACGGGCCGACGAAATCGACCTCCTTCCCGCATACCATTTTTTTGTATCGGTGGCTCCCTTCCAAACAATTGAAAAGTGCAGAAAAAAGACCGGCCCGTAGGGGATGAACCCGCGACCTTCGCGTTATTAGCACGACGCTCTAACCAAGCTGAGCTAACGGGCCGACGAAATCGACTCTCCTTCAGCATACCATTTTTCTGTATCGATGGCTCCTTTCCAAACAATTGAAAAGTGCAGAAAAAGACTGGCCCGTGAGGGATCGAACCCGGGCCTTCGCCGTTATTAGCCGACGCTCTAACCAACTGAGCTAACGGGCCGGAAATCGACTCTCCTTCCCGCATACCATTTTCTGTTCGATGGCTCCCTTCCAAACAATTGAAAAGTGCAGAAAAAAGACTGGCCCGTGGGGGATCAACCCGCGACCTCGCGTTATTAGCACGACGCTCTAACCAACTGAGCTAACGGGCCGACGAAATCGACTCTCCTTCAGCATACCTTTTCTATGTGGTCCTTTTAAACAATTGAAAATGCAGAAAAAAAAACTGGCCCCTGGGGGATCAACCCCACCTTCGTTATTGGGGCACCTCTAACCAAAAAACGGGCACGAAATCGATCTCCTTCAGCATACCATTTTCTGTACGATCCCCCAAAAAAATTGAAAAAAGCAGAAAAAAAAACTGGCCCGGGGATCAAGGGGCCTTCCCTTTTAGGACCTTAACCAACTGAGCAACGGGCCGACGAAATCGACTCTCCTTCAGCATAAATTTTTTTGTTGATGGTCCTTCCAAAAAAAGAAAAGTGCGAAAAAGGGCGGCCCGTAAGGGGGTGAACCCCCGGGCCGGGTTTTAGCCAGCCAAACCAACTGAGCAACGGGCCAAAATCACCTCCTTCAGCATACCATTTTTTTGTTCGATGGCTCCTTCCAAACAATTAAAAAGGGAAAAAAAATGGGGATCAACCCCATGCTTTGCCACGCCAACCAACTATAAGGGGAAAATCCTCTCCTTAGCATCCATTTTAAAGATGGCCCCCAAAAATTGAAAAGTGCAGAAAAAAAATCCCGTGGGGGATCAACCCGCGACCTTCGCTTAACACGACGCTCAACCAACTGAGCTAAGGGCCACGAAATCATCTCCCTTTAGCATACCATTTTCTGTTCGGGTCCCCTTCCCAAAAAAAATTTAAAGTGCAGAAAAAATGGGCCCTGGGGGGTCAACCCCGACCTTTGCGTTATTAGCCGACGCTCTAACCAACTGAGCTGGGGGGACAAAATCCCTTACTCCCTTTTTCTGTATCATTCCCTTCAAAAAATTGAAAAGGCAGAAAAAGCTGGCCCGTGAGGGATCAACCCCGACCGCTTTGCGCGCTCTCCAACCGAGCAAAGGGGGAGAAACACTCTCCTTAGCCCATTTTCTTATCGATGGCTCCCTTAAAAAAAAAACA
>BMAV01006040.1:0-54440 GCA_019973955.1 Trichonephila inaurata madagascariensis
TTTTGCATGAAAATCAAGACTTTATTTAACATAATTCCGATTGTTCAATTTGGGTCAAATATGCACCGTTTTGCTGTATGATTTGTTGCCATTTTAAAGGTAGCTTCATAATGCCGCTCTTATAGAAGTCTTGGCGCTTATTGGCGAAAACATCTAGGAATCAAGTTTCACAATCTTCTCTTGATCCCGATTTCTTATCACTCAGGAAGTTTTGCAATGCGAGAAAAAAGGTGGTAATCGCTTGGTGCCAGGTCAGGACTATTTAGTGGACGTATTAAACTTCCCATCTAAACTCTCAGAGCTTCTGGCGAGTCACTACAGAACGGTGTGACCTGTCATTGTCCTGATGGAACACATCATTTTTCTGTTGACCAATTCTGACACTTCTGGTCAGTCGCTAGCTTCAAACGGTCTAGTTGTTGACAGTAGAGATCTGAATTTAGTGTTTGGCCATGCGGAAGCAACCTAATAAATGATTCCTTTCCAGTCCATTCCTTTTCAGCCACCTGGCTTGCATTTTCGCCTTTATCAAAGGAAAACTGTAAAAAGAACCGAATTTTCTCTTTGTTGACTTCCAGTTTTAACACCCTGTAACTCACAATTGAATAGACCAAACATAAAAAAGGAAAATAATATTTTTAGTGTGAAATGAAATTTTATCTTGACAATGAGAATAAATTTGAAATTGTTTGATCGATACTTCACGAGATATCGACATTACAGCCATCAACTGAAACAATAATGGATTTATTTTTCCCCACACACACAACCTAATATAACACACATAAATTGTAAAATACAATGAAATTGACACAACTGTACAATTGAAATACTATATGCGTAGACAAACTTTGTATCATAAGCAATTGTAGTGTACGACGTAACTAAGGCGATAACGAACGAGTGTGCTTTCCCGCAGCCCCTCGACCAATCACTTACGTTTTTTTTTTTTTATTTTATTTTGTAATACTTAGTAGTGAACTATGTTATATTGAAATAAAATGCGAACCATTTTGATTGCTGGCGTGCTTAAAATATTTTGCCGCGTGCCACTGTTACGCCATTCTTGTTTTACAGGATGAGTTGAAACATCGACTAAAGAAGTGTCCCAGTTTCCAACATCAGGGGATGAAGTAACGTGTTTGCTCCAAGGGGAAAAGAATAAATAATTAATTACCATTATACAACGATAAGTGAAAAATATTATCGAGAAGGTTACCATTGTGAGTAACGCTCGAGGAGACTCGAGGAGATCTACTAATCATGAGTAGATCTCCTCGATTGATGATGAGTAACCATCATTTTCATTTTTTATTCCAGGTATGCAATTGCATCTTGATAAATAGCATATTTTTAAGTAGAATCAACATTGAAAAATATAATGATTATTCAATAAATAAAATATCCCAGTAAAACGCACATCGTGTGACGTACAATAATTTAAAATTCTTTTTTTTTTTTTTTTGTTTCCTAACATATTTAATATATTTAAAAATACATGTAACTTAATTGAAATATATTATTTACTCAGGTAAAAAAATGATATTCTGATTTTCCCGATGGTTTGGTGAAGAATGTTTTTAAAATATGAAAATGAAATGAATATTGGATAAGCATTCTATTTTTTGTTGAAATATTTATGGCGAGAATGCTAAAACAAAAGAATAGCAAATATTGTCCGGTTTCCAAACATTTAAATTATTGTATTATTGAATAAAAATAAAAAAGAAAGA
This sequence comes from Trichonephila inaurata madagascariensis, assembly GCA_019973955.1. Lineage (NCBI taxonomy): Eukaryota > Metazoa > Arthropoda > Arachnida > Araneae > Nephilidae > Trichonephila > Trichonephila inaurata. The sequence goes on from BMAV01006040.1 coordinate 1,734, forward strand.
AAAAACATTTGTTGTCTCTTCAAGAATCTTCGAAATGCATTGTGTGTTTTGTGTTATTAACATTTTTTTAACTTCATTTTTGGAGAACATAGTCTCTTAGAAATCACTACGACAAATATTATACGTTTAAATAAAGCGGGTGTTTTGAAACAGAGAACTATTCCACAAATAGTTTTTTTTCAAAAAAATTATTCGAAGAAATATTTAAAAAATACGTTTATATTTGTACTTGCATATATATGTATATATCTTTTCGAATTAGGCTTGAGAGAACGCTTACTGTTTTATACATTTTTATGTATTTAAGTTATTGAAAAACGAATATTTTTATATAATACCGTAATTTTGATCATCTCATATTTATTCATAAATAGTTTGATATGGCATCATTTGCCTTTGTAAAAAAAAAAGAGAAAGAGAAAAAATTTACAAAAGTAATTCTTCCGTTTTACCAAACTGCACAACCTTTACCTAAATTTTCCGGCATTTCTTGTGTATTACAGATATTATTCTACGATCCATATATTCTCTTAGTTCTTGTTAAATATAAAATATTAGTAGATAAAGTGTGTTATAAATTAACTTGGTTTATAAAACATAACACTTTTATTGTTATATTTCTACCATCAATTTTGTTTTCTATTAAACAGAAATGCAGACTTACTTAAATTAAGTAAATTATGCTTTCCTTGAGATTCTAAAATAGAAAATTATATGTTGTCAAAAATTTAGTTACAAACGCCTACAATTAGGTTTGTTATTCTTATAGACAATTATCTGATAAAGAAGAATTTGAATTGGCGAATTACGGTTCCTATTCGAAACCTTGTCGGGTTTTCGGAAAAAAAAAATACTTTTTAAAAGTAACTTAATAATAACAAATTTAAAATAAGTGAGTTCACCAGGAAATCCCAATTAAATCGATATTCTACAATTGATGATTAATGTTTTACATGCACAATATATATATATATATATATATATATATATATATATATATATATATATATATATATATATTTCTTTCCCCCTTTCCCCGACATTTTTTAACATCTTTTCTTAAAGATGCCAAACCTCTTGCTAACATGGATGCATCTTCTTTCTTTATTTTTATCTCAGGACCATAAATGTGATTGGTTTTTAAATACTTTTGTTTTACATCACCATCTGACAATATTTCGTATCGAAAACCATTATCTTCAGATTTCGCCATAATTTAAAACGCTTTTTTTGTTCCATGGCACAAAAAGATCTAGTGATTGATAGCACATGAAGATATATGGCCTTCATACCACAAATGAAATTTTCTGAATTTTTTCCCAAACAGATTTTTCTGTTCACCGCGCGGGTAACAAAAACCGTAAAAAAGTAACAACCCAACCCACCCATTTGGGTTAATGTCGCCGAGTCAACTAAAAACCATCAAAAAAATAAATTTTATCGGAAGGCACTATTCTTTGATGCGCCACCGACTTCGGGCATCATCAAGCTTTTTTTTGTAGATCTAACGGATAAAAACTTTTTTTAGTATTGAATGTTCTGCTTGAGAGTAAATCCCCATTCAAACATACTTTTCCATATCAAATGTTTTCCGGGAACACAAAGGCACCGCGCAGATTAAAAGGGGTTCCCCTTCCCACCGAAATTCGTCTGGTGTAAAAGTCTTGATTTAATTATATCGCAAAAATGCAAAATACGAGTTTTCTACAAAATCAACTTTTCACTAACGTCAATTTTTTGGGAGAGATTTCCCCTCACAAATAAGTTTTTAAAAAGTCCTTTTTTAAAAAGTTACATCCATTATCACATAAAGGGCCGAATTTTTAAAAATTTAAATCGTTCAAGCAGCTGTCTTCTAAAATTTGGCATCTCATATTTCTTTTTGATAATGCTGAGGAAATAGAAGTTTTATCTTTTCTGAAAACATCAGTTTCATGACTGTAGTGTTCACTGCACCATCTCTTGTTAGCTTTTTGTTTACTAACAAGACTCGATCGCTTTTGTCTAGGCATGATGAATTAAAGTTTACTTATTAATAAAAAAGACACTCAAACGAATATTTAAAATTATAAAGAAATAAATTCGTTATTTAATTGGCTTTGAAAAAAGCCTTTTGTTTTGATACTAGTGGTTTTAGAATAAGAAATAATAATGCAAAGCGAAATGGAATAACGTTTCTCCCTTGCATAAAAATAAACGAATTAATTCACTTCCCTTCTAATTAAAGTATAAAGCTTTAGAGTCGCATGTAAAAGTAAGTCAATCGAAATTGTTTAGGCTAGGATGATAGCTTCTGCATAAGTAGATGTCACGTTTTTAGTTTCGGTCTCGCTTCGACATACTGTCAAAAAAAGTTATATAACTCGCAAAATGATGCAGCTAGAGCTACCAAATTTTATAAATATATTTAAAGAAGTCACAAAACTAAAATAAGGCAATAAAAAAATTCGTTTAAATCCTCATTTTTAGGGTAATGTGTTCCCTTAAGAATATGTATCGTCACTTCACAAACAATTTAGAATTTTATTTCATAATAGGCTGATAGAAAGCTCATTATATTTTCCAAATATAATTTCTTTAACAGATTTGTGTAAAATAAGTGAAATTGCAATAAACTGATCATAGTTGTGTTTCGAGCACTGACGTACCTAGTTCGGAGATGTATCTGTATCAAAATTCTTTCAGGGGGCTATTTTAGATATGACACAGCCCTGTTATTGGGACTGTAGTTTCACAATTAGATACCTTTCTAGCTTGGGGACGTCGTGTCCTTGATACGGTGGTAGCTACCCACTGTTTTCAAGTACTTCATTTAATATGATAGTATGATTCATTCTTGTACTCTGATAATCATTAAAAAGAGCATTGAATAAAGACTGAAAAGCTATTATTCTAAACACTATCTATCAATGCTATTGAGCGCATACATTAACTATAATTAATCTGTATTTTGTTAAAGAAACTGAGTTCTTAAATATATAATATACGGAGATCTCATTGAAATATTATTATTATTTTTTGGATTTAATACTCGTAAAATTTGTATTATCGATACAAATGATTGTTGTAAAAGTTATAAATACCAAATTGGTGAATGTTGCATGATTTTAACATATTTTTTTACTAACATCATTAGTGATAGTTCATCTGTGGATGGAAAGCAATTTTTAAAGTTAATTAAAATACAGTTTGTAAAAATTATTCTTTGCCTCACTCGCCGACACCATTTCGCCGTAATTCGATAATTAAGAATTTACATTGAATTTGTTACTTAAATTATAAATAATTCCTGGTTATCTATATTTCAAGAATATTTTGATAGTACTTCTCACAATTGAACTGCTAATTGTGCTTAAAATTGTTCTATCAGTTGTTGAATTTTAAATTTACTTATTAGTTTTAAAACGAGCAAATTAATCATAGATTGCTATTCTTATACTTGCGATACTTTTTCAATTCTATTGATGTACTAAATAATCTACTGACAAGTTAAATCAATTATCAACGGTGTCATCGATGAATTGAATGAACTATACTCATAATTGGATCCATAAATAAACAATGATATTTAAGGAAAGCAATAATATTTTCAGTCTTTAAGTAGATTTAAAAAAGTTTTCACTAAGAGTTTATTCTGCAGTTTTAAAATGATATTTATCAAAGAAAAATAAATGGAAATACCTAGTTAAGAGAAAGTAAAATAAGAATAATACTAAGATTCATTACTTGTTATAATATTATCACCTTTTAATAAATGGATATGAAGATTTTATTCAATAATTTTTGACACACAAATAAATGTAAAACTAATTAGCTGCAGTTTAAAAGATTTAACTTAGAAGAAAATAAAAAAAAAATTATAATTAAAAATACTTAAATTACAGCGTTTATTTAACAATGAGAATCATCAGAATATTTGTTCCTTCCAATAAAACATTTAGCAGCCGGCTTAAAACTTTCTCCAAACTATTTCAAACTAAACTTTTCGTTTAGTAACTATCTTTAATTGAATTCCGAATTGCTAGTTGTGTGTGTGTGATTTATGATTCTTAATATGTTTTCGTTTAATTTAAATAAAGAGCCAGAAATAAAAGTGTACATAAGTAACTAGCTAAAATATCTCAAAATCGTTATTTGGTATCAGTGGGACCACCATAAATCGCATATAAATAAAAAAAAATGTTATAAAAGATTTCATTTACTCGTGAGCTATCAGGAATGTCACATTTTCTACCACATTGTTAAAAAAAATATTTCCTTTATCTGTAAATGATTGTAGTATTAAGTGTGAAAGTTATGAGTTCGAATGCAGAATATGCTTTTTTGGTCTATAAACATACAGAGTGCAATTTTCTCTACATTCTTCAACACGCAGAGATAAAAAATGTACTAATTTATTTTGGAATATTTATCGTATCTTCCAATGGAAATCCTAAAAGCAATTATCAGTGAACTTTGTAAAGGTTGTCCTTCATAACATAAATTCTGTAGATCGGTGAATGTTCAAGATTACACTAGATATGGTAGATTTGGGGCTGTAGCCTCAGTGAATTCAACATTTTAGTGTAACAATTATTTATTTGTTTATTAAGTTAGGTTACATAAAAACAACAGGTACTATTTATAAAAGTTAAGGACAAAAAACGTGGATGGTTTTTAATTACGTAACCACTTTCTTCTCTCAATTGACCTGAACTAAAAGTTCAGCGGTCACTAGAGGGCACTTCTAAAAATTGGGACAATTAGTTACAACAGAAAGACAATAGCGGTTACAGGTCTATTTGAACAATAAATGCATTCAATATTGTTTGTGATAAGTGAATGAGAAAAAACAAGGTATGAATACTCGTACATTTTCGTGATAAAGAAATAATATATATATATATATATATATATATATATATAAACTACAGCAATATTTCTTTCCAGAAATATTACCTTTTTTGGAAAGGAAGAGCCTTTTATTTCAAACATAGCTTTCTACATTGCTGTAACTAAAGAGCTAGACAGCAAGTGAAAAATTTATATTTTTCCTTTATTGGTACTTAAGGTATCCGACTACACGTACGGAACCGTGATTTTGCAAAAGCGTATAAATAGATAATATTTATGATCTTTAGTGTCACTTAGATTAGAATACATGTATAAAATTATTTTAAGAACATTTTGACAAAAAAAATTATTTAACTACAATATTTCGGCAAAAAATTAACTTAGAATAACCTTTTTTCAAAATATTATCATTTTGTAAAAAACGCTTCTATTATAATAATTTTTTGCCTGTCTATAGCTCAGATCTCCGTACAGAGGCTCAAATAGAATTTTTGAAATGGTTGGTTTTGGAATGAGTTGGTTTATCCATGTTTTACGACAACAGAGAGAAGAGAAATTTTAAGAAAAAAACACCGATAATTATTTCAATTAGTATCAACTCCAAAAATAATGTGAATTTTTCAAAACTCATAGTTGAGCCTCTGTACAGAGGTCTGAGCTATATACAGGCAAAATATTATTATAATGGAATCCTTTTCACAAAGGAGTACATTTGGAAAAAATATTATTCTAAGTTAATTTTTTTTTCCAAAATATTGTACTTAAGTAATTTGCTTTCTCTCAAAATGTCCTTAAAACAATTTAATTTTATACGTGTATTCTAATCAAAGTAACACTAAATATCATGAAAATTATCCATTTATTTGCTTTTTTTTAAAATCTCGGTTCCGAACATAGTCGGATATAATTTAAGTATTATCTCAACCGTATTAGTAACATTATATGAAACGAAGCACATGGTTGTCAATTCAACGCGTGTGGCACCTGCCAAATCAGGGTTGCCATCTTGGCATATTATCTTGAACGTTGACATTATTGCGATAGTAAGTTCATATTTTCAATCGTTAATAAACTACTTTCCATTCGTTTATTCAAGTTAGAAACATTTTTTTTTTAAATTGTAGTCTATAACACTTGATTTTAATACAGATTTTCAAATATTAATTCATTCGGGTCTTTAGTGGTACTGGGCTCGAACTCATGACATTCCTGCAATGACCCGATACCTTGACTACTGGGGTTCCGCAGCCCCCAAGGTGTCCTCACTCAAAATGGGGGTACAATCGATCAAAATAGCACGGTCACCTGTCTTTTGATCGAAGCTACGGCTAACAACAGCGCGATGAATTTCACGGGACTTAATCAGATGTTACTGTCAATCAGGTGGCAAAAGTGTCAAAAACAGTATTCTGAAGAAACACAGAGGGTATTGGCAACGAACCTCGTAATCTTGAGTCTAAGCTAAGTGAAAAAGTGGTATTGTAACTGCTACTGACCACCAGACCAAAAGAAGGAATTTTTCCACTCACTTAATGTACATCAGCCTCTAAACAAGGTGGGCCTTTAATGGCACCAGGAGTCAAATTCACAAGTCGAAAGAAGAAACACCGATTGTAAGTGTGTGTCCATGATCAACAGACATCAAAGAACACTTTAAAAATCTGTGATTTGTTCAAATGAGAATATGTATTAGTCTGTTTCGAAATACAGTAATACAGCGCTTTTCAAACTGTGGGGCGCGCCCTCCTAGGGGCGTGATAGCCCTAGAAGGGGGGCATGAGCTTCCAGTCGAAAACAAAAAAAATATTTCAAAAAATTATTAATTTTTTAAAGTAAAACAAGCAAAATACATTCTATCATAATGAAAAAATATATATTTACACTGATATAATACACTTATAAATACATAAGTACTGCACAATGAACTTCATAATTATCTTAACAATACTAAGTTAAGAACAAGTTTAATAATTACCGGTGACCGCACTGTGTGTGTGGTTGGTCATATATAAAATCATATGCAAAAGTTAACACTTATCTGGATTATTTGTATGGCTTGTAATTAATACCTTCATTGCAGATTAAAGGTTACGAGATTCTCTCCCCAATGCTATCTTTTTGTACGTATGCACGCATATGTTGTCTATTTGGGGAAGGAGAAAGGGAAAATAAGAAAATACTCTGTGAAATAAGTAAATCCTACTCAAACAATGTTAAAGTCATTTTATTGCATTCCAAAGTCGTCGGAATAATTTTATGGATAGTAATGAATATATTTCGGAAAGACGTATATATACGTCCGGGACAATTTACGTACTGTCTGAGCGAGACCTTTATGTAAGCCGGTGACGAAAATATATAAAAATGAATGAATGAAAATAAAATCAGTAAAATTTAAGAAAAAAAAGTAGTATTAAATAGAATGCAAACACAAAAATAGAGATATTAAAAGTGATGCTCTTTACACAGTTAGCTTTATATAATGTTTTTCGTTGTAAATAAATTATCAGAATATAATAATATTTTAGTTATTATGCCTATGATTATTTAATATTAACTCTAAGCAAAGTCATGTAATGCATTTCTGTTCCGAAAAACAATTCTGGAATTCTAGGAAATTAAATGAAATAAAATAGCAATATAATTGCATGATGCATGAATCGATTCATAAGATATTTTTACATTCACATTAGTCTAGGAAACGATGAATTAATTAAATTTTGACTGATTAATGAATTCGACCCTTTTTCATATATTATCTTTTGTGACTAATTTAAGTCTTCTCTGCTACACTTTTCTATTTAATTTTCTTGTTTTAATTTTTTCATTTTCAAATATGAAAGCTTTATGCATTTTTGAAAGTATAGAAGCATAAGTCATTAGGCTTCAATCCAAGTCCTTTGTAAACATATCTATGCATTCTAAAAGAAACATGTCATACCTATACATTCCACGATTTAGTTAAGTTGATAGTTAATACCATTGGTTAGGAGAAAATATTTTCCTCAATGTTCACTCACAAGGAAACATGTTATTCTCTTGCTTTTCTTATAACATAATAGTTTCCCGTTACTTTCTTTTTCTCTCAATTTGTATGAAAGAGATTCATAGCTTCTAAATAAACACGGATATATATTTACGGTTACATTTAATTGCGACAGGTAAGGTAGTAAAAATGTCATTAGAAACCTCAAAAACAGAGAGAGAAAGATATTTTCGAAAATATATCGTGAAATAATATTACATTATATGAGTTTGATTCTGTTTTCTTAAGAAAAACAGACTTTAAAAAAAGCTTTTCTTAATATTAACTTCTAAGAACATTATCGTAGCCTTCTTTAAAAGTCAGTAATGGAATTTAAAGTTTGTTTTTCGAAAACGAGCAAAACTCCTTAAATGTATTTTTGATTTTATCTATAGTTTACAGCTACTTCACTGTGACTTTTTTAAGGCGTGTGCAAATGGTTTCACGAAGTAATACATTAATTGTATCTCAAAGACTAATTCATATTAGACAATTGCTGTTGGAGGAATCTTATTTTAAAAAGATTATTTTAAAAATGAATATATTCTTGCCAAATAAACAGAAATTAAGTAAAAAAAAAAAACTTATATTTACTTCTATCTTTTATTAAACTTCGTACTAATACATTTCAAAGATGAAAAATAAATGTTTCCTTTTAAATAAGTATGATATTTAAGAACCTACAAAGTGATTTCAAAAACATATTATAAATAAATTCTAAACTCTGCGAAAATTCTAACTTAAAGCCTAATCTCAGAAAGGAAATGCATTTTGTGTGATAGTATGAAGAGAAAAATTAGAGATATTAGAAAAAAAAATTGAAAATATATTTAATTAGATATTTAAGTACACACATCTGACTTATTTCAATTATTTCAAAAGTTTTCGGTGCATGGTATTCAAATGTTAATGGAACTAAGCTACTTTTTCAAAACATTTTTATTTACTCCAGTTTCCAAAGAAAAAAGTTCCATCCTGTATAGAAGAAAATAGTTCATTTATTTTTGAACAATAATCATAAAAATAAGTTGAATATATATTTAACACAAGAACAGAACATAAACTGGGTAGCCTAAATAATAAATGCACTAACTTATAAACTTCTCACAAAACTTGAACACTCTCCCGTAAGTGGAATCGCTTTTTGCAAGCAGTGGAAAACATTGCATAGCCAGGCTAATTTGATTCATATATATTTAAAAACGTTTTATCTAAATATTTAATTTATGTGAATATTTATAAAAATTAAATTTTTTATTGTTATTATGCACTTCGTTCTAAAAATATTAATATGGTTAAAAAAAAGAACACAACACATTTAAAACTCTAAAATCATCAATTAAAACACAGTAGAAATCACACACAGGTAGAAGACAAGGGGAAAAATTGTAGGTTGATGAAAACAGTATCGTCAATTTAAACAATCACAAGAACGTAAGTAATAAATATGAATTGTTGCGCGCATGCTCAATGTAGCAAATACAGATTAGTGTACAAGCGCATCGCTTCACAATAGTATTTATTTGAAAAGTATAGAACTGCAATTTTAAAAAAATTGAAAATAATGTGTTTGAATAAAATGTTTACTTACGTCACGTAAAATATAAAGTGTTAGTCCAAGTGATTGTCCATAGGAAGCCACAATGATTAAATATGAGTTTGTGTTGTTAAACATTAAATAAGTAATTAATAGAATTAAAGAAATATAAATGTATCGCGTTAGTACAGGATTTTTAGGATAACTTTATGATGCACAGCGCAACCATCTTGTTTTATTGTAATTGGTAAAGTTTAGTATGTTCTTCAAAAAACAAAATAATGCCATATAATATGCATAGTATAATTTTGATGCGATAAATGAATTACTATCAATACATTTAAAAATGAAGTATGAAACGCTTATAACAGTGAAAACAGAAATGTTTAGAGGAGAATTATATTTTCAAATGCTTTTGTGTTACCATGTTTGGATTTAATACAAGAATTGAACAGTTGTAATACTTTTTAATCCCATTAAATATTAAGTTCACTAATACATATCTACAGGGTGGTCCCGAATTCATTGTACAAACTCTAAAGGTAGATACATAACTTTGTGTGAAGCAATCTTTTATCGCATAGGAATGCATGAACGTATGTGACGCAGTAAAGTGCAAACAAGGAAATAAAAGAAAAGAAAATGGAGTTGTCAGCTGGTTACATTGCCGATAGGGGCAATATGTGTCTAGCTGCATTTCAGCATGATGCACTTCATTAGGGATGCGCTATTCGCAATTGTGCCGACATCTACCATGGAAGACTTTACGTATGCCGAAAATGCAGACATACATTAACTGTTCGGACTTGCAAATGGTGACGGCAGAGATGCCTTACGAATGTATCAAGCGCAGTGTCCTGATCGACGAACCCTGGATCACAGAAATTTTCAGTGGTTATATCATCAGCTTCGTGAAACACGTTCGTTCCATGTCACCAGAAATGATGCTGATCGGTGAAGGGCTGTTCGCAGTTCAAGTCTGGAAGTTTATGGCTGATGGACCCGAGTCAAGTACAAGAGTTGTTGCTAATCACGTAAGTGTAACTCATCAGACTAATTTTTTATTTCTTTTTTATTGAAAACAATTATAAAATTCCCGTGCACCACAAAGTATTACACGGGACTTACAGAAGTAAGTAATAAACACACATTCAAGTGAAGCAAAAAATAAATATTGAGGTTAAGAAGAAATAAAAATACTTACAACAAATTCACAGAAATATTTGAAAGCATTTCTAGTAGAAAGAAGTTGTTGAAAATTCGGAGGCCAATTTATGTTAAGTCCCTTGAAATCCAGTCGTAGGATTTTTCTTTCTCTGGAAAACTTGGAACACAGAAAGAGTACATGTTCTACATTTTCCTCGCCTCCAATATTACAATCACAGGAAGATGTCAGAACTAAATTAAATTTGTTTAAGTAGCTTTTGAAATTACCATGACCAGTGAGAATTGGATTATTTTGTAGTTAGTGTAAAAATGATGGCATGGTAATCTTTTATTAATGGTTGGAAAAAATTTATTTGTTATGCTCCCTTTGTTAGAAATGAGATATTCTTGGTTCCAAGACTTCATGATTCTTTCTTTCGTGATCCTCTTGTAAAACGATTTAGGAATATTAACGTCAATGTCAATTGTATTTGTAGAGTGATAAACGAAAATAGCTTACGATTCTTATATTTGTAGCGAGTACAAGCTTTAAATCCGGTTGACTACCTACTAAGACTGTCACAGCAATGTGCGCTGCAGCTGGACTTCAGAGACCATGTACTGATCAGTTATTAACAGCTATTGTAAGCATTACACTTGCCAACCACGCTTTCAACAAACACTTTGTCTTTCCTTTTGTAACTTTTTTTGTGTTTGTGCCACATCACATCACTTGCACCCATACATTCATATACAATAAATGATTGTTACACACGAAAAATCTCCTGTACCTACCCTTTAAGTTGACATGAATTCGGGACCACCCTGTCCACACACACACACACACACACACAACACACACACACACACACATACACACACATTATATATATATATATGCTTTTGTCGAGATTTCTTCTGCATTTTCTACTAGATTTTATTGAACTCTTCAACAAACTATGCTATTTTTCTAAGATTTATTGACAAGTTTAAACCATACTTTAATGTTTTAAAGCAATGTATTTCATGTATATGCTGTTGGAACTCTGATTTTGCAAATTATAAAATTGAACAATATTTTCATAAGATTATTAGTGCAATCTTTTTAAATGTTATTGTGAAAAAGGCATTATAATAATTGTTTTTATAGGACATTTACAAGAAATAAGAAATATTTAAATTCAATATAATGGCACAAGTAATTAATTATGCTTTTTTTCAAAATGTCTCTCTTTTGTGAAAAAATAGATCCATCTAATATATTTTGCTAAATATAGTTAGACCTCTCTACAGAGGCACAACTAGAAAATATTTGAAAAAATTCACATTACTTTCAGAGTTACCACCAGTTGAAATAATTATTGGCAGTTTTTTCTTTTTAAAATTGTCTGTTGTCGTAAAATATGGATAAACCATTTTAAGTTTATTATAATTCCAGAAATTTAGTTGAGCCTCTGTAGCAGATCTGATGATGATAGTGCAGGCAAAATATTATATATAGAAGTATTTTCACAAAAGGAGAAGCATTTTGAAAAATATTATTCAATAGTTACATTTGCTAAATATTTACTTTAAATAATTTTAGTCAAGATGTCTAACCTGAGCTTTCATGCATGTATTCTATCTAACTGCTACTCAAATACCGCATGAACGATACTTCAAGCTGCTTAGCACAGCTCATCGATGTTCCGAACGTAGTCGGATACCTTAAATACCTCCTCAAAAATTTAAAATGAATTGTTTTTGCAATTTTGCAATGATAATTTGCAACTATTGATTATTATAAAGATTTAAAATAAAATTAAAAATTTTTTTGAGATAAAATATATTTCAAAGGAATAGGAAGATTATTTTTTAATGTTATACATTTAAATCTTGATGAGTGATTGATACGAGTAAAATGTAAAATTGAAAGTTAAATTAATTTAATAAAAATTTAAAGAGTTAAAATCATTTAAAAAACCGTTTAAATCATTAGTCTTTAAAAGTGTAAACATCATTTTATTCAACAAAGGAATTTTTAATAATACAGTACATGTTTCCTAATTTGTTTTGTAAGAAAAATGTCCTTTTATTAAATTGTTTTTAAAAGCGGAGCTTATTTTAAATACATAATTAAGTTTACTTCCTACTATAACAAAATTACTTTCCTAATTCTATTAAAATCCCAAGTCTAGACATTTTATTCATTTTCTTAAAATTATTAGTGAATATCTGAATTAGTTCTTACATCTGTTTTAACTTTCCATGGCTGAATCATGTTATTCATGAAAATTAAAAAAAATTAAATTAAAAAATAAAGAACAGTATTTAACTAAACGTAACCTGAAGTTTTTGTTTTGGCAGGGATGTAAATTAGATATTTTGAAATAATTCACAGAATTGGGAAATCTTAAGCTCCATCCTGCAAAACATCGACTAACCTTAAGTCGAAGATAAAATAATAAAAACATTACAATTCCTAAACCATATAACAGTTGGAATGAATGTAAAATAAGTATTAATTTAAACTAGGATGGATTACATTTTGGGTTTACTGGTTCACCGTGAATAATTTGTATAACGAAAAATATTAATTAAGTAAAGATAAGATTTTCGAGAGATTATAATTAGACCGATGTAAAAAAAAACATTTTGTAAATAAAATATTGATACTAGCAAAATAGAAAAATCAATGTACATTTTAATATCATATATTTATATTACAGAATAGAAGATATTAAGACACTCTTAAATGAAAAAGAAAATACTGATGTTTGTGATTAAAGACAATTTTCCGCAGAAACTTTTTGATAATGTCTATGAGAGATTTTTCGTTTTGATATAGGAATGCACCATTTGTAAATTTAAATAAATGCAGCCATTTGAAAGTTAACGATATAATTTTATTATTTAACAATATTATTTAGTATTTGAAATGAAAAATTACATATAACATGGAATGATTGATATTTTTATTAAAAGTATTATATATATAATTTATGAAGTGTTTTTTGTGTGTGTGTTTAGAGAATATTTTTCAACAGTATAATTCTTTTGCAAAATCACATTTAATTTTCTCTATTACAGTTCGAAAATTCGAAGATAATTTCAAGTTCTTAGAAAAGCAAAACTTCTACAAATATTTTTTATAAACGTCAAGGAATGTAATTTTGTAAGTTGTATTTTTTGAACAGAATAAATATTGAAAAATTTTGAATATAAAAAAACCTTATTAGAAAAAATACTGTAAACAAAGGTTTTGAAAATTTGTATGTCATCCCCCCCTTCCTAAAAAGAAAACAGTAAACATTTATAATGATTCAATATTTCAATGATAAAAATCTGTCTAGACATCTTTTTAAGTTAAAATGTGTTGATTTTAAATTTGTATTTTTTGGATATCATATGTTAACCTTAATATTTCCATTTGTTTCCTAATGCTAAGGTGTTTTAAGTAGTCACCTTGACAGCATTTGTGCACATATTGTACTTTTGATCTTCATTTTTAATGTATAATCAATAACAAGATTATAGAGCTGTATCTTTGACAAATTTATTTTCTGTATTTCTTTTCTTTATAAAAATCCATGTACAACATTTTATCCTTCCTATTAAAATTCAGAAGTAACATTAATATTAAATATCCTGAAATATTTCATAACTTTACGGAAATAATGTTTCCTTTGGTATTTTATTGCATGAAGAATATTTTGCTAAAAAAAATTTAAGTTGGAAATGAAAGTCATATTTAAAAAAAAAAAATTAGAAAATACATAGAAAATTTCACCTATTGGTTAAGGAATATTCTAAATGTGTATCAATATTGATAAACTGTCATTAGATACAGCATGAACTATATTAATATAATTTAAAAGATGAAATATAATAATAAAGGTATAATATATTAAGTAGAATTTCGGTTAACACTGATCATCCCATTAATGAAATGATGTATTATGAAGTTACGAAAAACATGTTACATATTGGGCAAAAAAATGTTGAAAATGTAATACATGATTTTAAACCGAAAAAAAAACCCACTTAGAAAAAGTGTTAAGTTTTTACGAAGTTAATTTCTCAGTAAAACCTGAAAAAGGCAGTTTATGACATATTAACTTTTAGATAGCGAGAGCATTTTCCCATTTTTTTTCTTTTTAGCAGCAAACAACAAAACTTTTTTTCATTTTTTCACTTCAGTCTTGTCCGAATTTCCCATTTCGTATATTTACCCGGATCATGTTTGGACCAGCTGGTTAGTTGCCATTATCGTTTGATGCATATCATCTATTCATTTGCAAGGTAAAAAAAAAGTATTTATAATGAGATAAGACTACATTGTTGCAATCCTTTTTTGTCAAGCATGCATTAAATAATTGAGTAATATTTTGATACGTAGAGTGTTTTTTAACCCAGGATCAAAAACACATTGCTTCTAAATTGAATACCTAGTAAGTGAAGCTTGTCAACGTGTTTTTCAAGAAACACAGAAGCCAATTACTTATATTTAGTCATATTGACACTTTTCAAAATATTTTCTCAGACTTTGAATAACATGCTTACCAATATTTTCTTTGTTATCTTCAATTTCGTTAATGCCTCCTCTGAAAGGGTTACAAACATAATTTTGATAACATGTTTTCAAAATTTATTGGCAGTTACGTGAATTTAGAATAATGTATTAATTACAAAGTTTCTTTTTTCATGTTAGATACATTTTACTATCCATTATTTTTACAATCAGAGTTATCAATAATTTTAGTTAAAAAAATTATAAATTTAAGAGATAATAAAAATAAAATATCTATTTTAGTTTAAATTTTTTATTTTTAACTGAAGTACTTATTTATTTTTTAACTGATAGAATAACATTTTATTATTATTTTGAAAATAAAATACTTAATAAGTATTTTTTTTTATTTATAAAAATGATTGTTTTACTGTAATGATACATCACAAACAATTTTGATAAATATATTTACCGAAAGATGGATTGAACACGTGAAATAAATGGCTCAAATGTAATCAAAATCAATGCAGCAATAGTACAAAAGGTTAATAATAAAAATATCTCTCGTGTAAATGTTTAGCAATTTACATATTTTTAAATATTTTATCTCATACAAATAAAGTAAAAAAAAATAATTACGAAATAGAAAGGTTGTTAATTATCTCATGTCCACAAAATCATATATTACAATCATTCATAGATTATTGAATTACGAACATTAGTTGAACATGACGGAACATGAATGAAGCATCTGTTTATTTATATATTTCATATTTGTTTACATCATAGTGGTATTTTACACCCCTCTACAAATTTGTTAATTTTTGACTAAATTGGGTAAATTTTAACTGGAGTTTATTGAATTAACATTCAGAATTATAGAAAGGAACATTCACGGAATTGCTTAAAACTCTGGAAGATAACACTGATAAAAATTGTTGGAAGTCATTTTGGGGCGATATTTCTCTGTTTGAAGAGAAATTTACATATGCTTTTCTTTTTGCGTATGGTTCTACATATTTATGTGAAAAAATCTTTTTTCATAAGACCAATATTTTGAGTCTGAAAGGATCTTGTTTAACAATTTCTTTGCGTACTCAAATAAACATTCATTATAGTGTTAAATATAAAATTCTAAATTATGCCACTCATATTGCGATATAAAACAGAGAAGTGCAGGGACAAAAAGTTAACTATAAAATATTTAACTATATTGAAGGAACACATATTTTGTTTGTGTGTGTATGTGTATTATTAATTTCTTATTTTAGAGAATAAATTTTAAAGATACATGATGCAAAATATACAGGGTGGCTCCGAATTTATGGTGCACACTTTAAGGGGGTGCATTTATTATATAGGAATCTATGGGCGCAAGTGATGTGGAACAGATCAGGCAAACAGACAAAATAAAAATAAAAACCAAATGAATGTATCGGTTGTTTGCGCTGCCGGTAGGGGGCATAAGATTTATAGCAACCATTCAACATGATGCCTCTCAGTAGGAGAAAGTACTATTCATAATTGTATTGACTTCTACGATGGGATACTTTACGTATGCCTAAAATGCAGACATGCATTACATGTACGGCCGTGTAAATGGTAAGGGTAGAACTGCGCTACGAATGTACCATGCACAGTTTCTTGATTGAAGAATGGTGGATCAAAGAATTTTTCAGCGATTACACCGGCAACTTCGTGAAACACGTTCGTTCCACGTCACTAGACATGAGGCTGATCGACAAAGAGCTGTGCACAATCCAAATCTGGAAGAAAGCATTTTGAGCGTTGTGGCTGATAGACACGAGTCAAGTGCAAGGGTCATCACAAGAGTGTTGGTCATCACGTAAGGTGAGTCATCAGACCGTTTGTATAGTGTTAAACGAAAATCGCTTACACCTCTTTCAATTTCAGCTAGTAGAAGCTTTGAATCCGGTAGACTATTTTCTACGATTGCCAGTAAGTGGTACAGCAATGTATGCTGCAGCTGGCTTCATAGCTCATGTGCTAAACAGTTATGAACAGTTATTGTAAACATTACTCTTGTCAACAACCCTTTTAACAAGCAATTTGTCTTTTATTTCATCTCTTATTTTTGTGTGTGTGTGTTTGTACCTCACCGCGTCATTTGCGTCTGTGCATTCCTTTACAATAATTATAGAATTGTTAGGATGTCTTGTACCTCCCCTTAAAGATTGTACCATGAATTCGGGACCACCCTGTATGCATAATTTTAATTTTTTGCTTATGTTGGAGGAACACTTTGTGTCTTTTCATATAAAATAGAGCTCGGAATTTGTATTTTTGATCTTGATCTCTACATGCATTGCCGGGGGAATTGAATTGTTTTAAATATTTCAAACAGTGAGCAACCGGAATTATATTGGTTGAAAAGTTTGGCCCTTTCACCGCAACAAGGTTTCCGATCCCTGCTCTAGACTATATTAATTTAAATGAGTGCATAAAAAAGAGAATCTGAAATTAATAAATTGTGTTCCAGTACAAGCTGAAGTAAGAGAAAAATGCCATTATAGCTGACGTAAGAAAAAAAAGAAATGTGCGTTTGCATATCCTTGGAATATATCGGATAGTTTTAAATTATTATACTGTTCCAATTAATTGGGACAAATGGTTAAAAAAATTTAAAACTCTGGCTTTTAATCATTACATACCACAAGTATGCCCTCTTACATCAGAAATGACCCCTTCAACTCATTTTGGTATTGACATCACTAGTGAATCACACATGCTCTTAACTTCATCATTGTAGATCTACACTTATATAGCACTTTTTATCATCTGTTATGGTTGCCATGCAACTCATCTTAGCTAAGCGATTCTTGAAAATGTCACAAATTATCAATAGGATTTAGCTCTGGTGATATACCTGGCCGATTAAGCACTTTTATTTCATTTTCCCGCATAAAAGTCTGGTCCAATTTTGAATTGTGACAAGAAGCCAAAACATATTAAAATGCTCCGTCAAATGTTTCTACGATGAAAAGTTCTACTACGTAATATTTCTATGTATTTGGCAGAATTCACCATGCCTTTAAATTGGACTAAGGTTTCAGTGCCATTTGTTGTGAAAACCCCAAAACATCTGTTTAGAAGTGTGTTTAACAGTCTGTTCGAGATGATACGGCAGGAGATATTCAAAACTTCACTTTTTCTAACTATACTTGATTTGTACCCCTGCACAAATAAATTCGTTTCATCACTGAAAATCATCTTCTTCGAGTCACTAACAGTCCAGGAAGGATCAGTATTTTTGGTCTCTGCTAAACGTTTTTTCATCATTTTCTGAGTTAGAGATTGCTTTCCCATTTTTCTTGATGTATTACGGCTACCATCCAGAATCCCTTTCTGTACAATTGAAGTACCCAATTCAGCATCATAATCCAGTGCATCTCAAACTTTCAATACTTGCGACCTAATATTCAATCACATATTTCATCGCACCCCACTCCAAACAATAACGATGTATTGAATTCGATAATACGATACTTTTACACTAAATCTACAATACGACTTTCACCTCTTCGTGACCGGCATATATAAACGTCTCACTTAGCCATTGCGTAAATTGCCCTGGACTTTATATACGTCTTTCCAAAATATGTTCGCAACTATTCATAAAATTATTCCGAAGATTTTGGAATGCAATAAAATGACCTTAACATTGTTTGAGAAGGATTTACTTATTTCAGAGGATTTTTCTTATTTTGCCCTTTCTCCCTCGTCAAATACACCACACATGCGTGCATACGGGCAAAACGGTGGCATTAAAGAGTGAATCGCGTAACTTTTAATCTGCAGTTAAGGGATTAATTATAAGCAGTACAAAAATGATCCATATATAAGTGTTAATTTTTGCATATAGTTTTATATATGACACACACAAACCAGTGCAGTCACTGGTAATTATTTTAAACTTGTTCTTAACTTAGCATTGCTAAGATAATTATAAAGTTCATTGTGCAGTACTCATACATTTGCAAGTGTATTATATAAGTGTAAATGTATTTTTTTCATTATGACAGAATGTTTTTGTTTGTTTTACTTTCAAAAAATTGATAATTTTTTGACATAATCTTTCGTTTTCGACTTTTCAATATGCTCGCACCCCCTTCTAGGATTATCACGCCCCACAGTTTGAGAAGCACTGTTATAATCCAATAAATTGCTTCGTAGGTCTATGTTTGTCTTATTTTGCTATTTCTTATGGAATTTTATCAGTTTTTTGAATAATTTTCCGTTTTACCCCATGTTTTCCTTTTCTTTTTTGGAGACGATGATCAAGAATCTTGAAATGTTCTTATAATTCTTGAAACACTTAAATTTTCCACACCAAATACCTTAGCTATATCTTTAACAGTCATAGAAGTGTGTTCATTAAGAGCGATTGTTTTAGAACGCTTCCTTGGATAATATTCATCGCTAAACAAGCAAAAGGAACATGTGTTACCTGGAACGCAAAACTATAACTAGCTACTATCACACAGAAAGGCTCACAACTGAACTACTATTGCACTAATAACAACCAAACGTGTAAATTCTAATCAAGGTTAATCCGTTAAATTACAGATAAAACCAGTTTGAGATGGTTCGTGACAACTGGTAATCACAAACCGGTTTAGACAAGAAAAAAGAGTTGGGCCGATTAATTCAAATAGTATAGTAATTTGTCAATTATTAATGCACAAAAATTAAAGTATTGATATGTATTTAAATTCAAGTATTGTAAATTAATTAAATGATTAATTAATTTACAATAACGATATTATGATATAATATCGTTAATTGGCCAATTTCATTATAATATGGTTATTACTTTGTTTTTATGATATATAGTTCTGTAAAAAGCACAAAAATGAAAAAAGATTAGCATCGAAAATTTATTTGAGAAATCCTAATAATATATTACATAGTAATATATCATTGGAAACCACATAAAACCAAATTTGGTTGAAAGAAATCATATTTATAAATCTTCCATATGAATCTTACGCAGTATCGCTACACACAAAAATAAAACATCCTTAGTAAAATGCTTTGAATTTATACATTTGGTTTTATTACCCGACTTATAGACTAAAAGAAAGAGACATCGCTATTGTTCAGTATTCATTAAGATTAGTTGATAGCGTTATTTTTTTAAAATTAATTGCCATCGAAACGAACGTAATTCAACCACTATTTATTTTTTTCAAAAATTACAAATTGAAATATTTTCTGTTAAATTTTTTTTTATATATAAAGCAATATTTTTGAAAATAATTCTTGGTTTTCTAAACGTTCCATTCATTTTTTAAAAATACAAGGTAATTTTTTGATACAGAATTCTGGGAAAATAGTAATATTCTGGTAAAATAGTAACATACATTTATATTTGCTTTATCATTATATTGTCATTGTAAACCCACATAATTTGGTTTTACTTTTTGGAATGCATTCATTTCTTAACATTTGTTCCTGCAAAAGTTTCATATTATGTATATACACTTTCATTAATCAAAAAGAATTTGGATATTACTCTATATTTGAAAAACAAGTAATCATTTTCAAACAAGATACAATATATATATATTTTTCATATTAAGAAAAGATAAATGTAACATTTTTATTATCAAAACAAATAAAAAAATTCCATATATCATACTTTCAAGAGTGCATACGGGTTTCGAAGACTATAAAATATGATGAAAGATATTTATAATGATTTAAGGTAATTCTCGTTGTACTTCATTTTAAATATCTTATTAATTTCCTCAAATTGGCGACATTTTATTCGCATAGATTTAGTTTCTAAGGCTACATAAAGAAAGATAAATTGCTATTCCCTTAATATACAGTATTGATTATTTACATAATAAAACATTAGTGAATTACTGATTTAAAAAAAAATACCATTCGCAAATGTTTTAAAGTATCACCAATATATATACACTCATTTCTATAAAAATTTGTGCACAAGAAATAATTGTGGGATCGTAACAAAACTTGGCATGAAGATACATATCGGGCAGTGAGGTAGATATGTCGTTACTCTGGCATTGAAGATGATATGAGCAGCTGTCAGAGTTCGAGAGGGAAGAATGATAGGGATGATGGAAGCTGGGTGATCAGCTAGGCGAGTAACTTTCAAAATGGCCATTCTGATTTGACTGTAAGGAGGTGTTAGGACCAGTGGAGAGAACAGATGTCACTTACACGGCGACCCGCCACAGGTTGCCCTTGACAAACCAGTCGTAGAGAAGACCGTCAAATCATACGACACACAAGCGTAGAGCCAACTGCCTAGTCAGCGCTATTCAGACACAGGCAACACATACGGGTCTGTGTATTTTCCCGAACCATTGAAAGGTGCCTGACTGAAGGACATCTTGTATTGCGGCCCCTATTACGTGGGCTACCAACGACACCCACCCACCGATGCCTCCGTTTGGGGGTGTCATTCACGACGGGATTGGACTGCAATGGAATGGAACCAGGTCGTCTTCCGCGACGAATATAGATTCAATATGAGCGGTGATGACGATCGTGTTCGTTTGTGGAGGCCTCGTGGTGAACGCCTCAATTCTGCTTTCGCTGTACAGCGACACAATCCCACATCAACACTTGGTGTGAGGGAATGAGGTTTCATTGCTTACAATAAATGGTCACCCTTGATATTTAACCATGGCAAAATGACAGCCCAGTAGTAGGTCTGTTAGATCTTTCAGCCGCATGTGTTGCCACTTCTGGCAGGGCTCCCAGGAACCATTTGCAGCAAGACAAATCTCGGCCACACACAGAAAGGATGTCAGAAGACTAACACCGCCACATTACCACCTTCCCTGGCCTGCTCGATCCCTAAATTTGTCACCAATCGAGCCTATCTGAGACGGTAATTTGGACAGCCTATAAGTTTGGTTGAGCTAGAGGCACGTTTACAGCAATTGTGGAACGCGAGATGTATCAGGACATCATACGAAACTAGTATGCCTCAAATTCCCTCTCGTATCGCATCATGCATTTGTGCAAGAGGAGGTCCAACAATACTAAAACTTCCGTTCATTTGTACTTTTGTCTGCAATAAATAATCCTTTTTCTTTGATTTTCTAATCACATACTTATATTAAAGTAGTAATTACATATGTATTTTTTTTCATTTTGACGACTTTTTCTTGGTGCTTCAATTTTTATGGCAATACGTTTATATATATATGTAACTAAAATTAATATTTATTTAAATTTAAAATTATTTATTTATGCCTAAAACATAATAACGAATCCCATATTTTGAAATGCGTCCCATTTCACTCTGCAATAAATTATTAAAACCTATATTTTAACAGATTTATTAATATATCCTATTTAAAGATCTAGACCTTGAATTTTTCATTGATTTGTTAGTCTTTGTTAAAAAAATACCATTAAAACTTATACGTGTCTGACTAAGTGATTAAAATTTTCTCTAAGACATTAATTCTATTTTTAAACGTAACTAATATTTCCCTTCACTTTCACATGTGACTATTTTTTATTTTACGATTTCCTCATTGTTTATTTGTATGCTTAAATCTAGAAACAAGCATGGTTTCCTCTCTTATTCCTGAATACTTGAGTAAAGAGCATGCTTAAAGTAAATGTTCTTATGTTGAAATTAAATAAACGAAGATGCGATCAATATCATGCTTTTTTGACTATTTATGATATAAATAGCCTATTCGTTATATTACGTATTTGCTTTAAAAAAAAAAAATAATTAATTTAAAAAGAAATATAACTATTAATTAGGAATTGCAAATGTTTTAATCATAAAAAATCGGCGAAATTATATATCATATATAAAATGCATGTATATATAAAATGCATCAGTCAAAAATTCTATGAAATGTTTTTAAAATTCACATAAAATATGGATTATATAAAAGTTAAAAGACACTACATATAAAATACTGTAATTTAATACACTAAATAGCGACTTTATTTTTTATAGAATGTTAAAAAGAATCAGAAAATATGAAACTCAACTAATTTAAGGAATAAAGTTTAAGAAAAGCAAAAGTACTTATTTAAATGAACCATTTCTGAATATCAAATGTAATTGAAATGAAAAACATTTGTTCTATATTTACTCAAGTTTTGAAGCAGAATAAATATACTAATTTATATTCAGAAAACGACCCTTAATTCTTTCTCAACATTTGCTTTATTATCTTTGTCCTTGAGCTTAAACATATTTTACATCCGAAGGTCTTATAAAAGGAAGAAGAGAGATAGTGTATGGATCAGTTATTTAAATTGAAATTAAATTCTTGATGTTTTCTTCAGTTTAAATTATTTCTAAAATCATTTTTTTGAAAATAAAATGTCTCGGTGATATTTTAAGATAATAATCCATTTTTATTGAAACGTTTTCTTTGCTGTTGAAGTCAATTAAGTTTAAAACTTTGTTGCTATAGTTTTTTACCCTTAACATAAAGATAACCTTGACTTTCATCTTGAAATTTTAATCCTGATATTAGTCATTATTAAAACCCTTATGTGAGAAAAGAGGAATATTTTTTTCTATTAATGTAAACACAGAGAAGGCGCATACTGTAACATATTCAAGCATTTATTTCATAAAAATATTTTATGCAGTATATGATTATACAAACTGCTTTCCTTTTAAACAATTGAGCATATTATTACGAATATTGCAAACAATTTTGTTCAGATTAGAGTTAATAAGTCAAAAAGGGTGATGTGATAAGATTGTACTCTGTGTAATTTGTAACGATGTGCTTTAATGTTTTCTGTAATTAAGTATCTTACACAAACTCGCATTCAATCTATCGAAAAGGAAAATACTCTTGAAACCTAAGAAATTTGAAAGAATAAAAAATATAAAATATGATTTGACATTTTCTGTTCTTTTTGATATATATGTTTTTTATTGAACAAAGTTACCTTATAAATCTCTATTCTTTGAAAAACAAAGAAAATATCTTATTTTAAAACTGTTGTCTCCCTTTGCAATGTACACTAACCACTAAAAGTTAAGATACAACATGTTTTTCGCTCATAATTCAAAAAGCCAGTAACCATAAAATTTATAGTTTATAGGAATATATTCCGAATCCCCGGCCCCTAATCTTAATCATTAAGCGAAAACATCCTTAATCCTCTCCGCGCAACTCGCGATTTCCACGAGCTACGTAGATGTTGCAAAATTTGCGCAACCTGCGATTTCCGCAGGTATTCATTTTTTCCCTGTTGTTCCTGTTTATGTTTCCGTTTACGTTTTTATGTTCATACTTTTATGATCTAATTTTATAATCTTAAAATAAAATTCTTTTACAAAAATTTCTGTATTTTAACTCTAAAATGTGATTTAATACGTAGATTTGAAAATGGTAATAAAAAAATACGCAATTTTTGTACCTACTTTGATAAAATAACTACGTAGCGAGAGGGTTAATGTAAGGCCCGATGGATGGGAATAAGGTGGTCATATGTTGATGTTGTTCTATACTTCCATGTGCCTTGCATCGAGGTGAAGCGACCATAAGAACAATTTCATTCTGAAAATTGTGTCCAAGAGACACCACGTGGAACGAGTACAACACTAAAGCGAGACCTTTATCTAGCTTTATTTAGAATTTTACTATTATGCTGCAGCTCGTTGCCGATCATTTTGTTGGTTCAGCCACAAGTATCTCTGCTGCTACAGTGCGAATCCACCTTCACAATGGTCCCAAAGTAGAACGACCAGTTGTTTGTGTCCTGAACTAAGGACATATACGTGTCCGTTTATGTGGAGCAAGAGGATATGTTTTCAGAATTAGATATCAGTAAGCTCTTCTTCACTCTGGAAAGCTACTCAGATGTACTTGCTGATTTGTAGAGAACAACACACCAGATACAAACATGTTGAAAACACCGAAACAAAGGTGTTGGAATCAGATATAGGCAGAGATTTATTTTAGAGGTCACATAGACCTGCGCATATTACGTAGTGAAACTCTGACTGATATTGTGACAAGATCCTTGATCGGTATATCTGGGATTATGTTGCTGCTATTATAAATGAATTCCTTCTGGAACAGATTACTAGCTCAGCATTCAAACGTGTATCCGATAGAGCATATTTAGTACCACCTCAAAGGCATAATTATTGGTTCTTTCTTTTCCAGGATCGTTATATGAGCTGGAACAAGGGTTATTCTATCTCTGGTCTTTGGCTCCCATTTCGATGTCTAACAAGTTAATTGACAGTATGAAAAGGCGATATCAAAATCCATTTTAAAATGTTTCTTCAACATTTCTCTGCATAAAACTGCAATGTATTGATTTTTTCAAGTATAGATTTTCTGTCAAATGTGCATTTTTGGTTGTAAATCGTTTATGAGTTAAACTTATGCAAACGTCTGAGTGGCATTTAAAAATAGAAAAAGGGTTTTTACAGATTTTATCCAAATTTCTTGGTTTTGTATTCGTCCATATTCAAATTAGGAGAACGAAACAAGTTGTACTTTAACTTCTGGAAGCCAGATTGTCTTGAATCAGAAGTCATAAAATATGTACTAATGCATAAAACTAAATAAATAATAATAAGTATAAAACAACTATAGTCATATCTATTGTTAATTATTTATTTGTATTGTTCTTTCCACCTGTTTCAGAATCTTATCCGTTACAACTTCTTGTAAGGACCACTGAAGAACCATGATTATAAGAATCTAGTGGACTTACATATTGAATATGCATTAATGTGTTTACATACTTACTGACCAGTTGGTCTCCATGAATGCATACGCAAATCGATTCATTGGCACTATAAGACATGTATTTCTGTTAAATGATTCAATTTATAACAATTGTTGTATCAATGATTATCTTATAGGTTTGCATTTCCTTTCATATATATAATACTTGTGATTCAAAATTATATGATTTATGCTTAAAATTAAGCCTCCCCTTATGACAGAATTTACTGACCAATGGAAAGTAAACAAGAAAAACGAATTGAGTGAGTGAGTGAATATTATCGTCGCAGTGTTCAGGTACACAAGGGATTTTGGTGACGGATCTCGTAAATTTGAACAAATGTCAAGTGACGAGGACAAAATCTGAGCTGGAACCTCTCTCCTAACTACCACACCACACCAAGGGGATGACACTTGATTTCTCGACAGATTTAACGTGCATTGCACCCCTACACTGTGGGTCTTTAGTGGTACTGGGCTCGAACTCGTGACAAACCAGCCACGATCCGATACCTTGGAAAAACTAATTTAAAATCTATGTTAATAACAACCATAAGTACAGAAAACAAAGAGTACAAAGAACCAAAAGATATCAGCAAACCTGCAATAACCATTTTATGAAAAAAGATTTAACTTTATTATTGCGATAAACTCACTTTAAAATCATTTTAAAGTTTTATTATGGTTTTCTTATATTGAATATAAAAAATTGAATTTTAGTATAAAGTAGTGTTTTGATAAATTTCAACATTTTATTATTTTAATGTTCATTTTAATTTTTAATGGGTCTTCTACTCACGTAACTAAGCGTGGGTGAGAACTTTAAAAGCTTTTCTCACATTTTAAATCGTTCAATTGAGCTCAATTTGCTATACATGATTGTTTTCAGTGACAATACGGTGATTTAGATAGAATTAATAGGAAGTCATAGTGATTAAAACTAATTATTCAAAAATAAAATTTTACTCATTTTTCCAATTGATTCAAAATGAATCAGTTGCATATTGAAACCTGCCATTTAAACTATTATAGCATAAATTTAAAATAAATTATTAAAACAACTCAATATAACTCAACATTCCATTTTGCTCTTAAAATTTAAAACATAAAATAATTATATTTTGCAAAGTGTGGAAATTGATAAAAAACCATGTTTAGAAAAACTCGTTTTTACCGTGTTACTACGATCATCTCTATTTCAAACAAAAATGAATTAATTGCTTGATAAATTTAAATTAATCATTTAAATATTTTCAGTTACATAAAAAAAAGTACATTTTACAATTCAAGATACATTTCATAAGCCTCTCTTATTATTTAAAAAATTATAATTGTTTTAAAAATTGAACATGTTTAAAAATATTAGAAATTTTAATTCAATTATAATACACTCTCTGCTGGAATGTTGAAAATGCTGTGAAAATTATATGAAGTCCGGATCATAAATTGTATAAAAGAAAAGTTGAGACAAAACAATTCAAGGGTATTGGGTATAGCTAGCAAACAAATAACAACAGCTACTTAACAATACAAGCAGATACAAGTTTCTAATAAAAAATATCTAATCATTATAATTTTGCAAACTGTCACATTCTTTGACAAATATTTGGCTCTGAATACAAGATGGGATTTTGCCTAGATACCTATTGTTCTGTTTTGGAGAAAACATTTTATGAAGAAAAAGTTATACTTTTAAAGTTTTCATTGTTTTCTAGTTTTTCTTAAAATTTCAGCAGATTAAAGTCATCTTTTCTTTTAATTTTGAGAAGGAAAAACGGACATTTCTGAAGAACAAAACCAGTAAAATATTTCTTAAACTATATTTTTTCTAAAATATTTCTATGAAAGAAATGTTTAGGAAGGAAAATAAATCTTTTAGATGCCAAAATTGTGATCCAAAGAAATTTTATTTTTTAGAGAATATGCAACTCAAGTAAATAACATGTAGTTGATAGATATTGTTTCTAACAATGTTTATCATTTAACTAATTAGAACACTCATAAAACTCTCTATAACTGTTTTTTTTTAATATTGAAGAGTTGTTAAGGAACTTTTTAATATTTATTTTACAGTTCAATTTGCTTTACTAATTAATTAACAAAACTATATAACATTAGAAATAAGAATATATATAAGATGATAATTGATACAAATTGAATAACAGTTTTTTGATCTAATAATGTTGATTACTTTTAGATTAGAAATATAATTAAATTGGAAATGATTACATGATGATGAAAAGCATTGATAAAGAAACTAAGTAAAAGAATTTGTATGAACGCAGAGCTTTTTAAACAATTGATCTCAAAAATTCTTCTGTGGCAGAATTTGACTTTAAAAAACTATTTGTTATTCTGTAATGTACAATGTTGTTTGTAAAAAATGCAACACCATGAAGGAATCATCAGAATCAAATAAACATTGCAGCAAATATCAATCATAGGATGTTACGTAAAAGAGTAAAGTTTTAGAGCCACCGCACATCCCCAGCGTGCGCTGTGCCCTCTGAACTGATGCTTAAATCGTATAAATAGAGGGCTATAGCGGGTCGTTGAAAATAGTTAATGATTATTTGTTAGTGGCAAACGTTTAGTGAGACCTAAGTATGCCTTCACAAGGAAAAAAAGAAAAAAATGTCAAAAATTTACGGATTTTGAACTTGAGAGGATTATCGGCCTTTCGAGAAGAATTTTCTTGTCGTGCAATAGGAGCTTGTGTGCAGCGAAACAATTCCACGGTGATGCGAGTTTGGAAGCTGTGAGCCGACGAGCACCGAAAAACTGGAAAAACTGTCAGCGGATGACGGAAGGTGATGTCAGTGCGCGATGATCGATACCTTCTCGGCATGGTAGTAAATAACCGTACAGCTTCCTCCAGGGAGTTGGCAGCCACAGGTGTACTAATGTCGGCTTCGTCAATTCGTCGACGTCTGCTGCACCGTGGATTGCGTGCAAGGGTACCTTTATTCAGGATCCCCCTCACCGTAACCCATCGACGGCGGGTCTGCAATTGGCTCATGAGCACAGAGATTGGCAAGCTGTGATTGGTACCAGGTTGTCTTTTAAGATGAATCACGCTTCAATTTGTAGGACCATGATGGTCGCATTCGTGTTAGACGCTATGCCGGTGAACGCTACCTTCCAAAGTGCGTTATCGAACAACATAGTGGCCTTATACCCCGAGTCATGGTTTGGGGTACGATTTCGTATCATGAATGATCCAATTTGCTACGAAAATAGGGTAATTTTAATAGCAACAACGTCCGTGAAGTGCTACAGCTTGAAGTCATTCCCTTTCTCCAAGGCATTCCTGGAGCTATCTTTAAGCAGGATAAAGCACGACCACATGTTGCAAAGACATGCATCTTCTTTCTTGGCCTGCTTATTCCCTGGATATGGCACATATTGATCATATGTGGGATTTGTTTGGTCGGCTTCCTGCTCGTGATCAGTGTCCTGCAGCTTTAAAAGCCGAACTTTTTCTGCGCATACAAGCAATATGGAATTCTCTTTCACAAACAGACATTCAAAATCTCTTTGACTCTATACCACGTCGTATAGAAGCACTTTTTGCAACGCATGGTGGCTACACCAAATACTAATTTCGTACACTTAATATTTTTTTTTTTTTGCTTTGAAAATTTCGTCATTTATTTGTACTAATACAAGTAATTTGTGCATTGTATTTCATTTAATTCTGATGATTAATTCATGGTGTTGTATTTTTGGTAAACAGCTATATAAGTAATGGATAATAAATAACTAGAGATTATAGCCTTTTTGCTAAGATAATAAAATAATAATAAATGTTTTACTATTCTTTTGTAAAGGGAAAATAATACAAATGCATAGGAAAACAAAAAAAAGCTCTTATATGAAAATATATTTCCAGTTACAAAAGAGAACTCATATAGAAATAAATTTCTAGGGAATTAATGAAAAAAAAAATGTTTTTTAACTCATTTAAAATAGTTTATTTTCCTTTTATCAAACGAATAAGAGTGATTTCATTTAGCTTGCTTTAAAATTCTGATTTCTCCATGTTTGCGTCGTAATGGAAATCCTGATTGAATTCCCATGTTTTCATCAGATAATTGCAAACATCCTCCATTGCATTCTCGGTTAAGCATCCGTCGGCAAATAGTGCGAGTTAAATGATACGCTGATAAGAGTTTTATAGTTAACTAGATTTAAATTTCAGAACAGACAATTCACAACTGCTTGAGAAACGAAACGTGAAACAAGATGGTATACGACTGAAGAGATGTGTCTGCTTACCAGGTAATCGAGCAGAATACTTGAGTTGTTACCAATTTTGCTTTGTAACACGTTTTGTGTTTAACTTTACCATAAATTATTATTTTAAGTAAATTCAATATTAAGTGCATTTAGTTTTTTCTTTTTTTCTTTTGAATTTTTAATATTTTGAACTACAGAGAATAAATCTACATTCAAAATGCACTTTTTTTTTGTTTTGGCGTATCCCTTTCGTACTAGAACAGATTCTAATTTGATCTCATTTTCTTTCCTTTTCGATAACTTTTACAGTTCCTTGTTAGTCTAAAACCACTTCTCGAAACCTTTGAAATCAATAAAGGAAAATAATTGTCAGAAAATATTATACAGTACTGAGTAAAGTATGTTGCGAAATAAATCTTGTAAAGATGTTAAATTTGCATCGAAAATGGAGGATGACCGAAAAGTATCAGAAACCTGAATCAGATCAGTATCAGAAAAGTATCAGATACCTGAAAAGGTTTTAAAATTATATTAATTTCTCAAACATAAAGAGTTTTGCCGAAATATACTCAGTCGTAAAAACATGTTATCTAGATAAGAATCAAAGTTATTCCCTGAATATATTTTGCAAAGTATAACTCTGCCCTCAAAAACGTGCGTGAAAATTTCATTAAAATATGTTGATGATTATTCATTCATACCTCAACAGAATATTTAAATGAGAAAATAATGCACAGACTACGAATCTGTCCTTTGTCTTAAAAAGCTAGTAAAAAGTAAAAAAAAACATTAAATCTGAATTGCATATAATACACTGACACGTGTATATATAGGCTTATTTATTAAATAAACAGTAAACAAACTTAAAGGTAAATTAAACAAACGTATGGATCTGTGAATAAAATATCTACCATTACTCTAAAATATCCAAGTCTCTATAATATACATTTTAACTTTACAAGAGACAGTATTTTAACTTTCTACTTGTTATAATATCCTTTAGAATATTTTAAGCCCCTTGAATTAAAAAAAAATTATTGTTTTGTTTGTTTCTTTGTTCAAACATCACACTTCAAAATAACACAGGCATTATTGAAGATGGACCACGTAAGTTTGAATCAAAATCAAATGAAGATGTTGTACTGGAGTTGGCACCAACTCTCTAAGCCAACCTTTCTCTAACACAAGGATTCTAAGCCCCGACAGATTTAACTGTAAATCAGTCCTCTACATGGAGAGTCCACTATACAACTAAAACATAAAACCATAACTAGTCAAAACCAATGCCGCTATGATGCTCATATAGTCCATGAGCAAGACTACTTGGCTAACACAGCCATATTTCTCATGTCATTGCATTAAATAAATAAAATTTGAAGTTCCAAAATCCTGCAGTTTAGATTTTGAATGTACTTATTTGCTTAAAAGAATGCAAAAAATAAGATATTTTAAGAATAATTCGGATTGGGTTACTATGCGTTTAGAGACGCGATTTTTTTTGAACAATACATAAATAAGTAACAGAATAATTGCGAAACAAACTATCTATATTATTTTATTACATAGATAAATGGTGTATAATTTCTTTCCCAGATACATTTAAAATCAGTTGGTGTGAAAAGATCTTAAATAGACAGTTCTACTGGAATACACTTCAAGGTTCAATTATGTATTTAGTTTAAAAAACCATGTTAGTTAAAAATATTTCTTTTAAACAATGGGATTTGATTTGGAAATCAACAAAACAATCGAGTACACTTAGTACATTTGGAGGCATATGATTCTTTTGATTCTCATTATATATGGATAACAGTTATCCACGGATGAGAAATTTAATTTCAAAGGTATTCAAAATTAATCACGCTTTTAAAAAAAAAAAGCAACATTTGACGAAATATATGAAGCTGAAATATATTCCTGAATTAACTGAAATATGTTCCAAAGAGAAAAAATATATTTAAGCATAAACTTAATTAAATATTTAATTTCACAACACAAACATGTAATGAATAGATGTGGCAGAAATATTAACAAGCATAACACAGACGTTTAGAATATTATCTTGAATTTTACAGAAATTCCTAATACTAATAATAATCAAATTTTTAATTTTCAGAAACATTGAATTTCTCTTTCTAACTGATGAAATAAGCCGTTCTTCTATCATTTAATGAGGTGAACTAAATTGGTTAAACAAACTTTCATTTATTAACTAATTAGGCAATCAATATTATTAGGCAAATTGACTATTAAATTTTGAATACACTGAATAATAAGGAGAAATTAATTATGATCTCTTCTAATGTATACATTCTTAAAATTTATTAATTTTTTCAAAAAAAAAAAGCTACGGTAAGCAAATTTTCGGAAAAAAAACGTTTACTTTAAAAGGAACAAATGTTGCAACACAATAACGTGCTAATTCTCAATAGAATTTGCAGATTTTGGAAGGAAATTTTTACTTCTTTTCATTGTAAAATACATTTATTACAATAATGTGTTTTTATTATCTAAAAAAATGTAATAAAATTATTTGCGTTGTTTTATTCTGAGTGCAATCAATTTCCAGAAATTCAGTTTTTTCAAAATAATTTGCAACAAAGTAAATTATTTTCTAATCAAAATAAATTTTAAAAAATAGAACTAAATATTAGTAAAGCATGAAAGAACGGGATTTTTCAGTTATTTTTTCAGTTATTTGCATTTTTTTAAAAAAAATAATTAAACCAGAAAAATGGATTATATTTTACAACCTGTAATTTTATATTATCCATGCAAATTTATTTTTATTGCGAACTGAGAATGAATTATTTTTTAAAAAGTTAAAGAAGTTTATTTTAATGATTATTAGAAGAACAATATGTATATATTGAAATTTTTTAAACACATTAAATCTTGATGAATAAGTTGCGTTGTTTTATATTGAGTTAAAATATTTGTTTTTGTTCAATACTTACGTAAATTCAAACAAAGTTATAAATCTTTGAATGTCAATATTCAGTTTAAAAATAACTTGGGAATTTACATTAAATGGGAATATGCACGTTTAAATTTATAACTTTGTGGTCAGCAACTGACCAAAGAGTTCAAACCTCCCAAATAAGTATATGCTGCGTGAAGGCAACTATACAATCGCGAAATTCAAATACTTTTCTAGAAGAAACATGTTTTTAACAAGTACGGTTTCTTTTAAAAATTACTTTATTTAAAACAGTTTAAAAGATACAATTATCAGACTACTTTCAAACTTTAGTTATTCTTAAAATTGAAGGTTCAGTTAAATTATATATATATATAAAAAATCAGATATTTTGAAATTTAGCGGAAAAAAATGATTAATTTTTAAATAATCATTTTGAAGTAAATTAAATTAATTGAAACTAAATTAATCACAAATAATAAAGTGAATGGAGCAACTAAAAATTAATAATTCAAAACATTTTGTTATAAAGTTCATTTCTAAAATGATGCACTTACATGGAAAATCAATTTGATTCCTTATTTTTGACTACTTAAATTGAATCACAATTAGAAATTTTTCTCTTTAGGATCCAAAATTAAGTAACCAAATAATCAACCAATATTCAACCTCATATTTATTAAACATTTTAAATTTATTAAAAATAGCTTTTATTCGTTGATCATTTTAAATCAATAAATTCATGTCCATAAATCAATGTACCTTCTAAATATAATAGAATTTTGAAGAATTGAAATGATTTGTTTTTTGTAATCAGCAATCACAGTTGTTATAATACAACTTAAATATGTAGAACTTGGTTGACTTTCTATTCCAGATTTGATAAGGAAAATTTTAATTACGTATTAATGCTGAATATAATATTACCCATTTTCTTTTGAACAGAAACTTTACACGGTAGAAAATTAATTGCGTAAGAAAATGAGACACAATAAATTTGATGCATAATTGTAATTTGCGATACCATATTAAGATTTTGTTTATCGATTTATTGTCATTATAATGAGAATATTCCACGGCACCTATCTCTAATTGCAATCACTCGTGGCTAGAGCTTCGGCTGACATTTTTATTACATACGTTTTTTGTTAATGAAATCAATCATAGCAAATATTTGTTCCTGTTTACTGTTGCTATAATATTCTTTTCAAAGATTGTTTGAAAAGGTAACAATTAGTTGCAATGTCATTATGTCTTAGAAATGGATAAGCCTGAATTTATTAACAATAAGTATTTGATGAATAAATTAATTGAATGAGGATTGCAATAATTTTTCGTACCGAATATTAGAATGAAACTGAATAATATTCAAAGATAGAGGCAAAAATACTTCAACGCAAATATAATAATCAATTGAGGATTCAGGGGTCCAATTGTAAATAAATGTTTTCTTTAAACATTTTTTAGCATAATGAGTAACTTACAATGTTACATAATTTTGTTTTACTTTCAATGAAACTTTAGAGGCAAATCATCCAATGTACTTTTCTCCAATATCTTCCGCAGATTAAGGTATCCGACTATGTTCGGAACCGTGATTTTAAAATAGCGCATAAATGGGTAATTTTCATGATATTTAGTGTCACTCAGATTAGAATATATGCATAAAATTGTTTTAAGGACATTTTGACAAACAAAATTATTTAAATACAATATTTTGGCAAAAAATTAACTTAGAATAGCCTTTTTTCAAAATGTTCTCCTTTTGTGAAAAATGCATCTATTATAATAATATTTTGCCTGTATATAGCTCAGACTTCTGTACAGAGGCTCAACTATGATTTTTGAAAAATTTAAATTATTTTCAGAATTACCACCAATTGAAATAATTATTGGCGTTTTTTTTTCTTAACATTCCTCCCCTATGTTGTCGTAAACTATGAATAAACCCACTTCTAAGTTATATATTTCAAACTCTAGTTGAGCCTCTGTAGAGAGGTGTGAGCTATATACATGCAAAATATTATTATAATAGAAGCACTTTTCACAAAAAGAGAACATTTTGAAAAAACATTATTCTAAGTTAATTTTTTACCAAAATATTGTGTTTAAATAATTTTTTTTTGTCAAAATGTCCTTAAAACAATTTTATACATGTATTCTAATCTAAGTGACACTAAATAACATGAAAATTATCTATTTAAACGCTTTCGCAAAATCACGGTTCCGAACGTAGTCGGATACTTTAATATTATTGCTTAGGGTTCATCCAAAAGTTTTCAAATTACAGCCTGGATACCTTACTTTATCTTGTATCATATTTTGATTAGTTTGGTATAAACAACTTCACAATAAGAGTATCTCCATAATAAACTATAAGAATAAAAGCAAATACACTTTTATGACAATTGGTAAGGCATCATCACGAGGTTTGTTTCCATCATTAAAAAGAATTAGAATATGTTTTCAAAGAGCTAAAGAGCTTTTAATCTTCAGTGACTGTAAAGCTGTTCTCCAAGCAGTTCATAAAGGGTATTCAGAGCTAATTAAAAACATGCACTACACATTTCATTAGCTTCTCAGTTAAAAAAAAGAAGGATCCCAAAGCATGATGGTATTGATGAAAATGAGATGGCTGATACTCTGGCTAAAGAAGCAAGGCAGTTTATCAGTAAAAACAGTGTTTCTCAAACTTTCAATATTTGCGACCCAAAATTCTAACATAATTCTGAACACCCCTTTTCCATACACTAACAATGTATTGAATTCAATAAAACTATAATTTTACGCTAAAGCACATTACTACTTTAACCTCTTAACTCTCACCTGGTAGAAAAACCTCTCGCTTAGCCAAAGCGTTAGTTGCCGCGGACGTATATATGCGTCTTTCCGTAGTACAATGTTTTCTGTGCACTGCCGTCCATTAAATTATTCCAAAGACTTTGGCTTTATTTAAAAGGACCTTCACAGTGTTTGCAAAAGGATTTATTTATTTCAGAGGATATGCTTATTTATTCTTCCCCCCCCCAACCCCGAAACTCTAGTCATTGGTGAAGGAATCATGTAGCTTTTAATCGGCAGTTACGGGATTGATTATAAACTGTACAAATTATCGAGATAAATGTTAATTTTTGTATATAATTTTATATATAACAAACTCATGGGTCACTGGGAACTGATACATTTATAAGAGTTATATCAATGCAAATATCTATTTTATTTTTTTATTATGCCAGAATGTATTTTGTTGGCTTACTTTCAGTAAACATATTATATATATATATATATAATCTTTTATTTTCGACTATTCAATATGCTCGCAAAGTTATTACGCTGTGACGTCTCTCGCGTCCTTCTGCTAACATAACTCCTATGTTCTTTGACGGCCACGATTAATGGCAAAACTTTTCCAACCCAATACCAAGAAGATAAACGAAGATAATATGTAAAAATGAGATATACTATAAAAGGATAGAAGCTTTGATGATAAGATATAGCGGGAAGCTTAGAGATAGTAGTGTGGAATCATTCTGATCAATAGCGGCAAGCTTAGAGATAGTAGTGTGGAATCATTCTGACAATAAACGCGGCAAGCTTTAGAGATAGTAGTGTGGAATCATTCTGATCAATAGTGCGGCAAGTTTAAAAATAGCATGTTGGAATCTTGCAGATCAAGAGTTAGCAGTCCGATAGCTTTAGAAGGAATAGAAGCCTAATATAAAGAAGTTGGAATCGTCTTATATAAAGTGAATTATAAATCTCTATAGAAGAAGGAAGGAGATCTGCAAAAGGTAATATTTGATATAAGTAATTAGATGAATCGGATTATTAATTATAATTGAGATAAAGGGGTCTAGTTGCGTGATCTGACTAAACAAGGTTTAATTGGGTGTTAGCTCTCACTTTTAAATTTAAAATGTCAAATTAGAATTTAAGTAATATAAATTATTCCTAATAAAGTTGTATTAAAAACTATTATGTCTCATCATTTTGATAATCCCACACCTCTAGCTTACGCGGAACCGGAACGACATAGCCATCCAGGATGGTATGTCGCTGGCGCCCAACGTATATAATTCTGGGTTAGGTAATGTAGGTGGAAGTACTGTTCTACCTGATATGTACTTTTCAGGGTCAGAGAACATTGCAGAGTTTATCGAGTGTATTGAGAATAACATACAGTTACTTGAAATCCCGTAATCTGTCATGTGCTTACTTAAAAAGTCAACTCAGGGAAGGGCTCAAGATTGGTATTCGATATTTGGTTCGTTGTTAGTGCAAAATACAGCCACGGATTTTGCGCAGCTCAAACTGAATTAGCGAAGGCTTTTCCCGCGGTCAAAATAAAAAAAGCACTACAGTCTCAATTCTACGCGCCCCAGCAGGAAGAAATCAGGATCCTACTGATTTCGTTTATAGTTTACAAAAAATAGAGAAAGTTTAGAATTAGGAATGTCCCAAGCAGAGTTAGTGGATCATATTTTAGTTCGACTCGAACCACAGATCCAAGACTATGTGGAGGTGCGCAATCCACAAAACACGATACAACTTTTGGGAAGTCTTGGCTAAATTCGAAGAGATATTCTTGCAAATTAAAAAGGGGTTATCAGAACGATAATATAGAAAGACGAGGTCAAAATGCGTAGGATGCCTAATTTTGAAGCTAATGGTAGAAACTGGAGGAATTCTGAAATAGGACGTAGACCAAATAACAGTAGAAATGAGTTTTACGAGAATAGCCGTCAAAGTAATAGAGGGTTCGAGAGGAATAGGTTTCAGAACAATGATCAGAGATTCAACAAAGTTACTCATTTCGAAATGAGCGAAATGATAATTTTAATAGAGGGGACCGTAGAAATAAGGGTTCGAGTGAAAATTTCAATCGAGGCGATAGGACGCAAAGGGGACGATTAAATATTGTAAAAGGGTTTAAAGATCAACCTCAAGAGGTGTCGACAAAGAGACAATTAGACTTTCTCCGATATGTATATCACCCGTAGAACTTCCCCACGTTCCCATTTTTTTTAAATAACACATTTTTTAAAGAGCTATGGGACACCGGAGCAGATAAATCATTTATATCGGAAGAAGTTTTATAGAAAATATTTTTTTTATAAGCAAATTAAAAAATCGCGAGCCCAGGTAATAACAGCACAAGGTGCGAAATGCCAAAACAGGGGATTGTAGAATTGAATATTCGGATCAGACAATTCGAAAGGAATTGGTCATTTCATGTGTTGAAGATTTAGAATACCCATGTATTCTAGGTATCGATTTCATAAGTGCGTCAAGAATCGTTTTGATTTTGATAAAAAATCGTTAAAAATTCAGATTCTCAAATAAAAAAGGGTGGTTGAACCAATTAAAGGGGAAAAAGGGTTGAGATAGATTTATCTAAGAAAAAATTTGGGGGAGGTAAAAAAAACAAAACTACAAAATTTGTTTAGTATTTTTAAAAGGGTTATTTTCGACAAACCAGGTCTTACTCATGTTTTATACCATGAAATTGACACGGGGAGATAACCCACCAAGTTTCAAGGCCATATAGGTATGATCGCACAAGCAAGCAAAAGATTTTCACATAAAAAAATGTTACAAGAGGAAACGATTGTTCCAATTCAACCCCATAGGGTCACCTGTTGTGTTATGCAAGAAAAATAATGGGTTACCCCGGATAACCCGGGAACATATAGTTTTCAGTAGACTATAGAAAATTAAAACGACAAAAAGTATCCGCATATTTCCCGTTAATAGATGATTTATTAACAAAATTTCCAAAACAACAATAATGTCATCTCTTGATCTAAGAAGTGGGTACTTTCAAATGGCAGTAAACCCCAGTGATATTGTTAAACCGCATTTGTAGTAAAAGTGGCACTTATGTTTTCAAGCGGATGCCATTGGGTTTATCAGAGCAGCCCCCAATTTTCAAAAAGGCAATTGACAAACCCCAAAAACCGGTGGGGGAAATTTGGAGTGTTTATATGGACGACTTTTTATATCGTCTCCATCATACACTCACCATGTTAAATTTTAAAGGGAAAGTTTTTCGTTGTTAAAGGATGCGGATTGGTTAAATAAAAAAATGAAAATTTGGGTGCGATGAATTAAAATATTTAGGATTTTATTAGTAAAGAAGGAATTAAAACGGATGAAAAAGGTTAGAGCTATACAAGAGATGAAACCGCCCCGTAACCCAAAGAATGTAAGTTTTGGGGATGTCCCAGTGGTACGCGAAATTTATTAAAAATTATGCGGATTTTTGGGGGCCACTTTATAATCTTAAACGAAAAATTTAAAAATTTGTCTGGTCCAATGAAGCACAAAAGGCATTGAAGAGGTCAAGGAGGCGGTAACAAAAGCGCCAGTTTTAAAATTCCAAAATTTCAGGAGCCATTCGAGTTATTTTCGATGCCAGTTCGATTGGTTTAGAGCGTACTTAACCAACAAAAGACCCGTGGATTTGCGTCACGTACACTGAACAACGCAGAGGGAATTATACAGTAACCGAAAGGAATGTCTAGCAGTAGTATGGGCGTTGAAAAAATTAGAACATATTTGGGTAATCCCATTGGTTTTTAACGGATCCCCCCCTTAACACCAACCAAAGGGGAAAATTTGTCGAGTAGGATGATTAGATGGGCACTAAAAATTAGCAGAATTCAATATAGAATGGGAACATAGACCGGGGAAATCAAAAAGCGTGGCTGACATTCTTTCAAGGAATCCCCTTAAAAATATAATTGGTGTAAAAATTAATTTTGGGCCCTAATCGGGGTTTTAGTACTTCTTGCGGAACAATTAATAACAGAACAAAAAAAGACCCCGTTGGTTATCAAGATATTTAGAAACCCGGGAAAATAACTCGGTTAATGCAAGATATTGAGAATTTCCCAGATTTCCGTTTAATTGAAGGATTGTTATTTTTTTGGGAAAAACGCAACGTCATTAGGGGAAATGCGGGATACATTAAAAAACTTAAGGGAAAGAAATAATGAGTTTTTGACAACCAAGTGACACTTAGGGGAGATTTTAAAACGTATCATAAAAAGGGGCGTTTTTATTTCCCGTACATGAAAAATTCATTATCAATATGTTCTACATGCCATATGTGCCAAGTTAATAACTATAAAAAAGCGTTACCAGCTGGTGATTAAATTAATTATATCGAATTTTCCGAATGAGATATGACGTTAGATTTGTTAGGGCCCCTATCCTATATCGAGAAAAGACGTAACCCTATATTTTAAAATAACCGATCATTTCAGCAAATGGGCTGAAATTATCCCCCTTTTAAAAAAGGCCTCATCTGTAAAATGCGGATTTTTTTTTTTGAAAACTTTATATCGCGTTAGGGTTTTCCAATAAAATTAAAAAGTGATAATGGCCCCCAGTTTATATCCGAAATTTTTTGAGCATTTAAAGGGAAAAGATTGGCATAAGGAGTAAAACTGTTGCATATCGACCACAAGCAAATGGGACTGAAAGGTTAATCGAGATATGTGCAAAATGATTGCAAATTATGTTAATGATCAACACGATACTTGGGATCAATTTACGTGAGTTTGCACGCTTTTGTCGGCGGTGAATGAAACAACGGGAAAAAAAACCTGCGAAAAATTTTTAGGGGAAAAATTATTACCATTTCAAAAAATGTTTAATATCGGAAAGTTCAAAATCAAAATTTAAAAAAATAGAGAAAAGCTTAAGGAAGCTGACTAAGTACGAAAATTAAACAGAAAAAGGGGGGAAAAAAATTATAATAGACGTAGAAAGACATAAAAAAAAAGGTAAATGATTGGGTCTTATTAGAAAACACCCGGGAAGTTCAGCAGCTAACAAAGTATTCAAAATTTTAAAAAAAAATTTGAGGGGTTTTTTTAAAAGTCTTGAAATTAAAATTATAATAATTTGTAATATGGAAAAGGGAAAAAGATTAACAGTTTAAAGGGGAAACAAAAAGAATATATCGTCATAGAAATGTGACGAGGTCGAATTAGGGGAAAAAGGTATCCCAAATAGTATAAGATCGTCAGGGAAAATCGACTTCGGAAAAGTACATCAAAGAAAAAGAGTCACAATATGGGAAAAAAAAATCTGCGGTGAAACGTAAGTTAGAGGGGAAAAGGGATTGGTAACCCAAACAAATCAATATAAAATACAGAGAGGACCCATAAAAACAAATCACTGGTCAGATCTCTTCCTAGTTCATTTGAGAATGAAAAAAAACAAAAGGAAAAAAGAATAATAGGGTTTTAAAAGATCAGGTTTTCAAAAAAGGGCCCACAAAAAAGTGGAAAAAGAAAGGGAACCAAAAATTAAAAAAGACAAATGTCTAACTATTTCTAGAACGGAAAAAGAACAGAGAAAGGCACGAAGTTCCAGATAAATCAACTTACAGCAAGGCCACGACGGAGAACAGAAGCCCCCCGACCAGCCAAGGAGACAATTGGGAAGTCAAGGAAAGGACGACAAGGAGATTACAAGCCCACAAAAAGAAATTCCAGTACAACCGAGGAAAAAAGAGTGGTAGCACCTCATCTTTGGGACGTTATGGTGGGAAAAACTTTAAAAAAATAGGTTGTTTTTTTCTTTTTTATGATCTTCCAACAAGGGGTCGGAAGAATTATTGCAAAAAAGGGGTCTGGGGCGGTGCTTAAAAGAAAGGTCAAACACTACAATGAGTGTTTTTTTTTTTTTGGGTTTTTGACTTAAAAAAATTTTTTTTCTGGAAAAACATTTGTAATCAAAATTTGTTTGTTTAATGTATGACTTCGTGAGATGCAAAAATTCCTTTGGTTATTTGTTATAATAGTTTTTGAAAAAATGTTTTTTTGTAAATATTTATATAATATGTTGTATTGTTACGATTATGAGGCATCTGGGTTGGGGGGGGTAGTCAGGGCACTAACAAAAAAACGGGCTGCGCGGCTCATTGGGAGTTTGGAACCAGATGTATGGAGATGAAAATATTTTGATATATAAATAATATATAATAATTGGGAAATTTGATTGATATTAGGGAAAATAGAGCCCAAAAGTTTTCATTTCGGGGAGACTGCCCCGAAAACCTAAAATTTTGAAAATTATGCCAAAAAAAAGGGAGCAAGTTCCAGCTCCATATGCATTTTTGATGAAAAGATTGGGTCTGCCCCCCAGAATTTTTTTTTTAGAAAATTTAAGTGTATAAATATTTTAAGTAATTGAATGTTAAAAGTGAGAGTGGGCATAAATTAAACAGTAATTATTAATGTTGGCCTAGTTATTGGTAAAATTTATTGTCACGAGTTTAATTTTAAATTGAATATTAAAATTTAATTCTAAGATGAGTAATGAAAATTAAAGTCAAGATAAATTTTGGGAAATTATAAAAGTTAAAATGAGGAAAGATTAAAATTGTAATGAAACTCAGAAAGCGAAGAAATTTAGAAATAGAGATTTAGACACGAAATTTTATTAAGGGCATTGAAACCCTTTTCAGTTTTTCTTTTTGGGAGGGGTGACTTCGCGTCCTTCTGCTAACATAACTCCTATGTTCTTTGAGGGCCACGATTAATGGAAAAAATTTTTTCCCCCCAATACCAAGAAGATAAACAAAATAATATGTAAATGAGATAAAACTATAAAAAGGATAGAAGCTTTGATGATAAGATATAGCGCGGCAAGCTTAGAGAAGTAGTGTGGAATCATTCATCAATAGCGCGGCAAGCTTAGAGATGAGTGGGGAATCATTCTGATCAATAGCGCGGCAAGCTTAGAGATAGTAGTGTGGAATCATTCTGATCAATAGCGCGGCAAGCTTAGAGATAGTAGTGTGGAATCATTCTGATCAATAGCCCCCAAAGTTAGAGATAGTAGTGTGGAATCATTCTGATAATATGGGCAATTTTAAAAGATAGCTTAGTGTGGAATCTTGCAGATCAAGAGTTGCAGTCCGATAGTTTTGAAGGAATAGAAGCCTAATATAAAAAAGTTGGAATCGTCTTATAAAAAAGTGAATTATAAATACTCTATTAAAGGGGAAGGAGATCGCAAAGGTAAAATTTGATATAAGTAATTTGAATCGGATTATTAATTATAATTGAGATAAAGGATCTATTGCGTGATCTGACTTAAAAAAGGTTTAATTGGGGGTTTGCCCCACTTTAATTAAAATTGTCAAATTAGAATTTAAGTAATATAAATTATTCTTTAAAAAAAGTTGTATTAAGAACTATTATGTCTCATCATTTTGATAATCCCACACCTCTAGCTTACGCGGAACCGGAACGACATAGTCATCACAGGATGGCTATGTCGCAACGCCTCCTACAAGGGCACACCCCACATTTTGAGAAAAGCTGCAGTAAGTCCAACACTGCAATGAGCTTGCACTGAGCACTGCTAAGCAATATAAACCGAGTAGCAAAATCAAGACGATAGAAAAATCAAGCTCTGAAAGATAAAATTCCTGAAATTTATATAAGTAGTGGCCTGGCAAACTTAGAACAGAGCACTTTAGGGGCATGGGAATTTAGGAGAATGGGACAAAAAATGACTGTTTCTGAAAACATTGGCACAACACAGAGCTTAACACAAAATATCTTTTCTTCTGTCCTGCCATTCTGGCAAAATTGCTGCTCATTAGTAACAACCGTGAGGAGTTATACAAAGATCAGCATCCAGATTGCCAATGCTGT
Source organism: Trichonephila inaurata madagascariensis (assembly GCA_019973955.1). NCBI lineage: Eukaryota > Metazoa > Arthropoda > Arachnida > Araneae > Nephilidae > Trichonephila > Trichonephila inaurata. The sequence goes on from BMAV01006040.1 coordinate 45,341, forward strand.
CTTTTGTCGACCTTTGGTCCTGTCTAATTATTGGCCATGATAAGGTACAAACCAGCTATACACTCTTCGAAATTTGTTCCACCCTTTATTCTATAAAATGTGTGTGCAATCGATTTCCAAACTTGAAACTGTTTGACATAAGAATTACTGTTTTTTGAGTACTATTTATCACAGTTTGTAACCCATTAAAATATGGGAAAATCATCTACTGTTAAGTCACGTAACATTATCAAAATATATTTTTAAATTTCTGTCATATGGTTTAAAAATTTTTCTAGACTTTCAAAACAATTAAATTAAATTTTAAAGCAACTTTTTTTAAAAAGAAAAGAAAGATTTTATTTATTTAAAAAACAAAATATTTGCATCTGGTGCAGACGGCGATAAAAATCTTTTATTGATTAATCTTTGCGATTTAATGTTTTAATTATCCTCTTTTCAGGTGTGTACTCAATTCTCTATTCATTTTGAAATATATCATTCGAATCGCATGTAACTAAGCTAACAAGTGGAATAAAAAATAAGACTCCGCACACATTTGTTTTGCACTCTTAGTAAAGAAATTCTCTAAATCTAGAATTTTACACATTTATTCAGTATTCTTATTCAGGATAAACATCTCCAGTTTTGGCATATATATATTTTTACTAATATTAAGTATGTATTTTATTCAGGGACTTGTATTTATTTATTGTTACAATTGATGGTAAAAAATGATGTTTGATCATTATTATTTACGTGTATTATCATTCAATACCTGGAAATAAAAAGCTTTCTTTTTTTTTAATGCTTAAAAAATTGATCTATATGATGTTTTTGTTCGTAGAATATAGGGTCACGGAATTATGGTAGAGTAGCTTAAAATGTTATAAAAAATAGTTTTTTTAAATGATCGAATTTCTTGATTTAAACTCGCTTATTACTTTTTAAACTTATTTCCTATATCAGCGCTTCTTAAACTGTGGGGTATGCCCCCTGAGGGAGACTTGATAACCTTACTAAGAGGGCGCGAGCATATCGAAAAGTTGACAATAAAAAAAATTATTAGTTTATTGAAAGAAAGAAAAACAAAATGCATTCTGACAATAAAAATTAATACTTATTATAGTTACAAAAGTATCACAATATTGCAAAATGCAATCTGATAATTAATTTATCAATACCTAATCAAGAACAAATTTAATAATTACTAATGGGATTCCAATGGGAATGCCTTGTAGAGCAAAGTATTCCAAATGAAGATTTAATATTAGATACATTGACACTATTTTTTTTCTACATTTAGCTTAAATCTATATTTTATCTTTAAAGCAGCCGCGGCAGAAAATCTGTTTTCACAAAGGTAGGATGTTGGAAATGTAGGATTATACTTTAGAAATGGATGATTGAAGAAATAAATATTTAATTTAATTAAAATTAATTTTACAGTTCCAATTTAATAATCAGAAAGGAAAAGTAGGATAATACTTATCCTATTGCTTAAAAGTAACTTACTTAAAAAATCTATTAATAAAAGCAACATATACAAAATTTAAAACTTTTCTTGATAACTTTTATGGTTTATAAATATGGCTGTATTGCAATTTTAGCGTCAAAGTCTATTATTATTGCATTCAATACATTGTCATTATAAGGGGAGAGGTAATGAAAAATGTGACTGAAAACTGGATCGCAAATATTGCACACACAAGTTTGAGAAGCACTGCCCTATATATTAAATTAGGTCCACACGATTTATTTATTTTTTTCTAATTTTAGTAAACTGTTTCCTTGTTCAATTTTGCTGTAATTTTCAACGTATTATGTTATTTCTATTTTATTTTTGCATTTTCGATGTTTATTAACCCGTTCAGGACCATAATCACATATATGAGATCACGCGCTTCTCCCTCCACGGCCACGGTATCATATATGTGATTGAGCTTTCCCTCCTCGTTGGCCCACCGGTGCGACAAGAGTTAGGAATGTTTTCATATAAATTTTTACAAGCACTAGATGGCGGTTAAAAACCTTTTTTTTTTTCGAATAATGTTTCATAAGACTTTGAACTTCAATATGTATTTTCAGCTCCGTGTTTGTTTTTTAATATGATCCGAGATATTTATGAATATAAACAACTGCACATGTTTACTTTTCTAGAGAATCGGACATTTAGTTTCGTGATCTATTGCTATATGGATTTCTGTTTATATTTTTAATAAGTTGGTTTAGTTTTCAAATATTTTCTATATTCTTATTTAAATGTAAGGGATTTTGTCAATTTTTTTGAAATAGTATGTAATTGTTTTTTTGATTAAAATGAAAAAAAATTTCTTAAAATTCGTATTTTTTTTAAATACAGCAAACATTTTTGTACTTTATGTTCAAATATTTTCAATGATAGCAAATTGTAAGTTTTAGCGTATTTGTGGTTTCCTTTAAAACTTTATATGAATTTTTAAAGGTAATTATAAATATATATAGGTTAGCAGGGAAATTTAACCGGTCCTGTGCGGTTAAAACCGGTTAAAAATACAACACAGCACTATACTATTTTAAATTAAAACGAAAAAATAATACATTCCCTGAAATATTTACTCCAATGTAAATAATGCATAATATATAAGCTTATTTTGACAGAATTTGTTTCCTGTTATTTTAATTTATTGAAAAAGATGATTCGTGAAGATGTCTTCACTTTTGGAAGTCTTACAAAATTCCCCAAATGAACAATAATTATAGACTACTTTGTTGAAATCATTCATTAAAAGATAATTACTAAAGAATGGAAACATATGTCTTGCGCCTTTCGAAACTAAACTTTAGGAAACGTATAATTAGCGTTTACACCCTCCACTCAGAATACATTTAATTTAGTTCATTTCTTTGAAAGAAAGTAAAATTGATTTTAGTGGTATGGTAGTAACATAGATAAAGTTCTACAACTAGCTATACTGCATAATCATATGTGGATTTTATAAATATTTTCAAACGTGGATAAGATTAAAAAAAAACAATGAATAAAATAAATTCGAATCCAATACAAAGGAAAAATTCTTAAAATTAGAAAATTTTATTTGATTGGAGAAAATTATTAGGTAGAAAGCATTTTTATTATTAAATATAAATGTAAATTTTTATTGTGATCTTTCTTTTGATCGTTCATTCGAAACAATTCTTTTTAATAAAAATGGATCATAAACTCTTTATTTCTTCTGATATATGTCTGTTGATTTTGTGATTTCTTTTGTTTCGTTATATTAATAAGGTATAAATAGAAAGACTCATTTTTATTTTGTAGTGTATATCATTTATTCAGCAGGTGAAGTATCATTTCTGTGTTTAGATTTAAAAGAAATACATAAGCCAACCATGTAAAAAAAAATAATACAGCTAAGTAAAAAACCGTGTTTATATTTTAAAATGATATAAAATAAAGTTAACTCTCAATTACACAACATCAAGTGATATTTTTGTTATTTATAATTTTTTTTAGGATTATATTGAGAATCTAGATAAAAATATATTAAATTATTAAGGTATTTTAAATGATTTTCTTAATGACTTTTGATTTGTAACACTATAGATATGAAAAAAAAAACTAAATTATCCTAACTCAAATAATAATAGCGCATTTTTAGCAAAGTCAACTGATTATCTTTAAACTCATAAATAATATATGGTTTCACTTTTTTTTAAAAAAAAATCCTATAAACTTATAAAGTTTTTATTACTCGGATATAATTTACAATTTAACCAGTCTAACTCTTTATGGTGTATATTGTATCAAGATAAAGAGATGTTTTTGTTTCTGTAAATGTACAAAAAAAAAATACTGTACATAAATTTATAAATGTATTCAACTATTAAAAGATAATTGGAAAATATCAAACAATGATCTAAAGCAGGGGTATTCAAACTTTTTTTCTGCTGGGCTGCATACAGATGTCAGCTATTTCACGCGGACTGCATCATGAGGATAAAGAAGGGGTGAGTGGGGGTAATGTGGAAAATTGATAAAAATATTTTAACTCTTGGTTTGATTTTTTTAATGACAATTTATTTTATTTTTATTTTTGTCACTAATATTGAATTAGAAGATTTTAATAAACACTCCTTCTTAATTTCTGCATCAGTAAACTGTTTCATATGATTACCAATAATATATCAAACTTCCTAATATGTCTTTGTTACCGCTATGAAATTATCATTGACAAAACACTTTGTTGCTGTTACAAAGATTTTTGAAGAAATCCTATTTAGTACCTCTTGAAAAGAGATCTTCGAGGAAAAGTGTCAATGAATGATTCCTGTTTATTGATATTTTTTAAATACAAGACTTACGTGACAAATCAAACAATTACTGATCCATATTTGTTTTTCACCACAAAATAGTCAACCTCCCAATCGTCTTAAAACCATATATATTCTTCGAATATTTTTCGCTTACAAGATAGGAAAGATAGTTAAAAATTAATTCCACCCATAAAATTGTCGTTACTTCACTGTTGTATGTTATCACTAACCATAACCGTTACAAATAAAAAAAAGAACATCAATTCGCACTCGTCCAACATAGCCAGCAAAAAGCAAAATTGATATATTTCATTTCTTGACACCAAATTTTTAACATATTGTTCACAAATAAGTTAATTTTTCAGAGCAATGGGCATTGACTGGGCAACTTAAAAAGGCTCGGTGGGTCGCACGTTGAGTATCTCTGGTCTAAAGTAAATATAATGCATGTATCACCATTAATATAATTATTAAAAAACATCAGCATAAAAATAATTAAGTCATTTCCTACTTTAAATGGATGAATAGAAAGTATTTTACTAACAATAGAAAGTATTTTATTAACGATATAAAATTTGAACAAGATATATATATATATATATATATATATATATATATATATATATATATATATATATATATATATATAGGGCAAAGCTTCTCCAACTTTCCATATTTGCAACCCAATTTTGAATCATAATTTTCATCACGCCCCCAATACAACAACAATGTATTAAATTCAATAATAATATACTTCGATGCTAAAGCAACAATGTGACTATAATATTTTAAACTGCACATATTATCAATATATGTATTATATTTTGTATATACAAAAGGGAAGTCAAAAAATTTACAAAACCTTTTTAAAAAATTTCTGTAATTTTTTGATTCTGATAATCATACATTAAGCGATTTTTATTTATTTATTTTTTTATAATCGCAAAGAGTCTCTTCAAGTTTCACCATAAATTAATTTTACATAAATAACCTTATGCTATTATTGTTAGTTATATTGGCATGGTGAGTTCTCGGAACCTAATTTCAACCAGAATATTTCCCACAGCAGAAAATTAAGGCCCCAGCTGAAAGTTTTAATACGACGGCCGATGAGGGGATAAACAAAGCCGTATTTGTAGTGGATTGATTACGTCGGTCGGCTCAGCAAGTACGGCCGTAACTCTTCATGTCTATCTAACCATGCACACAACAAAGCTACATTATCTTATTGGTCATGAGGTAAAGATGAAGGTCATATATGCGGTTAGAGTTGTTGAGTTTTAGTAGGAATTTATTGGATTTTAGTGAAGGAAAAAAAAAACTGGAGTCGTTTTTCTGTGTTTTTATCCTTCACGCTGAAACAATTACAGGAATTAAAAAGTTGTTTTGTAATGGATTAGGTGATTTTTATTATTTTTTTCGTAATCCATAAAACAAATAAAAAATAATTCGGGGAAGTTTTGGTACTTTCGACTAAACAAATGATTTACGCAAAAACCAAACATAGTTAAATTTTTTTCATCGCATTAAAAAGATTGCCTTAAAAAATATGTTGTCACAATGACCCCAAGGGCCAGGGGGTTGTGTCCCTGTTCGGGGGGATTTTACATAGCCATCCTGATAGCTATGATGTTGGGTCAGCGTAAGCTAGAGGTGTGGGGTTATTAAAGGATGAGACATTTTTTAATTTTAATACAACTTTTTAAGAATAACAAATTACTTATATCCCAAAAAAACTTTCTTTAAGTAGTGGAAATTAACTGAATATTTAAGTCAGATCGACAACTAGAATTATAAAATGGGAATTATTCCCCAATCAGCTTTCATATTCTAAAATTCCTTTTTTAAAGAACCCTCCCCTACCTTGGTTGAAGACTCATCTATTCTGTTTAATGGTGTACCAGGTACTATTACTCTTCCTTTTAAATTTTTTTATCGAAAGGGGGGCGTTTTTCCCCTTTTTCCTTTTGAGTAGGCCCCCCTAAACTTTTTGAACTGTTCCGCACTGGGTTTTTAAGATTGCCATCTCTCTTAAACCTTCCCCTTTTAAAGTTATCTTATTTGCTTTTTTTGCTTTGTTTTTCTTCGGTATTTGGGTTGGAAAATTTTTGCCTTAATCGGGGGCCCCCAAAGAATAGGGTTATGTTAGAAGAACACGAAAATGCCAATGTAAGTATCTCGTCCAAAACTCGATAAAAAAAATTAAAAAAGAAAAAAAAAGCATTGTAAAAACGGAAATTCAAAAAAGAAGTTTTTTTATTATTATTCTCTTTTTCCCATTTTTTTTCATATGAAAAATTTTTTTTCCAGTTCCCCAAACAAAAGAGAAAGTAATAAAAATGCAGAACCTTTTTGGTTCAAACAGGCAATAAGGCGCAATTTTCAGTTCACACACAATCAAATACTTCCAAACATTCTTAAAGGGGAAACATTTAAAGTATTCCTTTTTTTGTCTTCTAATTATAAAACTTTTTTAGAGATGATGTTATAGATTTTTTTATCAATCTCCCAAACAAGAGAACAGTAATAAATTGAAGTAAGTCCTGTTCAATATTATGATTACAAATTGGCAATAAAGCGCGGTTTACATTACACACACACTCAATTACTTCAAGCTCAAAGATTAACAGATCAAGATTCAAGATTACCTCCTAAATAAGTATCTGTGAAATGAAGGAAGGATTTCGTATTATTAGCGATAAAACCAAGTGCATTTGAGAACAGAATAAATGCAAAGATTGAGGTTTGGGCAGGGGTTACCCCCTCCTCCCCTAGGATTGCATCTTCTTTTTTTTACTTTATTATTTGTATTTTTTTTTTTTTAATAATTACTTTGTTCAATGAAAAGGGTTTAAAAATTCCCCGATAACTATTTCGAGGTTGAAATTCAGCTTTGGGAAATTTTTACTAAAAATTTATATACATCACGGGATTTTGGGATCAAAATTATCAGAGAAAAATCGTTGAAAAAAAATAACTTATTTCTTGTAAAATTTTAATTTTAAAAATTTAAAAACCCTTCAATAAAAATTTGAAAAAAAAATATATTATATGAATGTTTTAATGCACCTTTTAAAGATAGAATGAAGTTTTTTCTTAAGTATATATCAATGAAAAGAGTTAAAAATAAGGTTTTCTTTTGGGAAATTACACTTTTAAAGTCCGTTTTTTTCATAGATTATTATCCTTTGCTTCTTTTTTTTTCCTTATTTTTGATTCAAGAAAAAACAATTATTTAAAAAAATTTATCAAGTGAAAAAAAGTAAAAAACAAACTATTTATTTAGTTATTGTAATGATATTCATTCGTTAGTTTTTAAAAAATTTTAATTTTAATTTATACATTATTTAAAAAAAAAGCAAAGAAAGTTATAATATTTTAATAAATAAATTTTGGGTTTTCAATTTATTCACTGTAAAGTTATCCATAAATCCTTTTCTTAAACTTTCAATATTTGAAGAATTTCAATCAAAAAAATTTTATCCCCCCCTCCATAGAAAAAATATATTAATCAAAATACTATACTTTTTAAAGCTAATACAACTTTAACCTCTTAGGTGCCACCAGCGTATATAAACGTCTTGTTTTCCCCCAAAAGTTAATTCCCCGGATGTATATGTAGTCCTTCCAAATACTGTCCCTCCCGTTCACTACTATCCATAAAATTATTGAAGGCTTTGAAATGCAATAAAAAACCTTGACTGTGTTTTGAAGGATTTCCCTTTTTCCGAGGATTTGTTTATTTATTTTCTTCACAAATCCCCTCCCCCCCCTTTTCCAATACTTTACAATTGCGTCACGGGAAAAACCCGGGTGATTGGGGAGCGAATTGGTAACTTTTAATCGGCAGTTAGGGGTTAATTTTAAACCGTAAAATTTTCCATAAGCGTTAACTTTTATGTATAAATTTTTATATGAAACCCATATTCATTGGTAATTATTAAATTTTTCTTAACTTTTAATTTTTGTTAAATTAATTTTTAAAAAAAAGGGGTAAAAGTACTGATAATTTTTTCCAGTATTAATCAGTGAAAATGTGTATTTATATATTTTATTATGTCAGAATGTATTTTTTTTTTGTTTTTTGCAAAAAAAATATATTTATATAAATTTTTATTTTCACTTTTTAAAAAACTTCCCCTTTTTAAAAAGGTTTTTAAACCCCCCTTCCAAAAAAGGCTTTAAATTAAAACCTTCATAAAAATTTTTTCTTAATTTATCATTTTAAAAAAAAATTACTGTATTCAACATAAAATTTCCCCAACTTTTTTTTTTCTGTTGTTTTAAAAATGTAAAATTTTATTAAAATTTTTTTAATTTACCAAAATCATTAGCCACATTTCATAATTTTTTTTTTCTTCGTGGAATTTTCAATTTAAAAAATAAATTTTAAAGCACAATTGAGCTGAAATTTTTATAATTATTTTTTAAGAAAAAACAGATTTATTTTAATTAATAAAATTATTTTATTAAAATAATTTTAAAAAAATTCTGGGAAAAAACAAAGAAATTGGCAATTTTTGGGATTTTTTAAAAAAAAATTTTTCTCACTTTTTAAAAAACATCATTTTACTGAAATTTTTATACAATTTTTTGGTAAAAAAAGATAATTTAATATATAATAAAAAAAATTACAAAAAAATTTTTTTAAAATTTCAATAACCCAATTTTTATTTTTACATTTAAAAATTTAAAAAAAATTTTCCCTTTTTTTAAAAAATTAGGAACGAAAAATTTTATCACGATTATTTTGATGAAATAGATCTTTAAATAATTAAAAAAATAAATTACCATTAATGTTGTCATTCTGTTATAAGGGTTAAAA
>BMAV01006041.1:0-23830 GCA_019973955.1 Trichonephila inaurata madagascariensis
TTTGGAATTTCGACAAGCGCCATACATATTCGTTATCAGCGTTGAATTCTGTGCAAGAAAAAGTAAGTTTGAAAAGAATTGGAGGAAGACAAAAAAACGACCCAAGCTCACGGAAAAGAGAAATGCGTTGCAAATAAGCCCATTTGAAAGAGGAACGCTTCAAAAAGGATAATACCGCAATTAAAAGTTTTTTTATTTTTTTGGGGTTTTTTCTCATACTTGTCATAGAAATGCATTACCTAAGTGCAATAACTCGAGTTCTAATATTCGCAATGTAATGTTTTTTAAGTGTCTTTGGGTTTGGGAACGGCTCTCCGTTCGAATGACACACGGTTTTTTAAAATCTGTCGGTAAGTTGGCTTTCAAGCCAAATAGGTCGTATTTTTCAAGAAGGTGTTTCATTTTTAAAAAAAATGTTTAGGAATTTCGTGAAACGGAGACCAGATTTAGATTCCTGGACAAATTTTGGGTGAAATGGGTCAATTTGGTAAGTTTCTAGGGTAAAAGAAATAATGTAGGGCATGTCACTCAAACAGACTTTTGAAAGAGGGGACGAATTTCAAAGAAACAGTTGGGCATAACTTTTGAACTGATTGGAATTGCGACAAGCGCAATACATATTCGAGATCAGCGTTGAATTCTGTGCAAGAAAAACTAAGTTTGGAAAGAATTTCTGGAAGACAAAAAAAACGACCCAAACGGAAAAGAGAAATGCGTTGCAATTAAGCCCATTTGAAAGAGGAACGCTTCAAAAAGGATAATACCGCAATTAAAAATTTTACTTCTTTGTGGGTTTTTCTAATACTTGTCATAGACAAATGCATTACCTAAGTGCAATAACTCGAGTTCTAATAAAAGCAAAGTAATGTTTTAAGTGTCTTTGAGTTTGGGAACGACTCTCCGTTTGAATGACACCCGGTTTTTTAAAATCGGTCGGTAAAATGGCTTTCAAGCAAAATAGGTCGGTTTTTTCAAGAAGGTGTTTCATTTTTAAAACAGTTACAGGAATTTCTAGAAACGGAGACCAGATTTAGATTCCTGTCAAATTTCGAGTGAAATGGGACACTTTGGTAAGTTTCTAGGTTAAAAAAAGAAAAAGAGGTGCGCATTTCAATGAAACAGACTATTGACAGAGGGGACAAATTTCAAGGAAACTGTTGGGCATAACTTTTGAATTATGTGGACTTTCGACAAGCGCCATACATATTCGTGATCAGCGTTCAATTCTGTGCAAGAAAAACTAAGTTTTGAAAGAATTGGAGGAAGACAAAAAAACGACCCAATCGCATGGAAAAGAGAAATGCGTTTCAATTAAGCCCATTTGAAAGAGGAACGCTTCAAAAAGGATAATAACGCAATTAAATCTTTTTAACTTTTTTTTTCGGTGTTTTTCTGATACTTGTTATAGAAATGCATCACCAAAGTGCAATAACTCGAGTTCTAATAATCGCAGGGTGTTTTAAGTGTCTTTTGGTTTGGGAACGACTCTCCGATCGAATGAAACCCCGTTTTTTAAAATCGGTCGGTAAAATGGCTTTCAAGCCAAAAAGGTCGTTTTTTCAAGAAGTTGTTTCATTTTTAAAAAGGAGTTACAGTAATTTCGTGAAACGTAGACCAGATTTAGATTCCTGGTCTAATTTCGAGTGAAATGGGTCACATTGGTAAGTTTCTAGAGGAAAAAAAAATAGTTGTGGGCATGTCACTGAAACAGACTATTGAAAGAGGGGACGAATTTCAAAGAAACATTTGGGTGTAACTTTTTAACTAAGAGGACTTTCGACAAGCGCCATACATATTCGTGATCAGCGTTGATTTCTGTTCAAGAAAAACTAAATTTGGTGATTTATATTCCTGGTCAAATTTCGAGCGAAATGGGTCACTTTGGTAAGTTTCTAGGTTAAAAAAAAGTGTTGGGCATGTAACTGAAACAGACTATTGAAAGAGGGAACGAATTTCAAAGAAACAGTTGGGCATAACTTTTGAACTAATTGGAAATTCGACAAGCACCATACATATTCGTGATCAGCGTTGAACTCTGTGCAAGAAAAACTAATGTTGGTAAGAATTGGAGGAAGACAAATAAATGACCCAAACGCACGGAAAAGATATATGCGTTGCAATTAAGCCCATTTGAAAGAGGAACGCTTCCAAAAGAATAATATAACAATTAAAATTTTACTATTTTTTTTTGGTGTTTTTCTGATACTTGTCACAGAAATGCATTACCAAAGTGCAAGAACTCGAGTTCTAATAATCGCAGGGTAATATTTTAAGTGTCTTTGGGTTTGGGAAATGCTCTCCGTTCGAATGACACCCGGGTTTTTAAAATCGGTCGGTAAGTTGGCTTTCAAGCCAAATAGGTCGGTTTTTTCAAGAATGTGTTTCATTTTTTAAAAAAAGTTACAGGAATTTCGTAATACGGAAAACAGATTTAAATTACTGGTCAAATTTCAGTGAAATGGTCACTTCTGTAAGTTTCTAGGTAAAAAAAAGTTTGGGGGGCAAGTCACTGGGAAAAAGACTATTGAAAGAGGGACGAATTAAAAAAAAAAAAAGTTGGGGATAACCTTTTGAACTATTGGGAATTTCGACAAGCACCATACATATTCGTGATCAGCGTTGAATCCTGTGCAAGAAAAAATAAGTTTGCTGAGAATTGGCAGTTTTTAAATAGGTCGGTAAGTTGGCTTTCAAGCCAAATAGGTCGGTTTTTCAAAAAGGTGTTTCATTTTTAAAAAAAAAGTTTCAGGATTTTCGTAAAAAGGAGATCATATTTATATTCCTGGTCAAATTTCGAGCGAAATGGGTCACTTTGGTAGGTTTCTAGGGTAAAAAAAAAAAAGATAGTGTTATGCATGTCACTGAAACAGACTATTGAAAGAGGGGACGAATTTCAAAGAAACAGTTGGACATAACTTTTGAACTAATTGGAATTCGACCAGAGCTATACATATTCGTGACAAGCGTTGAACTCTGTGCAAGAAAAACTAATGTTGGTAAAAATTGGAGGAAGACAAAAAAAAATGACCCAAACGCACGGAAGAGAGAAATGCTTTGCAATTAAGCCCATTAGAAAGATGAATGCTTGAAAAAGGATAACACTGGAATTAAAATTTTTTATTCTTTTTTCGGTTTTTTCTGATACTTGTCATAGAAATGCATTACCAAAGTGCAATAACTCAAGTTCTAATAATCGCAGGGTAATGTATTAAATGTCTTTGGGTTTGGGAACGGCTCTGCGATTGAATGACACCCGGTGTTTCAAAATTGGTCGGTAATTAGGCATTATAGCCAAACAGAGGTCGGTGTTTTCAAGAAGGTGTTCCATTTTTAAAAAAGTTTTAGGCATTTATTGAACGGAGACCAGATTGATTCCTGGTCAAATTTGCGAAAATGAAATGGGTCACTTTGGTAAGTTTCTAGGGTAAAAAATGTTGAATATTGAAAACAAAAACTATTGAAAATGACGAATTTCAAAGAAACAGTTGGGTATAACTTTTTGAACTAATTGGATTTTCAACAAACGCTACATATTCGTTTATCAGCGTTGAATTCTCGTGCAAAGAAAAACTAAGTTTGGTGAAATTCCCGGTTTTAAAATCGGTTGGTAAGTTGGCTTTCAAGCCAAATTTGGTCGTTTTCAAGAAGGTGTTTCATTTTTAAAAAGTTACAGGGAAATTTTGTGAAACGGAGACAAATTTAGATTCCTGGTCAAATTTCAGTGAACTGGGTCACTGGTAAGTTTCTAGGTAAAAAAAGATATGTGGTGGGCATGTCACGAAACAAAAATTTTGAAAGAGGGACGAATTTCAAAGAAACAGTTGGGGATAACTTTGAACTAATTTGGGTTTCACGAAGGGAAGATATTCGTGATCATTCGTTGAATTGTCTAAAAAAAACTAAGTTTGGTAATTGAGAAGACAAAATGCCAAATGCACGGAAGAGAAATTGCTTTTCAATTAAGCCCATTTTTAAGAGGAATGCTTCAAAAGGTAATACCGCAATTAAAACTTTTTACTTATTTTCGGTGTTTTTCTGATACTTGTCATAGAAATGCATCACCAAAAGCAATAACTCGAGTTCTAATTAAACGGGGCTTAAGTGTCTTTGTGTTTGGGACATGCTCACCGTTTAAATGACACCCGGTTTTTTAAAATCGGTCGGTAAGTTGGCTTTCAAGACAAATAGGTCGGTATTTTAAGAATGTGTTTCATTTTTAAAAAAAAATTACAGGTATTTAGTGAAACGGAGACCAGATTTAGATTCCTGGTCAAATTTCGAGTGAAATGGGTAAAAAAAAAAGGGGTAAAAAAAAATAGTGGTGGGCATGTAACCGAAACAAGACTATTGAAAGAGGGGACGAATTTCAAAGAAACAGTTGGACATAACTTTTGAACTAATTAGAATTTCGACCAGCGCCATACATATTCGTGGTCAGCGTTGAATTCTGTGCAAGAAAAATTAAGTTTGGTAAGAATTGGCCAGTTTTCTAAAATCGGTCGGTAAGTAGGCTTTCAAGCAAAATAGGTCGGTTTTTTCAATAAGGTGTTTCATTTTTGAAAAAAATTACAGAAATTTTGTGAAACGGAGACCAGATTTAGATTCCTGGTCAAATTTCGAGTGAAATGGGTCACTTTGGGAAGTTTCTAGGGTAAATAAAAAAAATAGTGTTGGGCATGTCACTGAAACAGACTATTGAAAGAGGGGACGAATTTCAAAGAAAGAGTTGGGCATAACTTTTGAACTAATTGGAAATTCGACCAGCACCATACATATTCGTGATCAGTGTTGAACTCTGTGCAAGAAAAACTAAGTTTGGTAAGAATTGAGGGAAGACAATAAAATGACGCAAACGCACGGAAAAGAGAAATGCGTTGCAATTAAGCCCATTTTTAAGAGGAGCACTTCAAAAAGGATAATACCGCAATTTAAACTTTTTTTACTTTTTTTTCGGTGTTTTTATGATACTTGTCATAGAAATGCATTACCAAAGTGCAATAACTCGAGTTCTAATAAACGCAGGGTTTAAGTGTCTTTGTGTTTGGGAAATGCTCTCCGTTTGAATGACACGCGGTTTTTTAAAATCGGTCGGTAAGTTGGCTTTCAAGACAAATAGGTCGGTTTTTTCAAGAAGGTGTTTCATTTTTAAAAAGTTACAGGCATTTCGTGAAACGGAGACCAGATTTTGATTCCTGGTCAAATTGCGAGTGAAATGGATCAATTTGGTAAGTTTCTAGGGCAGTGCTTCTCAAACTTTCAATACTGGCGACCCAACTTTCAATCATAAATTTTATCGCGCCCCCCTTCTATAATAATAATAATATATATTGAATGCAATAATAATATACTTAGACGCTAAAGTTATAATATGATCTTAATTATAAACCGTAACAAATTAATAAGATAAGTATTAAATTTTTATATATGTTACTCTTAAGTAATACATTTTTAAGTAAATTACTTTTAAGTATAGGTTAACTATGTCATTTTTTTTTCCTCTAATTATTAAACTGAAACAGATTGAGAAATGATATTTAATTAAAGATTTATTTCCTTTCATCCATTTCTAAAAATACAAAAAGTCATTGAAAATAGTCTAATCTATGTTGTCTTTATCATATCCATTACATATGGCATTCTCGCAAACAATCACGTGAATCTAGGAAACCTAACGAACGTCAGTACAAAACATGTAAATTCTTGACCTCGTACAATTCCTGCCGTCCTCCGAATCGATTAGCTACCGGATCCTTCTTGAATGTACATTTTATAGTTCAGCGTTAATTCACGGGATTAAGTATTTACGGCAGGGGGATTAAAACAAAATCATAGATATTTTTAAATCGCAGTGAGCATTCGACGATAATAAAGCATCAACAAGTACACTGACGAAGGCAAATTGATAGAACTACGAATGGATTTAGGGATCCATTTCAAAAGGGCCTCAACTACCCAAAAAAAGATCTTCATAGATTTCACATCCAGTGACGAAATTAAAGGGCAACTTTGTAATAAATCACTCCTTTGAATTTCTGGATAGAGGTGGATGCTGAATTTTCTACACTGAAAACAAAAGCATTTCGTATACTATTACCATTTTCAACATCATACCATTGTGAATCCGAAATTTCTGCGATGGCTACTTTGAAGACAAAATATAGATCTGAGCTAAATATCAAAAAATAACTCAGAGTGTCAATTTCTAATTTTTAGCCTTCCTTTGAAACATTTTACTCTGCAAGACAAGCCCATGGAAGTCACTAATAATTATTAAACTTGTTCTTATACTGGCTGAAGTCTTAACACGAGTTTATTTTTTTTAAAAAATGATAATACATTATTCTTGATATGATAGCTTAATTGTGAGAGTAAAACCAAGTGCATGACTATGTATACAAAAATGTAAAATGATTTATTGAAATGAATACTCATATTATAAACGGTTTTGAACGAACTGTAATCTTAAGCCTCGCAGAATTAGCATTTAGAATAAATGTTAAGTAATAAAAAAAGAATATAAAATTCCAATGAATAACAATTGTGTTATTTTTATTATTTAAAGCGAAAAATTTCAAAATGTTTTAGCCCGGGATCAGGTGTGCACTCGATACTAACGTTAATGGCAGCGGGGAGTGACTCACCCCAATTCTTTTTTTTTTATAATTATTTTCAATTTACACGATAAAAATAACAATTTCAGGGAATAATTTAACTAAGAGAAAATTTACTTACCTATTTCAAGGATTTTTCAATTTTACTTTCATAATTTGAGAAAAAATCCAATAAAACTGAACTAAATTGTTCCAAATGTGCGTGACCTTCATAAAAGACAAATCACAGACATTTTTCGCTAACATTACAGGAAAATTATTTGCAAGCAAAACTGTCACATTTTGTTCAAGTTATTGTAGTTTTAAAGTTCATTGATGATCGACAAATAT
Source organism: Trichonephila inaurata madagascariensis (assembly GCA_019973955.1). Lineage (NCBI taxonomy): Eukaryota > Metazoa > Arthropoda > Arachnida > Araneae > Nephilidae > Trichonephila > Trichonephila inaurata. The sequence goes on from BMAV01006041.1 coordinate 6,942, forward strand.
CCTGTTGAACTTTTTCTTGCTTGTGTCTTTTTGACAGGGCGAAGTGCATTTTGCAGTACACTTATGGCTTCATGTTTTTTCATAGAGTTCTTAATGTAGCTATTGAAAATTTTCCTTTCATTTCATGTTTATTGCTTTTCTCAAATTTACTTTCGCTAACATGATTAATATGCATTATTTCAGCAAGTGTTTCCCTTGTTTGATAAAGCTTCAATTTCCTTTCAGAGAGATCACAGATGCCCAATCCTTTTTTTATATTCTGCTCATTTACATTTATAAACCATAATCAGTCGTACAACATCACAATTAAAACCACTAAGTTATTCATAAGGGAAAATGCAGCACGTTCAAGAAAATATTTTTGAACAAAAGTGTTTGCGCCGTGAACTCGGTCAAAACAAGTATCTTAAGATTTTAAAAAAATGTTTGCTACTCCCAAAAAAGAAGGAAATATGTGATCAATTCATTTTAGCTCCCATTAAGACTGTCATATTAGAGGATTTTCTGTCAAGGTTGGTAACAAATAAACAGTTTTCCCAGAATTAACGATTTATGTATTATATGTTTCAAAATACTCATAAAAAATAAATCTTGGCTAATTAATCCTTCAAAGTGCTCAATATGCTTATCCGTGTATCATCAAACTCTTTCACATTGAAAAAAGCGCAACAGAATTATATAATTTACAACTTCCCTAAAAAAAGGGAAGCAGATAACCATACCAGTAAGCTCGAAAGTCAGCAAAAGTAATATTTTAGATTAAAAAAGAAACGTAATAAAAAAAATCTCTCATCGTAGGATTACAGCAAAGCAAACAAAATATTTTTTTTTATTGAGTTATAAGATCAAAGATAGCTAATGAGCGTTCAAAGTAGAATCTTTTATTTTTGATGACCTTTTTCACCAGATGATATAATAAATCATATCAATGTAAATCTGTATTTTATTATTATATCAGAAAGTATTTTGTTTACTTCATTAAAGTAAATTAATTTTTTTAATATTTTATTTTCGATATGCTCGCGCCCCTTGAAGAGTTATCGCGCCCCGGGGGGCGCGCCCCACAGTTTGAGAAACACTGTTCTAGGGCAAAAAATAGTGGTGGGCATGTCACTGAAACAGTCTATTGAAAGAGGAGACGAATTTCAATAAACAGTTAGGCATAACCTTTGAACTAATTGGAATTTTACACGCGCCATACATATTCATGATCAGCCTTGAATACTGTGCAAGAAAAATTAAGTTTGGTGAGAATTGGCCGGTTTTTAAAATCGGTCGGTAAGTTCGCTTTCAAGCCAAATAGGTCGGTTTTTTAAGAGGTGTTTCTTTTAAAAGAAATTACAGGGAATTTCGTAAAAATTACTGGTCAAATTTCGAGGAAATGGTACTTTTGGTAAGTTTTTAGGGTAAAAAAAGATAGTGGTGGGCATGTCACGAAACAGAATTTTTGAAAGAGGGGACGAATTTCAAAGAAACAGTTGGGCATTACTTTTGAAGTAATTGGAATTTCAACAAGCGCCAAAGATATTCGTGATCATTCGTTGAATTGTGCTTAAGAAAAACTAAGTTTAGTAAGAATTGGAGGAAGACAAAAAAATGACTTAAACGCACGGAAAAGAGAAATGCGTTGCAATTAAGCCCATTTGAAAGAGGAACGCTTCAAAAAGGATAACACCGGAATTAAAACCTTTTTAATTTATTTTTCGGGGTTTTTTTTTTGATACTTGTCATAGAAATGCATTACCAAAGTGCAATAACTCGAGTTCTAATAATCGCAGGATAATGTTTTAAGTGTCTTTGGGTTTGGGGAATGCTATCCATTTGAATGATAAATCGGTCCGTAAGTTGGCTTTCAAGCCAAATAGGTCGGTTTTTTCAAGAAATTCTTTCTTTTCTTAAAAAGTTATAGGAATTTAGTTAAACGGAGACCAGATTAAGATTCCTGGTCAAATTGCGAGTGAAATGGGTCATTTGGTAAGTTTCTAGGTTAAAAAGAAGGGTTGGGCATGTAACTGAAAAAAGACTATTGAAAGAGGGGACGAATTTCAAAGAAACATTTGGGTATAACTTTTGAACAAATTGGAATTTCAACAAACGCCATACATAATCGTGATCAGCGTTGAATTCTGTGCAAGAATAACTAAGTTTTGTGAGAATTGGTCAATTTTTTAAAATCGGTCGGTAAGTTGTCTTTCAAGCAAAATAGGTCGGTTTTTCAATAAGGTGTTTCATTTTTAAAAAAAAAGTTACAGGAATTTCGTGAAACGGAGACCAGGCTTAGATTCCTGGTCAAATTTTGAGCGAAATGGGTCACTTTGGTACGTTTCAAGAGTACAAAAAAAAATAGTGGTGGGCATGTCAATTGAACCAGGCTATTGAAAGGGGGGGACGAGTTTCAATGAAAAAGTTGGGCATAACTTTTGAACTAATTGGATTTTCGATAAGCGCCATATATATTCGTGATCAGCGTTGAATTCTGTGCAAGAAAAACTAAGTTTTGTAGGAATTGGTGGAAGAAAAAAATGACACAAAATCACGGAAAAGAGAAATGCGTTGCAATTAAGCCCATTTGAAAGAGGAACGCTTCAAATGAGATAATACCGCAATTAAAACTTTTTTACTTTTTTTTCGGTGTTTTTCTGATACTTGTCATAGAAATGCATTACCAGAGTGCAATAACTCGTGCTCCACTAATCGCAGAGTACAGTTTTAACTGTATTTGGGCTTCGGAATGGCTCCCCGTTCGAATGACACCATGTTTTTTTAAAATCGTTCGGTAAGTTTGCTTTCAAGTCAAATAGCTCGGTTTTTTCAAGGTGTTTCACTTTAAAACAAAAGTTACAAAAATTTCGTGATACGGAGACCAGATTTAGATTCCTGGTCAAATTTCGAGTGAAATGGGTCACTTTGGTAAATTTCTAGGTAAAAAAGTGTTGGGCATGTAACTGAAACAAGTCTATTGAAAGAGGGGACGAATTTCAAAGAAACAGTTGGGCATAACTTTTGAAATAATTGGAATTTCAACAAGCGCAAAACATATTCGTGATCATTCGTTGAATTCTGCTTTAAAAAAACTAAGTTTGGTGGGAATTGGAAAGTTTTTTAAAATCGGTCGGTAAGTTGGCTTTAAAGACAAATAGGTCGTGTTTTTTCAAGGTGTTTTATTTTTAAAAAAAGTTACATGAATTTAGTGAAACGGATACCAGATTTAGATTCCTGTTCAAATTTCGAGTGAAATGGGTCTTTTTGGTAAGTTTCTAGGGTAAAAAAAATTGTGGTGGCTATGTCCCTGAAACAGACTATTGAAAGAGGGGACGAATTTCAAAGAAACAGTTGGGTATAACTTTTGAAATAATTGGAATTTCAACAAGCGCAAAACATATTCGTGATCATTCGTTGAATTCTCTGCAAGAAAAACTAATGTTGGTAAGAATTGGCCTGTTTTTAAAATCGGTCGGTAAGTTTTCTTTCAAGCCAAATAGGACGGTTTTTTTAATAAGGTGTTTCATTTTTTAAAAAAGTTACAGTAATTTCGTGAAACGGAGATCAGATTTATATTCCTGGTCAAATTTTGAGCGAAATGGGTCACTTTGGTATGTTTCTAGAAATAAAAAAAATAGTGGTGGGCATGTCAATTGAACCAGGCTATGAAAGAGGGGACGAAATTCAAAGAAACAGTTGGGCATAACTTTTGAACTAATTGGAATTTTGACAAGATTCATACATAATCGTGATCAGCGTTGAATTCTGCGCAAGAAAAACTAAGTTTTGTGAGAATTGGTCAATTTTTTAAAATCGGTCGGTAAGTTATCTTTCAAGACAAATAGGTCGGTTTTTCAATAAGGTGTTTCATTTTTAAAAAAAAAAACTACAGGAATTTCGTGAAACGGAGACCAGATTTAGATTCCTGGTCAAATTTTGAGCGAAATGGGTCGTCACTTTGGTACGTTTCAAGAGTAAAAAAAAAAAATAGTGGTGGGCATTTCAATTGAACCAGACTATTGAAAGGGGACAATTTCAAAGAAACAGTTGGGCATAACTTTTGAACTAATTGGATTTTCGATAAGCGCCATATATATTCGTGATCAGAGTTGAATTCTGTGCAAGAAAAACTAAGTTTTGTAAGAATTGGGGAAAGACAATAAAATGACGCAAACGCACGGAAAAGAGAAATGCGTTGCAATTAAGCCCATTTGAAAGAGGAACGCTTCAAATGAGATGATACAGCAATTAAAACTTTTTTACTTTTTTTTCGGTGTTTTTCTGATACTTGTCATAGAAATGCATTACCAAAGTGCAATAACTCGAGTTCCACTAATCGCAGGGTACAGTTTTAACTGTATTTGGGTTTCGGAATGGCTCCCCGTTCGAATGACACCCGGTATTTTAAAATCGGTCGGTAAGTTGGCTTTCAAGTCAAATAGCTCGGTTTTTTCAATATTTTTCATTTTAAAACAAAAGTTACAAACATTTCGTGATACGGAGACCAGATTTAGATTCCTGGTCAAATTTCGAGTGAAATGGTCACTTTGGTAAATTTCTAGGTAAAAAAAAAAGTGTTGGGCATGTAACTGAAACAAGTCTATTGAAAGAGGGGGGGAATTTGAGAAACAGTTGGGCATAACTTTTTGAACTAATTGGGAAATTTTAACAAGCGCAAAACATATTTCGTGATCATTCCCTGATTTCTACTTTAGAAAAACTAAGTTTGGTGGGAATTGGCCAGTTTTTTAAAATCGGTCGGCAAGTTGGCTTTAAAGCCAAATAGGTCGTGTTTTTTCAAGAAGGTTTTTTATTTTTAAAAAAAAGGTACATGAATTTCTTGAAACGGATACCAGATTTAGATTCCTGGTCAAATTTCGAGTGAAATGGGTCACTTTGGTATGTTTCTAGGGTAAATAAAAAAAAAAAGTGTTGGGATGTCACTGAAACAGACTATTGAAAGGGGGACGAATTTCAAAGAAACAGTTTGAGACATAGCCATCCTGTGATGACTATGTCTGGGGTGATTCGCGTAAGCTAGAGGTGTGGGATTATCTAAATGATGAGACATTATGTAATTCTTAACACAACTTTTATTAAGAATAACTTAAATTACTAAATTTTAAATAACTACTTTCTTAAAGTGGGAATAAGCCAACAATTAAACCTTATATTCAAGTCAGATCGCGCAACTAGAACATTTATCTTAATTATATTAATTTAACTGTCTAATCTAACTTCCTATAAAAAAATACTACCTTTTATGAGTCACCTTCCTTCCTAGGTTAAGAAATACCTATTATTTTAAATTTTAGATGATAGGACTCATGCTATCTTAATCCTTTTATAATTTGGCAATGAGCGATCCTTTTTCCAAAGCTGTAGGACGTCTAACCTTTTTTCCCAAAAAATTTCCCGGGGACAAGTTATTCTAGGCTTCCCGTGTTATCTCACCAAACCTTCTATCCTTTTAAAGTATATCCCATTTGATACTAGTTCTGCTTCTTCTTGGTTTTGGGGTTGGAAAAGTTTTCCTTAATCGTGGCCGGCAAAGAACTTAGGAGTTATGTTAGAAAAAAAGAACCGAGAGACGTCAAAACCCCCTCCAAAAAAAAAGCGTGATTTTTTTAAAGGATTCTCAATGCCCTTAATAAATTAGGGCCTAAATTTTATTTCTGAATCTCTTCGTTTTCTAAGGTTTATTTAAATTTTAACTTTGAATCCTCATTTTAACTTCTAAAATTCCCCATATTTATCTTGTTTTTTAATTTTATTATATCATAGAATTAAATTTAATATTCAACTTAATTTTAAATTTAAACTCGTGACAAAAATTTTATTCCATTAACTGGGCCAACATTAATAATTGCTGTTTAATTCGGGTTCACTTCATTTTTACATATATACCTTTTAAAGTAACTATAAAATTAAATTTTTTCTAGAACTTTTCCTGGGTCCCAGACCCAAATTTTGCATCCGTATCATCATTTCATATGGGGGGAATTTTGCTCCATTTTTCCGTGTTGAATTTCCCTATCATCTATTGCTACAATTTTCAGGGTCTGTCGCCCTGAAATAAAACTTTTGAGTTACTGTTTCCTTTTTGTTTACATAATACCAATGCCCCTTTTTTATGCATTATATATTATTTGTAAATCACAATAAATTTTCATCTCCATCCCACATCTGGTTCCAAAAAACTCCCAATTAGTTGCGCAGCGGTTAATATTATTGTCAGTGCCCGACTACGCCGCTTTCCCGAACCAGATGCCTCATAATACGAACAATACAACAACATATATATATATATTATATAACATATTATAAATTCAAAATTTTTTTCAAAAAAACCATTAAAACAAATAACCAAAGGAAATTTTCGATCCACGAAGTCATACATCGAACAAACAAATGTGAATTACAATTGTTTTCCAAAAAAAAAAAAAAAATTTTTTAACAAGTCAAAAGTTCAAAAATAAATATACACCATTGTAGTGTCAACTTTTGCGGCTTATAATTTTTAAACACCGCCCGAGACTTCTTTCTTTGCAATAATTTTCCGACCCTTGTTGAAAGAAAAAAAAATGAAAAAATACAACCTGATTTTTATTTTTCAGTCCCCACCATGACGTCCAATGACGAGGTGCTACCACTGTTCTTTCCTTTCTTTTTCCCGGGCTGCACTGGAAATTTCCCTTATGTTGCCTGCTGTAGGGATTGTAGTCCCTTGTCGGTTTTTTTCCTTGTTTTCCCTTTTGCTTCCGCCCGGTCGGACTTGATCTTTTCTTTGGGGGGACGCAGGTTGTATCTCAGTCCATCTTGAACCCAGTTGTCTCCGTCTTGTTCTTCTTCACATATAAATAGTACTGGATGATAATGGTTTTTTTGTTAATATTTTTGTCCCTTTTGTGCCACTTCTTGGTCCACTTGCCCCTGATCCATAGATCTCTTCATTCCATATCGAATTTTCCCTTTTTTTACTTTTCCTTGTTCTTAAATGAACTAGGAAGTATCTGACCAGTGATCTGGTTTATCGGTCCATCTGTATTTTTATATTGTTTTGATTGGCGATTAACCCCCTTTTCCCTCTAACACGTTTCCCGAAGATCTTTTTTTCCCATAGTGTGACTTAAACTTTGATGTACATTTTCCGAAGTACTTTTTTCCCCTGACGTGATCTGATACTATCTCATGTTCCAACTCGACCTCGTAAATTTCCTATGACGATATTTTTATTTGATCAACGTTAACCGTTAATTTTTTTTCCTGTTTTCCCATAAAAATTTATTTTATTTTTTATTTTAATACCTATAAGGTCCTTCAAATTTTTTTTAAATTTAGCGCAGACTTTATTAGCTGCTGAACTTAAAAGGGGGGGTTTTTTTAAGACCCAATCATTTACCTTAATTTTTTTTATCTCTTCCCTTTATTATAATATCTTTCCCACCTTTTCCCGTTTAGTTTTCTACTTTGCTAGTTTCCCCGAATAATCTTTTTTATATTTTGTACTTTGAATTCCCAACCATCCGAAATCTAACTAATTTTTTAAAGGGGGAATCAATTTTCGACCCAAAAATAATTCAGCAGGTATTTTCCCCTTGTTTCATTCACCGCCTTTGAATAGCGTAAACAACTCACGTAAAATTGATCCCAAGTATCGGTTTTCATTAAATAATTTGCAATCATTTTTTACTATATCTCGATTAACCTTTCAGTCCGATTTGCTTGTGGCCTTTTGCAACAGTCTTACGCCTTTCCCAACTTTCACTTAAGGCTCAAAAAAATTTTTGATATAAATTGAGGCCATTATCACTTATTAATTTTATTGGAGCTCCAAAAAAGCGATATAAAGTTATCAAAAAAAAAAATCCGCTTTTTACGAGACAGGTTTTTTATAATTTCCCGCCCATTTTCTAAATGATCGGGTTATTTCTAAAATATGGGTTACGTCTTATTCTCGATAAGGATACGGGGCCCAAAAATCTAACGTCACTATCTCATTTGGATAATTTGATATAATTTGGGTTTAACGCCAGCTGGTAACGCGTTTTTTTAAAATTTTTAACTTGGGACATATGGCATGTAGAGACATATTGATCAATGAATTTTCTCATGTACGAGAAAAAAAACGTCCGAATTTTTGATACGTTTTTAAATTTTCCCCAAAGGGCCTGCAATTGGCCTGTCATGAAATTCTCTCATTATTTCATTCCAAAAATTTTGGAATGTATACACCATTTCACCTTTAAAGACGTTGCGTGTTTCGATAAAATAACAAGCCTTCAAAGGGAAATCGGGGACCAATTTTACATATGTTGCATTAACCGAGTTATCTTCCGGGGTTTTTAAATATCTATAGATATGACCTAATTTTATTTTTTTTCTTTATTAACTGTTCCCGAAGTAAGTACTAAATCTCTAATTATGGCACAATTAATTTTTTCTCCTACTATACTTTCCACACGTTTTTTGATAAAACAAGCCACAATTTCCCTTTTTACCCATTCTCGCAAATTCCCCTTTTTCACCTTTTTATCTTTAACCAGCGAATCTTGAATTTTCAACGATTTCTGATCAAAATCTAAAATAACATTTATCCCCTTATAAAAAACAATACCGAGAATAATGGGATTCCAAACCTCAACACATGAATGACCAAGGTCCAAGAAATGTCTTATTTGAATAATCAATTCTACAATCCCATTTTGGCATTTCGCACCCCCGTGCTGTTATTACCTGGGTTCGGATTTTTAATTTGCTTATAAAAAATATTTTCATATATTTTTTCCATAAAAACGATTTATCTACTCCCCCATAGGCTTTAAAATGTTATTTAAAAAATAGAACGGGGGGAAATTCCGGAGATATACATATCGGAGAAAAGCAATTGGTTTTCTTTTTCGATATTTTTTTTAGGTTTATCTTTTTTTACAATATTTAATCGTCCCCCTTTTCATCCTATCGCCTCGACTAAATTTTCACTGAACCCCCTTTTTTACGGTCCCCCCTTTAAAAAATTAAAATTTTTTATTTCGAAATTGGTAACCCCCGTTTTAGAATCTCTGATCACTTTCGAAATCTATTCCCTCGAACCCTCTATTATTTTTAGGCTATTCTCATAAAAAACATTTCACCGTTATTTCGTCTACGTCCAACCTCAGAATTCCCGTTTCTACCATTAGCATCAAAAATTAGGCCTCCTATGCCGGGTTTTTATCTCGTCTTTTTACATTATCATTACGAACCCCCCTTTAATTTGTAAAAATACCCTTCTTGAATTTAGCTAAGACTTCCAAAAAAATAGTACCGTGTTCTTTTTTATTGGGACTACCACGTAGTCCGGGTCTGTGGTTCGGGGTCGAACTAAAATATGATCCACCAACTCTGCCTGGGACATTCCCAGCTCTAAATGTTTTTTTTTTTTAATAAGTCACACGAAATCAGTGGGGTTTCCTGATTTCTTCCTGCAAGAAAAAATCTAGCCTCCCAAATTTTTCTTATTTTGATTGCGGGGGAAAACTTTCGCTAATTAAGCCTTGGATGCGGAAATCCCTTTTATCTTGACCAGCACCGATCCCAAAAATTGAGTACCAATCTTTAGCCCTTCCCCCGGGGACTTTTTATAACAATACAGTTTCTTTGGGGTTTCAAGTAACTGATTTGGTTATCTATTGTTTTGGGGAAATCTGTAATGTTCTCTGACCCCAAAAAATACATTTCAGGTTAAAAATTCATCCATGCATTACCAACCCCCAAAATTAAAAAAAGTTCGTTTTCCCTTGAGACATAGCCATCCGTGAATTTTGTCGGGTGATTTGCGAAAAACTAGAAGTGTGGGGTTATCTAAATGATGAGACATTTGTAATTTTTAACACAACTTTTTGGAATAACTTAATTTTAAAATTTTAAATGACAACTTTCTTAAAGTGAGAATAAACCAACAATTAAAATTTTATTCAAGTCAGATCGCGCAACAGAACATTTATCTTTAATTTTATTAATTTAACTGCTAATTTTTTCCCTAAAAAAAATATTACCTTTTATAGAGTCCCCTTTCCCTTTTGGGTTTGGGGAAAAAAATACCTATTATGTTAATTTTAGATGAAAAGGCTCATGCTTTTAGTCCTTATTGAAATTAAAAAGAAATGAGCGATCCTTCCCAAAGTGGGACCCCCCAACCTTTTTTCCCAAAAACAATTCCGCACTAAGATTCTAGGTTTTGCCGGTTATCTCAAAACCTTCTACCTTTTAAAGTATATCCCATTTGCATGTTTGGGTTCTTGGTATTGGGGTTAAAAGTTTTTTGCAAAATCGTGGGGCAAAGAACTTAGGAGTTTTGTTAGAAGAAAAACGCGAGAGAGTTTCAAGTTGGGGAAAAACTTTTTTAACAATTTGAACCGACAAGCAACATCATATTCGTGATCAGCGGAATTTTCTGCAAAAAAAACTAATGTTGGGGAGAATTGGCCTGTTTTTTAAATACGGTCGGGAAGTTGCTTTTGCCAAAAAACTTTTTTTTTATAAGGTGTTTATTTTTAAAAAAAAGGGTTCAGCAATTTCGTGAAACGGGGATATATTTATATTCCTGGACAAATTTTGAGCGAAATGAGTCACTTTGGGGTTTTTTAGAAATAAAAAATAGTGGTGGGAGTCAATTGAACCAGGCATTGAAAGAGGGACGAATTTCAAAGAAACAGTTTGGGGATAACTTTTTGAACTAATTGAATTTTGACAAGATCCATACATAATCGTGATCAGCGTTGAATTTTTTGGGAAGAAAAAAATAAGTTTGGGAAAAATTGAAGAAAGACAAAAAAAAGACCCAAACGGTGGAAAAGAGAAATGCGTTGCAATTGCCCATTTGAAAAAGGGAAAGCTTCAAAAAAGGGTATGAATTAAAAAATTTTTTTCTTTTTCGGTGTTTTTTTTGATACTTGCAAAAAATGCATTACCAAAGTGCAATAACTCGAGTTCTAATAATCACAGGGTAATGTTTTAAGTGTCTTTGGATTTGGAAAATGCTCTCCTTTTGAATGACAAATCAGTCAGTAAGTTGGCTTTCAAGCCAAATAGGTCGGTTTTTTCAAGAATGTGTTTCATTTTTAAAAAGAAGTTATAGGCATTTAGTGAAACGTAGACCAGATTAAGATTCCTGGTCAAATTCCGAGTGAAATGGGTCACTTTGGTAAATTTCTAGGTTAAAAAGAAGTGTTGGGCATGTAACTGAAACAAGTCTATTGAAAGAGGGGAGGAATTTCAGAGAAACAGTTGGGCATAACTTTTGAACTGATTGAAATTTCAACAAGCGCAAAACATATTCGTGATCATTCCTTGAATTCTGCTTTAGAAAAACTAAGTTTGGTGGGAATTGGCCAGTTTTTTAAAATCGGTCGGTAAGTTGGCTTTAAAGCCAAATAGGTCGTGTTTTTTCAAGAAGGTTTTTCATTTTTAAAAAGGTACATGAATTTCTTGAAACGGATACCAGATTTAGATTCCTATTCGAGTGAAATGGGTCAATTTGGTAAGTTTCTAGGGTAAAAAAAAAATAGTGGTGGCTATGTCACTGAAAAGACTATTGAAAGAGGGGACGAATTTCAAAGAAACAATTCGGCATAACTTTTGAACTAATTGGAATTTCGACAGGCGCCATACATATTCATTATCAGCGATGAATTCTGTGCAAGAAAAACTAAGTTTGCTAAGAATTGGAGGAAGACAAAAAAATGACACAAACACACGGAAAAGAGAAATGCGTTGCAATTAAGCCCATTTGAAAAAGGAACGCTTCATAAAGGATAATACCGGAATTAAAACCTTTTTAATTTATTTTTCGGTGTTTTTTTCTGATACTTGTCATAGAAATGCATTACCAAAGTGCAATAACTCGAGTTCTAATAATCGCAGGATAATGTTTTAAGTGTCTTTGGGTTTGGGGAATGCTCTCCATTTGAATGACAAATCGGTCCGTAAGTTGGCTTTCAAGCCAAATAGGTCGGTTTTTTCAAGAAATTGTTTCTTTTTTAAAAAAAGTTATATGCATTTAGTGAAACGGAGACCAGATTAAGATTCCTGGTCAAATTGCGAGTGAAATGGGTCATTTGGTCAGTTTCTAGTTTAAAAAGAAGTGTTGGGCATGTAACTGAAACAAGACTATTGAAAGAGGGGACGAATTTCAAAGAAACAGTTGGGTATAACTTTTGAACTAATTGGAATTTCAACAAACGCCATACATAATCGTAATCAGCGTTGAATTCTGTGCAAGAAAAACTAAGTTTTGTGAGAATTGGTCACTTTTTTAAAATCGGTCGGTAAGTTGTCTTTCAAGCCAAATAGGTCGGTTTTTCAATAAGGTGTTTTATTTTTAAAAAACAGTTACAGGAATTTCGTGAAACGGAGACCAGATTTAGATTCCTGGTCAAATTTTGAGCGAAATGGGTCCTTTGGTACGTTTCAAGAGTAAAAAAAAAATAGTGTTGGGCATGTCAATTGAACCAGACTATTGAAAAGGGGGACGAATTTCAAGTAACAGTTGGGTATAACTTTTGAACTAATTGGATTTTCGATAAGCGCCATATATATTCGTGACCAGCGTTGAATTCTGTGCAAGAAAAACTAAGTTTTGTAAGAAATGGAGGAAGAAAAAAAATGACACAAAATCACGGAAAAGAGAAATGCGTTGCAATTAAGCCCATTTGAAAGAGGAACGCTTCAAATGAGATAATACCGCAAATAAACTTTTTTACTTTTATTTCGGTGTTTTTCTGATACTTGTCATAGAAATGCATTACCAAAGTGCAATAACTCGAGTTCCACTATTCGCAGGGTACAGTTTTAACTGCATTTGGGTTTCGGAATGGCTCCCCGTTCAAATGACACCCGGTTTTTTAAAATCGGTCGGTAAGTTGGCTTTCAAGCCAAATAGCTCGGTTTTTTCAAGGTGTTTCATTTTAAAACAAAAGTTACAAAAATTTCGTGATACGGAGACCAGATTTAAATTCCTGGTCAAATTTCGAGTGAAATGGGTCACTTTGGTAAATTTCTAGGTAAAAAAAATGTGTTGGGCATGTAACTGAAACAAGTCTATTGAAAGAGGGGACGAATTTCAGAGAAACAGTTGGGCATAACTTTGGGAAAAAATTTGGGAATTTCAACAAGCGCAAAACATATTCGTGATCATTCCTTGAATTCTGCTTTAGAAAAACTAAGTTTGGTGGGAGTTGGCCAGTTTTTTAAAATCGGTCGGTAAGTTGGCTTTCAAGCGAAATAGGTCGGTTTTTTAAATAAGGTGTTTCATTTTTAAAAAAAGTTACAGGAATTTCGTGAAACGGAGATCAGATTTATATTCCTGGTCGAATTTTGAGCGAAATGGGTCACTTTGGTACGTTTCAAGAGTAAAAAAAAAAATAGTGTTGGGCATGTCAATTGAACCAGACTATTGAAAGGGGGGACGAATTTCAAAGAAACAGTTGGGCATAACTTTTGAACTAATTGGATTTTCAATAAGCGCCATATATATTCGTTATCAGCGTTGAATTCTGTGGAAGAATAACTAAGTTTTGTAAGAATTGGAGGAAGAAGAAAAATGACACAAAATCACGGAAAAGAGAAATGCGTTGCAATTAAGCCCATTTGAAAGAGGAACGCTTCAAAAAGGATAATATCGGAATTAAAACTTTTTTATTCTTTTTTCGGTGTTTTTCTGATACTTGTCATAGAAATGCATTACCAAAGTTCAATAACTCGAGTTCTAATAATCGCAGGGTAATGTTTTAAGTGTCTTTGGATTTGGGAAATGCTGTCCTTTTGAATGACAAATCGGTCAGTAAGTTGGCTTTCAAGCCAAATAGGTCGGTTTTTCAAGAATGTGTTTCATTTTTAAAAAGAAGTTATAGGCATTTAGTGAAACGGAGACCAGATTAAGATTCCTGGTCAAATTGAGAGTGAAATTGGTGATTTGGTAAGTTCCTAGGTTAAAAAAAAAAGTGTTGGGCATGTAACTGAAACAAGACTATTGAAAGAGGGGACGAATTTCAATGAAACAGTTGGGTATAAATTTTGAACTAATTGGAATTTCGACCAGCGCTATACATATTCGTTGTCAGCGTTGAATTCTGTGCAAGAAAAATTAAGTTAGGTGAGAATTGGCGGGTTTTTTAAAATCGGTCGGTAAGTTGGCTTTCGAGGCAAATAGGTCGGATTTTCAAGGTGTTTCATTTTTAAAAAAGAAATTACAGGAATTTCGTGAAACGGAAAACATATTTAAATTACTGGTCAAATTTCGAGTGAAATGGGTTACACTTTAAAAGGTTTCTAGGGTAAAAAAAAAGATAGTGGTGGGCATGTCACTAAAACAGACTTTTGAAAGAGGGGACGAATTTCAAAGAAACAGTTGGGAATAACTTTTGAACTAATTGGAATTTCGACAAGCGCCATACATATTCGTGATCAACGTTGAATTCTGTGTAAGAGAAACTATGTTTGGTAAGAATTGGGGGAAGACAAAAAAATGACGGAAACGCACGGAAAAGAGAAATGCGTTGCAATTAAGCCCATTTGAAAGAGGAACGCTTCAAAAAGGATAATACCGCAATTAAAATTTTTTACTTTTTTTCGGTGTTTTTCTGATACTTGTCATAGAAATGCATTACCAAAAAGCAATAACTCGAGTTCTAATAAACGCAGGGCTTAAGTGTCTTTGTGTTTGGGACATGCTCTCCGTTTGAATGACACCCGGTTTTTTAAAATCGGTCGGTAAGTTGGCTTTCAAGACAAATAGGTCGCTATTTCAAGAAGGTGTTTCATTTTTTAAAAAAAGTTACCTGCAGTTAGTGAAACGGAGACCAGATTTTGATTCCTGGTCAAATTGCGAGTGAAATGGGTCACTTTGGTAAGTTTCTAGGGCAAAAATAGTGGTGGGCATGTCACTGAAACAGTCTATTGAAAGAGGAGACGAATTTCAATGAACAGTTAGGCATAACCTTTGGACTAATTGGAATTGTACACGCGCCATACATATTCGTGATCAGCGTTGAATTCTGTGCAAGAAAAACTAAGTTTGGTGAGAATTGGCCGGTTTTTTAAAATCGGTCGGTAAGTTGGCTTTCAAGCCAAATAGGTCGGTTTTTTCAAGAAGGTGTTTCATTTTTTAAAAAGAGTTACAGGAATTTCGTGAAACGGAGACCAGATTTAGATTCCTGGTCAAATTTCGAGTGAAATGGGTCACTTTGGTAAATTTCTAGGTAAAAAAGTGTTGGGCATGTAACTGAAACAAGTCTATTGAAAGAGGGGAGGAATTTCAGAGAAACAGTTGGGCATAACTTTTGAACTAATTGGAATTTCAACAAGCGCAAAACATATTCGTGATCATTCCCTGAATTCTGCTTTAGAAAAACTAAGTTTGGTGGGAATTGGCCAGTTTTTTAAAATCGGTCGGCAAGTTGGCTTTAAAGCCAAATAGGTCGTGTTTTTCAAGAAGGTTTTTATTTTTAAAAAAAAGGTACATGAATTTCTTGAAACGGATACCAGATTTAGATTCCTGGTCAAATTTCGAGTGAAATGGGTCACTTTGGTATGTTTCTAAGGTAAATAAAAAAAAAATAGTGTTGGGCATGTCACTGAAACAGACTATTGAAAGGGGGGGACGAATTTCAAAGAAACAGTTTGAGACATAGCCATCCTGTGATGACTATGTCTGGGGTGATTCGCGTAAGCTAGAGGTGTGGGATTATCTAAATGATGAGACATTATGTAATTCTTAACACAACTTTTATTAAGAATAACTTAAATTACTAAATTCTAAATAACAACTTTCTTAAAGTGGGAATAAGCCAACAATTAAACCTTATATTCAAGTCAGATCGCGCAACTAGAACATTTATCTTAATTATATTAATTTAACTGTCTAATCTAACTTCCTATACAAAATACTACCTTTTATAGAGTCACCTTCCTTCCTAGGTTGAAGAAATACCTATTATGTTAATTTTAGATGATAGGACTCATGCTATCTTAATCCTTATTATAATTTAAGGCAATGAGCGTATCCTTCTTCCAAAGCTGTAGGACGTCTAACCTTTATTCCAAACAATTCCGCACTAAGTTATCTCTAGGCTTGCCGTGTTATCTCACCAAACCTTCTATCCTTTTAAAGTATATCCCATTTGCATACTAGTTCTGCTTCTCTTCTTGGTATTGGGTTGGAAAAGTTTTGCCATTAATCGTGGCCGTCAAAGAACTTAGGAGTTATGTTAGAAGAAGAACGCGAGAGACGTCACAACCCCCTCCAAGAAGAAAAGCGTGATTTATTTAATGATTCTCAATGCCCTTAATAAATTACGTGCCTAAATTTTTATTTCTGAATCTCTTCGCTTTCTAAGGTTTATTTAAATTTTAACTTTGAATCCTCATTTTAACTTCTATAATTTCCCATATTTATCTTGACTTTAATTTTCATTACTCATCATAGAATTAAATTTAATATTCAACTTAATTTTAAATTTAAACTCGTGACAATAAATTTTATTCCATTAACTAGGCCAACATTAATAATTGCTGTTTAATTCTGGTTCACTCTCACTTTTTACATATATACTCTTAAAGTAACTATACACTTAAATTTTCTAGAACTTTTCCTGGGTGCGCAGACCCAAACTTTGCATCCGTATCATCATTTCATATGGAGCTGGAATTTTTGCTCCATTTTTTCCGTGTTGAAGTTACCTATCATCTATTGCTACAATTTTCAGGGTCTGTCGCCCTGAAATGAAAACTCTCTGAGTTACTGTTTCCAATTTATGTTTACATAATACCAATAAGTTTCACAATTTTTATGCATTATATATTATTTGTAAATCACAATAAATTTTCATCTCCATCCCCACATCTGGTTCCACAAAACTCCCAATTAG
>BMAV01006042.1:0-13288 GCA_019973955.1 Trichonephila inaurata madagascariensis
ATACTGATTTATCCCTTTTACGTTTTTGAAAAATCACGGTTCTGAACTATCGGTCCTTAATGACTACTATTTTTTTATTTACTTCTTTCTTTGAAGAAAAGTAACTACCGTATTTACTCGAATTTAAGTCGCCCTTTTTTCCGATGTTAAACCTACTAAAAATCGGGTGCGGCTTAAAATCGAAGAAAAAAATATTTATTGAATGGGACAGTTAGAACTATTACAGGTTCATGTACGCATTTAAAAGTTTATTTTTCTGGTAATATAACTTAGTATTCACTTCTAATTAGCTATCATTTTAAATTTATTTTAATGTCTTTAAATTGGATATCGATAAACCATTTTAAACTATTTTTCATTTTTCACAAAAACTCGTTGAAAATTTGGGGTGGGGCTTAGAATCGATGGCAGCTTAGATTGTAATACATACGGTAGATTAATAATTTTTGCCCTTTAAATTTAAGGATAATTTACCTGCGCTGTAGAGAATCTGATGCATGTTACGATCTGTCGAGGTTCAAAATCCTCACGTTGGCAAGACGTGAGTTTGGGTGATGAGTGGGAGTCCAGAGATCAGGGAAATATCCTTGTCACTTGACTGCAGTTCAAAGATAGAAGGCTCGTCGTTGGTGTTCCTTCCGAGACTTCGAAATGTAACGCTAATAATAAATTAGTCAATTAAGAATTTTTTGGATTAGAGTGTCTCTCTCTCTCTCTCCATGAATTAGAAATACAACTGTTTGTGTTGGTTTTGAAAGAATGACACTTATAAATCTCCATTTTAGAATTAAGTTATTTCATTTGATATGCTAAAAGATTTGTTACTTGTTGAAGGCCTTTTAACTCTGAGTTGAAATTCAAATACTTAGCAATGCAAACTGAATATTTTTTTCAGACCCAGTATATAATTGATTTTATTGTTTATTTCTTTAATAATAAATGTTGTTTTAAAATGTTCTTTTAATATCAAAGCTAATTTATGAGCTACTGAAGTTCGAATTGAATTAATATAATCTGTTAGACCAGGTCTGGACAACCCGAATGGTTTCACGGGCTACTTTAATGACACGAACGTTACAGCTGACCGTATTTTAAATCAACATCCTTGTAAAATAATTTAATACATAAATACAAAAAGAATAAAACTTTGTTAATGTACTGTAATTAAATGTAATTAATTAAAGTTATATTTGTGTTTATCATTTATTTCACTCAATTTTTGTAAGACTACATTTATGTTCTACATTGCATGTTTTAGCTGGTTTCTCCTAAATCGGTATCAGTTAAAGAATAACTCTTTGATAATTTCACCTCCAAAAAGATATTTCACAAATGTATGTGGATCTAAAAGCACTTACAACCCATTGTGTAAAACATATTAAGTTATAATATCTCTCGAATGTAATATATGTACGAAAAGTTTTGTGAAATATTAATTTTTTATGCAGACACAAAAATCTGTTTTCATCTAATAACATAATCGTCGAGATCCAAAAGCAACTTAAAAGTCTAAAAGATAAAAACATCTCAATAGATTTTGCATTTGTTCGCGGACACACGGGCGTTCTTGGGAATGAGCGAGCCGATCGGCTTGCAAAGGCTGCAACCAAGCGCAAAATTGACATTGACGTTAATATTCCTAAATCGTTTTACAAGAAGATCACGAAAGAAAGAATGGTGAAGTCTTGGAACCAAGAATATCTCATTTCTAATAAAGGGAGCATAACAAAGAAATTTTTTCTAACCATTAATAAGAGACTGTCATGTCATCATTTTTACACTAAGTACAAAATAACCCAATTTCTCACTGGTCATGGTAATTTCAAAAGCTACTTGAACAAATTTAATTTAGTTCCGTCATCTTCCTGTGATTGTAATATTGGCTGCGAGGAAAATGTGGAACATGTGCTCCTTCTGTGTTCCAAGTTTGTCAGAGAAGGAAAGATCCTAAGACTGGCTTTCAAGGGACTTAATATAAATTGGTCTCCGAATTTTCACCCACTTCTTTCCACCAGAAATGCTTTTAAAAATTTCTGTGAATTTGTTGTAAGTGTTTGTATTTCTTCTTAACCTCAATTTTTTTTTTAATTTTTTATTTCCCCTGAATGTGTGTTTAATACTTACCTCTGTGTGATACTTTTGTGGTGCACGGGGGTTTTATAATTGTTTTCAATAAAAAAAAATTCATTGCAACTCAACCAAGCAATGCTACATAGATGATCACAAATAACAAGCACAATCCCCTATCACTTAAAAGAAATTACAGAGCTAAACAAGACCTGTACACTTTAGTATATTCCAGCACATGAAAACATCCAGGAAACGAAAATGCAGATAGACTGACGAAGGAGACTCGGTAAGGTTTGCAGAGCCCCGGGATCGCAAAATCCCACGATCCTGGTGTTTTTTCCAATCCCAAAATCCCAGGATTAAAATAACTAATCCCGGGATTTAATTTTTATCTGATTAATATTTGAAAAAAATTTTCTCATCAAAATTTTCTAAGAATTTAATTCTTAGAAAATTTATATTTTGTTTATGAAATATGTGGAATTTTTTTGTGCAATCAGTAAGTGCTATAAGAAAAGAATATATGCAACTTTCATGTCTCGTATGGGAGAACGTAGCACAGATCTCAGTGGCTCACTGCAATACTTTCACACTAATATAAGAAACATCTCAAAAAAAGATTTTGTAACAGTTCCTTTTTCAATTAAGGTATCCAACTGCGTTCGGAACTGTTATTTTTCAAAAGCGTATAAATGGATAATATTTATGATATTTAGTGTCACTTAGATTAGAAAATGTATATAAAATTATTTTAAGAATAGTATTACAATTAAAAATTATTTAAGTACAATATTTTTTGACAAAAAAAATGAACATAGAATGACTAATTTTCAAAATAGTCTCCTTTTGTGAAAAATGCTTCTATTATAATAATATTTTGCCTGTAGATAGCTCAGATCTCTGTACCGAGGCTCAACTAGAATTTTGAAAAATATAACAGAAGTGGGTTTATCCCCTGTTTTGACAACAGAGGGAGAAATTTTTAAAAAAAAACGCCATAATTATTTCAATATGGTAACTCTAATAATAATGTAATTTTCAAAAAAATAGTTCAGACTCTCTGGGGAGAAGTCTTACTTTATATAAGACACACACACACACAACATATTATTCTTTTTAGAATCATTTTATAAAGGAGAATATTTTGAAAAAAGGTTATTCTAAGTTAATTTTTGCCAAATATTGTATTTAAATAATTTTTATCAAATGTCCAAAACAATTTATACATGTATTCTAATATAAGTGACACTAAATATCATGAAAATTATCCATTTATGCGCTTTTTTAAAATCACGGTTCAGAAGGTAGTCGGATACCTTAAATGCCATTAATTAATAGCGGACCTGCTTAAAAGACTTGAGACACTCCTCCCATTGCATTACTAACAGCTCATGCAGCTGGATCTTCTATTTCAAATAAATTAACATTTGAAATTAATTCACATTCTGATTCAATATAACTGGATCAATTTATACACAAAAACCAATAAGTGTAGCAGAAGAAATAGATAAAGTTATCAAAGAGGTATATGTGCACTAATGCAGTCTATTAGATTTGAGACTGTGTCATCAAAAATTCAAAAAGAAATGTCTCTTTTTTGAAAATGGAGGGAGACGTGGTGACTACCTGAAAAGAACATATCTTTATTTAATGACGATAACACCTACTAACGTAAAATCCGAATGAGCATACTCTTCGGCAGGACGATTTGAAACAAATATAAGAAGCGGTTCGAAAGATGAAGCGCTGGACGAGCTGTGTTTTTTAAAAGCTTATTTACAGAAACACAAGAAATGAGAAGAAATGTTTTTTTAAATTTCATTAAGAACTATTTTTATTTGTTTTTATGATGAATTAGTTTTTATTAGTTTCAATAAAATTAATATTAAAGCAATTTTTAATTTTATTTTTTCAGTTTTAGTATGCAATTAAAACTATGCTAATGTGTACGTATTTTTAATAAATATTCCAATCCTTGTCCCGGGATTTGAATAATGTAATCCCGAAATCCAGGGATTAAAAATATAACGCAGGATTACAAAATCTAAGACCCGGCGTCTAAACACGGGGCCAAAGGCTGATCCTAGCAGGTGTACAGCGCGTGCACCGCACGTGGGCGGCCAAAACAAGAGCGGCCGCAGGCCGTATATGGTTCTTTCAACGGCGTTACGAATTTCTGAAAATAAAACTTGCAACAAATCAAATAAATATGCTGAATTTCGAATACATATTGAAAAATCAAGTCCCGATTTCCCGATAGCACAGCATAGTTTAAGAAAAATAAAATATTAGTGCACAGAGTGTTGAATGAGATAGTCCAAAAATATCTACTATTTACAAACATCCTTCATCTGATAGCAAAATTCATGATAGAGCTAACAATACCGCATTAAAAAGATTTTTTTTAATTAGCGACCCTGGCACCCCCACTGTGGATTGATGTTAAGCAAAGACGTCTCAAAAAGGATTTTTGCGAAAGTTACTTTACGAAAATATCTAATGCGGTTAATCCAGTGCTTCTCAAACTTTCAATATTGGCGACCCAATATTCAATCATAATTTTCATCGCGCCCCCCTCCACACAATACCAATGTATTGTGCGTGTGTGTGAATTCATTAATATTACACTTTGATTCTACAACAATACAATTTAAACCTTTACATTTATAAGTGTGTTATATCAGTGTAAATGTCTATTTTATTTCTTATTATGCCAGAATGTATTTTGTTTGATTACTTTCAGTAAATTAGTAATTTTTTTAAATAATCATTTGTTTTCGACTTTTCAATATGCTCGCGCCCCCATGTAAAGTTATCACGCCCCCAAGGGGGCGCGCCCCACAGTTTGAGAAACGCTGGATTAATCTAATAAAGTTTGAATTCAATAAACATTTGAGGAAATTAAAAGTTTTCAATTTAATAATAACCTTACAATTTAGAAAAAACAAAATAGAGGAAAAAAGTGATGTTTACCTATATGGTTTTACAACGCTTATAAAAAATGCCCGTTTTCTTTTTTATAGAGAGTAATACCTCTACCAAAAGGTAGTTTCTGGTATTTTTAAGTTATTAGAGGAAAAAACCTTTCAGTTTCTTTTGACTTTTGACTAAATGATTTTCATTACAAAGCCTGTTTGAGAAAAAAAAAAAAAAAACTTCAGTTTTCTTACAGTATTATTAATGTTAGCGAAGTTCTAAATTTAATTTTATGTTGCAGAGGAGATTAATGATGCTTTAGTAAAATGTTAAAAAAATGCTGGTCTTATGTGTTTTTTTAAAAGTCGTAATTGTAACAAGATGCCGTATAATCAAACAGTCGAATCACAAGCGATTCCTAACATACCACTAAAATACAGAAATAAAAGAGAAAACATATATTAAAAGCTAATATTGATCTATATATAAAGTAGGCCAAAAAGTGTTCGTACACTTGCAATTCCTTATAAAATTTAATGTTTTCGACTAATAAAAATTAATATATTGTAATTGTAATTTTTTATGATATCTGTAACTTGTTCTTAATGGAATGACATAATTAATTTTTTAAAAATAGTATAACTATTTTTTTTAAAAATTAATCATCAAAAAGCTAATAAAAATTACGCCACGAAAGTCTTTGTACACTTAACAAAAATCTCAACTTAGCTTTAAATATTGTACTTCTTTCTTAATTTAGTACTTAGTAGGATATTTTTTAGTGTCCACAACAACTTTTAAGCTTTTTGGTATAGATTTAATCAGTTTTTTGTAATTTCTGCATCGATTTTCCTCCATTCTTCTGTGATTATTGTTTTTACTTCACATTTTGTGTTTATTAGTCATACTTCTTTTTTTTACATCAAAATCTCACCACATATGTTCTACTGGGCTAAATAAAGGGATTGAGGAGGTGTTTTCGTAATTTGAGGACAGTTATAGAGACACCAGTGGCGTACATTTAGAGCAGTGCACTTGGCGTCATTACCCTGTTAGAACATGAAGTCGTCTCCAATATCCAAATTTCGCGTGGATAATTTAAAATTTCTCTTTAAAATATTTAAATAGAGCTCATGATTCACAATACCATCAAAAAAATACCAAATTACCTAATTCTGAGGTCATATATATATATATATATATATATATATATATATAAACATTGGATTAACCAAAATACATGAACTCTCATTTTCGTCTTGCATTTTAATACTGCATTAACCTTTCTATCAAACACACAAAATTAAATTTTTATTCATTTCTTATTGAGTTATGGCACAGTTTAGATCTCCTTTCCACCATGACCAAGCCTCTCTTGTTTATATTCTACTATAAAAAAAAGCATGTTGATAGCAGAATTGATAGGTTTGATTGCTTGATTGGTAGAATTTCCCGTTAAATTTTTAGTGCATTGTTCTTAAATAACTAAATTTCTGGGGGCAATGGGATATAACCGAGACACTCAGGAAAGGCCGGTGTGCCACATGCGGCCCACAGGCCGCAGGTTCAGTATCACCAAATTAAACTGTCAACAATTTCAAAATTATGCTCTTGAGATTCAGTAACAAAAGTTTTTTTTACGGAGTAGGATTGTTAGCTCTACGCCCAACCCCCGAGCATAGAGGACGAGACCCCTAATATAATCCCCAGGTGTAGGGTAGCCGGCTATACCAAGGCCACCTTGAAGGACCTTGGCTATACCCCGGACACAGGGTACCCATTTTAGTCGTCTTCTGCGACACGCATGAGCTACGTTGGAACTATTCTCATATCACATTACTTTCATTAAATTTGCAGCTACCTGTGTAAAAAGTTTTTAATTCTTCAAAAATTCTAAGCGTTTGAATAGAAATTATGCTTATAGAGACATTGTTTTTTCTCATTTACGAAAAACATCACATGAAATATTTTAAAATACTTATTTACTTCTGCATGAGAAAAATTCAAAATAGTTGAAATTGAATTTTTAAAGAAATTTCAAATAACTTTTCTTGTTTTTTTTTTTTAAAGAAATTTATAGTCTGAATTTTATCCTTTATATAACTATCACCAGTTAATAAATTTTGCTATTGATGAAATAAACATTTTCAACAGTAATAAAAATGTTTAAATATAAAAGTTTGATAAAAATGCAAAAAAGTAAGATAAGCAAAGTCTTAAGCGAATTATTTTTGAAAACCCAGCGTTGATAGATTACATGTTTTTACATAATTTTGTTTTTTAATAGTTTTTTAGAAGCACAACAAGAAAATTTTTTAATGTTTTATGATTTAAATTTTTGTGTTTTCTTTTGTAAAAAAAAAACATTTGCTTTATTTTATCAGCGAATACAAATAAATGTTAAATAAAATGAAAAAAATTTCAAATTTTTTGAAAGTACATTTAACAGGAAAACATTTCAAAACAATTTTTTTAATATTTCAAAAAAGGAAGATATTTTCTTATTAATAAAAAACCCTTGAATTTTAATATATATATATATATATATATAAGTTAAAATCAATTTAAAAAACTCGTGAATAACAATGTTTTTCTTTTAGTTGAAAAAACGATTTTTTCATTTTTCCTTTTTTACAAAATATTAAAAGGCCCAATTATTAAAATTTTTCGAATATTAGCTAAAAATTTTTTTTAATAGACCTGATCCATCTGGCAGCACTTTAACAATTACTTTTTCAAGGTATTGAGTATCAACATTGGCTGCATATAAAAGTAAATCTTATTTGCCATTCGATCGTTTGATTCGATGTTTTTGTGAATTTGTAAGTTTACTTAGAATAAATATAATTTAAAAGTTCTATATATATTTCATGTTTATTCATATTATAATATTTTTCACCATCAATAGTCGACGAGGTATGTGCTTTATATTTTTTCTAGAACATTTATAAGTACTTTTTTTGTGTTTAATAATTTTTTTCATTTTCTTCTTTATATTTTATTACTTATTAGTTTCGCTTGTAAGGCTTTTTTTTATTTTTTTGGGAAAGACTTTATTTTTTTTGCACTCATTTGATTTTATATTTATAGTCATTGAGATTTCATATTCCAACAATTATTAATTTGGAATTTCGTATGATAGATTTAAGTTCTAATTAAAAATTTATGGATTTGTGGAAGACAAAAAAGCAAGAGTGCTAGGTTGATATCATGGGACACGCGCCAAGTTGTTTATGTTCGTCAAAATGGGTGATAACATTACAATATGGTTACCTTGATATTTTTATCGTCTGGCGAAGTGGTTGCCATGGGGATAACGTATATATTAGAAATAATTTTTATTGGTTTTCCCCCGCGGTAACCCTATAAATTTCATATGATTTTAATCCGATTGATTAAAAATGTAACCATTTTCATTTCATTTGCTCTTCAATCTATAATTTCTTTCTTCTGATTTATTTTGTGTTGTTTTCGAATACGAATATTTCTAATATCATGGGGAGTACTGAGGAATTTTTTTTAAAGATTGAGTGTTGTACTTTTAATTATTGTTATGAATCGTTTATTTTCACTTTATTTTACTTTTTAAAAATGCTTTTTTGATCGTTCCTTGTTCGATGAAATTCGTTGAAGGAATTTGCAAATTTTGGAATATTGCATGTTTTTAGTACTTTTTAATTGATATTGATTATTAATTTTAATATATAATGTAATTATTTTATTAATAATATAAAAATATAGTGTATTAAAGTAAAGGCAATTAATTAAAAATTTTATAATATAAGATCTGATACCATCATAAGTATACCATCTGATTTAGGATGGTTATTTCAAATTGTGAAGTATTTTCTTTTGGAGCTGATTAAAAATCATGGATTTAGGTGTTATAATAAAACCAAGGGATTTAAGAAAATTATTGAGTAAATTATCTTTTTGTAATCCCAATTTAAGTTTCTATTTTTTTTCCCCTTTTAAATTTTATAATGATCAATGGTAAAAACAACCGTTAAAAGTTCAAAATAAAATACATTATATCATTGAATTTTCTGATAAAATTTTTTTAATGTTAAATAGGGCTACGCTAAAGCTTATACGAAACATCCATACCCAAATTTACTCATTCATCAATGCGACTTGGGAAAAATCATTCCTCGTGGTAACTTATGATATAAATGTATATAAAACTGACCCAGAAACTTAAGATTTTTTTTTGCATACAAAAAAGATGTTATGATGAAGATTTTTTTTTGGGGAAATTAAAAGAATGCTTTATAAAATTTTTTTAAGAACTAAAAAATGTAGCGTGCTTTTTAGGAAATCCGTTTGTTAAATTTTTTTAAAATTTGGTGAACCTTTAAAATTGGAAATTTTTAATTTTAAAAAATCCTTTTAAAACGTTTTTTTAAGGAAAAAAGGGAAATTGGTTGGTCCCTTCAAATTTTTTTTTCATTAATTTGGAAAATTTGGAAAAAATTTTAATTTTTAAAAGGAAAGGAAAACGCTGTTTTAATAACCTTTTAATAGGAAAAGGGAGGGGGGGCCCCCCCCAAACCCGGTTTTTTGTTGTTATAATTCAAATATATAAATTTGGTAAAATTTGAAAAAAAGTTTTTTTTATTAATGATTAATTTTTTTAAAATTAAATCTAATTGTTTATTCAATAATTAGTTTTTACTGTTTTTTTATTCCCGAAAATTGAAAAAAATAAAAAAGGAGCAGGGAATACGGGGTGGTAAATTTTTCGCCCCGGACCCCCCTCCCTTAAAAAATTCCCTGTTTGCGCTACTGATATTGTTAAATATATTTCAATGGTGAAGACCTATTTCAATAATGATAAAATGGTTCCCAAATAATTACATTTTTCCCAAAGTAATTGCATTTCAACGGGGGCCATTTCACAAAAAAGAATATTTCACTAAAAAGCTAATATTGTGGGATGTATTGTGGCTCACATCTTTTTGTATTTATAAAGAAAGCTCGGCTTATTTCTGAGATAATCTTTGTGCCTGTGTCATGTTTCATAACTACAGCCTGGATGGCTGTTGGGGGAAAAGGCCCAAAAATAACAGTTTTTGGGAGAAACAATCAATTTTTTTTCTTGGGGGTTCTTCAGAGAAAGTGAGTTTGGCCAAGTTTCCCCTGAAATCTTCCCCATAAAGGTTTCACAGTACTTTTAAAAAAAATTTGCAAAAGCAACACCCCCGGGGTTTTGTTTTGAAATTATAGAGCGATGGGTTTTTCAGCTTCGGGGGTTTTTTCATGTAACCTTGCAAAAAAAGTTTGCTTTTATATTGTATCGGGAAAAATATTTCTTTGCCTTTCTAATACGGTTTGCTTACTTCGGTCCCCCTTTTTCTGACTTTTTTGTCTAGTACATATCATGCAGGAAGATGTTTTTGTATTTGACAAATTCTAGCCCAAGAAATTTTTTGCATGTTAGCCCAGAATTTGGCTGTTGATTTTACCCCCTAAAGGTTTTAAAAATTTTTTTAACGGAAAAGTTTGGAAAAAAAAGTGGTTTGGGGGATTGTTTTTTTGGGGTGGGGGGGGGCTCAAATTTTTTTTTTCGTTTCCTTTATTTAAACCTTTTAATTTTTTCCGGGGCTAAAGGGGGTACATTTAAAAAAAGAAAATTTTTTCAAAGGTTTGTTTTATTTTGTGGGTTTTTGTTTTTTTGGTTGGGAAGGTGGGGGGGAAATTTTTTGGCGGGGTTTGAAAGGGGTTTTTGCCCCTTTGTTTTGGTTGTCCAAAAATTGCTTTGCCATTTATTTTTCTTTTTATTTTTGTCCTTTAATTTGGTGATTTTTGGAATTTTTCCATTTTTGGGGATTTTTTTGTTTGTGTGAAGTTATTGTTTGTCTTTTTTTGTGTGGTGTGTTGTCTATTTTGTGTTGTGGTACCTATTGGTGAAAAAAAGGGAAAAATTTACAATTAATCTTCTTTTGGATCCCCCAAATTTTTTTCGCCAAGGAAGTTTTTTTCAAAAGCAAAAAAACGGCAATTCTTTTTGTCAGTTCTGGACTAAAGGTGCGTACGAAAAAATTTCCAAAAAAGTTTCCCGTAATTTTCTGGTGAGGGCACCATAGACAAATTTTGGTTTGGGGGTCCTGATGAAAAAACAGTTCCTCTCCTATTTTCCCAAATTTTGGTGGTTTTTAGCTTCAAACGATTCAATAGTTAACAAATAGGAATCCGAATTCGGGATTTGGTCATATTCCCCTTTTTCCCGTCCCACCAAAATTTATAATAGAACCTTCCTGATTTGGTCACCGTTTGAACCTTCATCACGCTTTAACCCACGATGATTTTCGGAACGTTTTATGTTTACCCATTTATTATCCCCAGTCACTATTTATTTAAAAAATTGGGCCCATTTTTTCCCCTTTAGCTGGGGTTTTTCAGCTGGAAATTTGGGTCCAAACTTTTTTTTGTGTTTTGGCATGGCCCCAAACATCAAGTTTTTGGAAACCCTCCCGTAAAAAGATTTTTTAAAATATTCCATGTTCGATCTTTTTGCTTATGGGGGATGCTATTTACTACTAAAATTAAAAATTTAACTTCGATTATTTTTTTGATTTTTCCGAATTTTTACACGGGGAAACCTGAAAGGAAATGAATGAAGCCAAAAATTTCAAGTAATTGGCGGTTTACAGTATCCCGGGGCAATAAACACCACTCTTTAAATTTTCCCGGGCCCGGCTCCCCTTTACCTTTTTTCAAAAAAAAAATTTTGATAAATTTTTCCAGTTAAACACACTGTGTAACTTACAATTGAGTGGAACAAAAAACAGCAAAAGTATTTTTTTAGTGCGAAATGTCACCTTTAAAACGACCTGAAGTTGTTTGATCGATACTTAACTCACTCGATCACTACAGCCATCTGCTGAAAATAAAATGGATTTCTTTTCCCCCAACCTAATATTATTTCATAGCACCAAAATATTTTACTCTTACTTTGTGAAGAATTCACCTCTAGAGAGCCCACCTCTTGACCGAAAGGAGTTCTTTGCTTTCAGCCGGATCTTTTGGTACAAATTGCTACCCATGAGTATGTCCCCTGACGAACGCTGCACCAGGGTGCTGATGGCACAGTTCCAGAGTCCTTTGTGGATCCATACCGGGTGTCATATGCGTTATGACAATTGGTGTGAGCCCCATTTACGTGCAGCAAGTAGGCTATGGGGACACTGATCCTTGCATTTGGTGACTGGGTGTGCGTCACTGTGGAACCGGCACAACTGAAAGCTTCGATTCTCCGATGTAGGCCTTGGTGTGGTTCTCCCTCTAGTTTTAATTATATTTGCTATTTGCGGCCGCGGTAGCCTAGTGATCAAGGTAACGGACTCGTGGCCGGCGTGTCATGAGTTCAAGCCTGGTACCACTGAAGACTCGCCGTGCAGAGGAGGGCCGATGCACGTTAAATATGTCGAGGCTCAAACGTCCTCCCATTGGTGTGGAAGTTAGGAGAGGGGTGCCGACTCAGGTGTCGTCTCTTTCTTGACTCTGGTTCTTAATTACAAGGTCCATCGCCAAAAGCCCTCGAGTAGCGGAATAGGGCGACGTTAATATTCAATCACTCACTATTTGCCCTTTTGGGAATCTAATGGTTATTGCGTCTATTGACGCCTTTATGTAAAATTTGATCCCTCTCCACTTTTCGAGGGTGTACTGTTTTTAATCGTGTTTTAGCTTTGGGAATATCTTATCCCATTTTACCTTCTTGTTGACTTTGTCATTTAATCGACAGTTTCTTTTTTTATTGGGACTTTCCTCCCTATTTTGGTCTGTTGCTGTCCTCATTCTATATATTCTTCATCTTCCTATTAACGTTTGACCGCGAAATTATTTCTCCATTTTCTCAAGCCTGGTCAACTTTTGTTGATTTTTTATCACTTGTCATCCAGGAACAAAATTTTTGTCCTGGTTCTCTTTTATTCCAATTTTTATTAATTCTTTTTTAAAACTATTTAAGATCTATTATCAGAATTTTTCTCTGTGTACTTTTAATCTTTTGTCTCATTGTGTATACTGGTCTAAATAAAGATCATCTTGTCTTCGAAATAGAGGTCCCTGTTAAACGGGCACCAACAATAAGCCCTTTATTCACAAATGGTGAAATATCTGTCATATTTCCATTTTACTTCCTTCATCGTGAAAAGTACTTACTTTTACTAGCATTCTAACCACGTGTAACCCACGTCATAAAATGCATACTTCATCCCCAGCACGCATTCCAATACAAATCTCAAAGATTTCTAATTCGATGGCCAGTGTGTGCATGAATTAAACTGAAAAAAGGGTT
>BMAV01006043.1:0-33016 GCA_019973955.1 Trichonephila inaurata madagascariensis
AATTTTTAAACTATTTTTGCTTTTAAAAATATTTTGTCTTTGTACACTTTGTAACGTTTGAGAAAGTTATTGTCAGAGTGAGAGTTAGGAAATTAAATAATTGGTTTATTTATGTTAGAGTTGTTTATTACAAAATAACATTTACACTGAAGTTATTCATAATATTGATTATTTCATTAGAGTTCAGAATACCTTATTTTGTAGGGGCGGAGGGGCAACAACCGTTTTCTTCGGTGTTTTCAACGCAATCTCCTCTCCACTCCATGGTCTTGGGATGAGGGCGGTTTCTTTCTGACACCTCGAATTACACTCCGGCTCGTGGGCGGAGTGGGGTTTTTCTCACGGTCATAGGATTTCCGAGGTGATGTCAGATGACAGGACCCCACAAACCAATTTTTCAGCTGTGTAACGCGAAAACGTCACAACTTTCTTCATTTTTTCTTTCTTTTTTTTTCTTCTCAAAATTCGTTATAGGTGCTCCTCTGCAGTTAAATTCAACTTTTTATGACCCATTTTTAAAGAGCTCACAGGATTCTTAAATTGCACATTTTTCAATTTTTTCGAAAAAAATAATGTATGTCAAAGCCTCAATATTTCTGAGTATTTTGATACCAAAATTATGTTGATACTGTGAAAACTTCCGAAGTTATTGAGAAATAAGTAGTGAAATTTAAACGAAAACCTTATCTCTTTCTTATCTTTAACTTCATTTTCGCAAAACAAAAAATTTTAGCTTCCGCGCAGGATTTCTCGGAAACTATTTATGATATCAATTTGAAATTTTATACACGTGTTCAAAATAAAGCTCTTCCTAACTTATACATCAATTTTCCAAAAAAAAATTAATAGAATTTTTTTATTTGAACTTTAATTTATTTTTTCTTAAAATTTTCGTTATAATAGTATTTAAAAAATTTTTTTTTCCTCTAAATTTTTAAAAAGTATGACTTCAAAAGTGAACATTTTTGTAAATTTTGATCCATTTTGTGTACTTCAGAATCCTGCGCGGTATAAAATACTGATTTTCATATTTTTGAAAAATTGTCCAATTTTATTTCTTTATAACTTTTTAAATTTTCTCTCAAATTTTGTGAAAATTTTAGAATTATTGTAAATATATATCATTATCATGTGGTAAAAATTTCAAATTATTCCTTTGTTTTATTGCTAAAATACATTGGTTTGAAGAAGGATGTTTTTTTCGAGTGCACACGGATATCTGATAAGGGTCCTGTGAGCCCTTAAATGTACCTTATGTATGAATAAATTTTTTACATCATCACGAAAAATTATTTTTATACATAGAGAAAAAACGTATCTGGAGTACGACGAAAGCGCTTTGTAAAGAACTTAAATTCGCGATAGTGTGTGGAGCAACTGAAGGTAGTTATGTCGCAGGGAAATGATTAAATTAGGAATTTCATAAAATCCCTAAAGGAGATGATCAATTCAAGCAAGATGTTAAAATAAGAACTCTATAAGGTGATTTCCCTAAGGAAAAAGAATGATTTGATCAAATCCCTAATCCCTTGAAATAATATTGTCAAGAATTTAAAAGCGTTTATTTAGCAAATGTGGTGCATTTTTAAAAGTAGAGTAATTAATACAACAGTAATCATTGAATTACTGATTATTTATTCGAAATTAACTAACAAAATAATTGAATAATAATGCCGGTATTTTTTTTAATAAAAGGATATTTGTTGTAGAATTTCAAACATTTTTTTTTTAAAAAAATATACATTAATGTAGTATTTCAGAAATATCATGCTTTATTTGTAACACCTTTTTTTTAGGTATTATTTCGATTTTTAAAATAGTTTTTTTTTTATTATCAAAAAACTTTTTTTTTATCTGTAAAGCGGGAGTGGTCGAATTCCCTAATTTGTTCGTTTAGATTTTTCAATTGAAGTTTTATCCAGTTTCTAACTTTCAGGCATACAAAAGTGATAAATCAATCGCAAGATAATAATGCAAAGAATATAACTAAATAAAACTAAAAAATGATATTTAGGTCATTTTGTTTTAGTGCGTTACATCAGAAGCCCAGCGCTGTCTGGTACGGATAAGGAGAGAGGAGGGGGGGGGGTAAAAGGGAGTGGTAACAAGCGAAAACAGAATTCTCCAAATGCTGATTTGTTTATTTCAACATTGCACTGAAACAGTTCGGGGATTTGATCAAATCACTTTCTTACATCAGGGAAATGACCTCAAAGAGACGTTATTTTAACATCTTCAGTGAATTGATCCTCTCCCTTAGGGATTTGATGAACGCCCTAATTTCATCATTTTCCTGCGACAGATACATTATATAAAATCAACAATTTTTATTTACGTATGACAATTCAAAATATAATATGGTTGCAATAAGCAAATAGGAGCTAGCTGGCCCTATAATTATTAATAAATATTACTTATTTTAAAAAAAATGAAGTCAGACAGATGCACTGAACCCGAACACTTATCGTGCTCTTGACAATGATAAGTTTACAAATCCTATGCCAACAATACGTAGATATTCCATATAAAATAGCTTTTACAAGTTATATTTTACTACAACTACCGACATCCTCCGCGAATGCGTTTCACTTAACTTGAAATAATGAACCTCATTTACATGAGACACGATTCTTTCACAGAAGGAAGCTCTCACAAATCAAACAATGCATGAAAAGGTTTTTTCCCCTTGTGAATTATTAGTTGAAAGGCGCGAAGAGAATCCTTTACAACTACATAGCATTATTAATTCGGGAATGTGATACCGAAAAGGAAAATGTGTCACCTTTAAATTAACATACTGCTTTAGAAATAGAGTCGCCCCATTGAATGGTTGTGTCAGAATCTAGAATATATGAACCAGTTGTGTAGAGAAGACTTAACTATATATGTATAGCAGTGCTTCTCAAACTTTCAATATTAGCGACCATTTCAATCACAATTTACATCGCGCCTCCCTCCATACAATAACAATGTAATGAATTCAATGATAATATATTAGATGTAAAGCTACAATAAGACTTCAATTATAAACCACCCAAATTATCAAGGTCAAGTATTAAATTTGTATATAAATTTATATATGACAAGCCCATAGGGTAACTGGTAATTATTAAACTTGTTCTTAACTTGGCATTATTAAAATGAACATCCAGTATATGCAGTACTGATAAATTTATAAGTGTACAAGCCGCTATACCCGTTCTTCACACTGGTGAAATGAAAAATTAAACAATACAGATTGAAGGATAAAAAGTTTTTAATGAGTTAATTTGTAATTAATTAAACAAAAAAGCTTTTTGATATCTCAGCTAATAATTAAAAACCCTGTTTGTTAAATTTTGTCTGTAGATCTATAGCTGATAAAAGGATTTTTATCTCTAACTCCCCGTACTCTTGTGGGTCGATTTTTGAAAACACCTTCCTAAGCTGATTTCTGCTCAGCAAAAGTAACTCATTGTTACAAATTTTGTGTAATGAACCCTTAAAATAGTATAAATAATTTATATCTGGAAGTGTAATACGCTAATATTACTTTTTGTAGTATTTATTTTATGTTAAAATTGTAATCAGCCTCACACTCCACCTGTCCAAGCTTTCGCAGTTCCTGGCGCCTGACGTAGACAAAACAAAATGCAAAGTTTTGCTTCACACATAAAAGGGTTGATAGATGTTGTCGCGGGCGGGTTTTTTGCAGATAGCAGAATTTCTTCCTACTTACTTGACAATTATCGTTATATTTTGGGACACTTCACACAATATCTTTATAAAATTATAGCTTTTTTTATTCTGATGATAAGTTATGTATTGTAAAGTCATTAAAACCACCAGTTGTTTTGGGGAAAGAGTACCAACATCCCACAAACTTCACGCTTTAAAATTATTAGTAGGATTATATGAAAATGTCATTTTACTGTGTAAAATGTATTTTATTTGTTCTTCGTAAATAAATAATATTTAAATTTAATCTTTATTTTTATATTTCTATTTTGCCCCAAGGGGTTATCCAAACCCCAAGGAGGCGCGCTCCACAATTTGAGAAACGCTGATGTATAGGCAAATTGTTATGTTATAATATTTTTAAAGAAATGTTTTAAAAATAATGTCATTCTTTCTTTATTTTTTACTAAAAAAATTGCGTTTAAATATTTTGTTTCATAATGATATTCTTAAAACAATTTGATATGTGTACAAATTCTAATTCAAACTCATTTTCCAAATCATAGTTCCGAGCGTAGTCAGTTACCATAAGCAGGTATCAATTTACCATCAAAATGCCAGTATACAAACTAGAGCTTATATTTTTTTCGATAATTTTTTAATCTTAGTAGTGTTTATTTTGTGAAAACCTTCCTGTATTTTTTCATTCTATATTGTGCCCTACAGACACAATATTTATGAGATGGCTACGACGGCTGTGGTTAAAAGATAGACAGTTGTGAATTAAAGAATAAAAAAAAACGGTACTTCTCTGATTAATATGGCATTGATTGAACCAACCAATGTTGATAAAACTTATCCAACGTTTTCTAAAATTTCAAACTCAAAATCTATTGATTTAATTTTTGGAATTTTAAAAATTTAGATTGATGAAAATATCCCTTAAAGAGAATATCGTGGAAGAAGCAATAGGATAAAATGTTTTAGGGAAATAACCGAAATAATAGGATCTTGTACGAAAACTGATACTGAAGAAGTGATTGATTCCAAATCATGAGAACACTATTCGTAATAATACATAAAATAATGGCCACCTCTAATCTGAAGCCTCGTCCATAAATTTAATACTCCTATTGAATTACTATCAAGCAAAACTATATCATCTTTAATGTAAATATATAAAAACAAATCAAAGGTTAAAAACAAAGTGGTTCTGCTAACAATGGTTTAGCACATTTTTATTTTTTTTTCAACACAGTTTTATTGTTATTTTCATATTTTTCGATATATTGATTTTTTTTTAAAAATGGTTTTCTAAATACTGTTTTCCTTCCCGATTTTTTGACAATTTAAAAAAATAATCAATAACCCATTTACAACAGATAAACTAGCAACAACTTTAATAATGAAAAAAAAAAAATTAAATAAAAAAAGTTTTGTTCAAAAAGACACTTTAATTTAATAAATATTAAAATACCTTTTTGGAATAGTAATATTCATATTTGTAGGATAATAATAATAATAACTTATAGAATAGTCGTAACTATTTAAAACATACGAAAATTTTAGGTTAGAAAAATAGTGATATAATTAAAACTATTAAAATTTTTTTAGTTATTGTTCAGCTCACAACTATCCAACTAATTGATGACTACATATATTAGTAATGAGCTCAATATTGTTGAATTGTTATAAAATTTTCTTGTTTATTTTTATCTATCAATTCTCCAAATTTTTTTTTTTTTACTTTCACTAGATGACGCCACCCGTTATTTAATTTAGTAATTCAGATTCAATAATCCTCTTTTTTTTTTATTTATGCAAATCTTTCCTTTCCAATTATCCTTTCATGTCTCCTTAATTGAATTAATAACATGTTTTGAAATTATTTTTGAAAATTTTTTCCTTAAATGCTTTTCTGTTCGGATGTTTTGGAGGACTCTAATTCACTTAATATTTTTAAAAAAGACGAAAAAAAAAAAAAAAACCACTGCTGGGTGCAGATTCTTTAACAAAAGGGCCATCTAAGGGAAAGCAAAACCCTTTTTTTTATTTTTTAAAAAATTCCGGGGGAAAAACATACCTTTGAAGAAAAAAACCCTTTAAGAATAGCAAAAAAAAATTTTTTAAAATTTTAAAAATTTCCCTTTTTAAAAATTTAAAATTTCAATATTCCCGATTTTGCAAAATTAAAACATGGGGTTAAAAAAAAAAATAAAACAATTTTGGATTAAAAATTTTTAAAGCTGAAAAAATTTAAATTAGAAAAAAAATGTTAAGAGAGTCATGTAAAAATGTTTTTAGATTTCAATAGTGAAATCCCAATCACAATAATTATTTCAAAACCGTTTAAAAAATACTTTATTCATTCAAATACAACAACTAAACAAATTTCACACAAATAAAAACATATATCATAGCTCATGCACATTTGTAAAACAGTTATTCCAACTTCTTTGAGTGCCATCTAATTGTGACACTTTTGATACAATGCCTCAACCATACGATTGTGGATGCCAGAAAAGAGATGCGAATTATTGATAGAATAGCCAATTGATAAACTGGATTTAACAAAGGTAATCTTGTCCAAGGAATGAAGTAATAATCCGCCGCTACATATAAAATGCAGCGTACAAGCTCTAGCCATGCAGCAAACGACCTATATCAGAAAAAAACATGTATGTAAAACAAAATAATAACGATAATTTTAAAATTTGGCTTATAAAAATTAAGTTACAATTTTTTATCAAGTACAGGGTGTCCGGAAAAAACCAAAAGTAAGGGGTTTTTATTTGGAACTCCCCTAGGGAAAATTTTTTTAAAAAAAACTGTTCATCAAACTGTTCTCATCAAACATAAACTGTTCATCAAAATGAAAACAGTCCGAGATTTTTTGGATCTAGTCCGATCGGCCGCACGTGCGAGCATTCGCAGACGATAATTTTTTTTTATTTTCATTAGTAAAGATGCGGATGCCACAGCAAAGGTGCAGTGCGTACTTTGGTTAACGGAATTTAAATCAGTCACGAGTCGCCCATCCGGTATAATGCTGCGCTGCTGGGCCGGGGCGATTCCCCGAAAAAATGGTGTTTTTTAAATGTATGTGCCTTCGGCATGGGGGGACTTTAAAAGCCGTCGAGCCGCAATCCCCTGTGGTTGGGGAAGGGAAGAGGGGGAAGCCCCTGAACCCCGGGGTTCTCCCCCAAATTTGGGGGGAAACCGGTTTTGTCACCTGTACTTTGCTCAAAGCTACGGCTAACGACAGGCGACCTTTGCCATGATGAATTTCGTGGGTCTTGATCTGGTCTTCGCCGATCAGGTGGTAATAGAAACAAAAACAAATCGGTCACGCATGTACAGCGACGTGTTCGAACAGAATGGAATGTCGACCCTCCAACATCAAAATCTGTCCACCAATGGGAAAGAATTTTAAAGGAGAGGGAAACTTTGGAATCTCAAATTGGCAAGTATCCTTATGTTTTTGTGATAGAAGACACTGTTGATCGGTTGCATGATTCATTTTGTAGGAGCCCTGATAAGTCTATTAGGTAAGCCAGTAACGACATTCCATTCTGTTCGAACACATCGCTGTACACGCGTGACTGATTTAAATTCCGTTAACAAAAATACGCACTACACCTTTTTTTGGGGCGTCCAAGTTTATCGTCTGCGATTGCCGAATAATGCGCACACGTGCGGCCGATCGGAATAGACCCATTACATTCTGATGGGTAGTTCCATAAAAATAAGCCATTACTTTTGAATACTTTAAGCCCGGACACCCTGTGTAATAAAGCAATACATACAATTCATAATGATTGATAAGACTACTCAACACGAAATCTTTTATGAATGTATGGATTTTTGGTAAATCAAACAATTTGAGAATGGCAAATGATAAAATGGCTAGCTAGTATACATAAGGATTTACAGAATGTTGTTCGTACTTTATGGAAACGATTTTGTAATTTATTTTCTCGTTTGCACTCAAACTGATTTCCAGTACTAATTATTTTATACATTATTTCAAAAATATGAAACATGGCTCCAGCACTTACATTCCTGTTAATTAACGATGCATTTACTAATTAATATAAATGTGTATGGGAGAAAATCTTTACTAAATGTAAAGATTGATTTCAATATTGAAGTATCTGACTTGTTATTTCTTCCTGTTTCTGCTCTTAAACAAGTATGGAACCATCTAGTGACGACTTCCACTACCAAATTTTTGAAGCTTGAATTTATTGAATTCAAGCTGACGTCGATAACTAAATATTGCCTTGATTTAATTTTGCCCAGAGTACGAGATCCAGATTGATACTTAGGGGATTTTTTACATGCCACATAATTAAGTGGCATGCGTGCTTACGATTTTTACATCCAGAATATCTATCAACTTAAGCCGGTATCGGACGCACAACCTTAGGCTTACGAGGCGAGCAAAAGTAAAAAAAAATATTTTTAGTTTGTACAAAACCAACACATATTTAAAACAAATATATAATTTCAAAAATGTCAAGTACAGTTACAAGAAGAATATGTTGCTTTACGTGCATTGTTAATTTTTTGAAACTTGAAACTACGTTTGTTAAGCGTCAATATTTAAATATCATAACATGAAGAAGAAGAAAATTGGGTAATTTAACATTGTTAGATATAAATAAAATCCATTCGTTTCAAATAGCTGTTGCATATAAAAACCTGTTTTACATTTTCATTTATAACGTAATCGTGAAACGAAATGTACGACGCACATTAAATTTTTATAAAAAATACTTCACAAAATATGATAGCTATTATTCATCATTACGTGTTTCAAAGAATTTTTTACCTTCCATTCAATGATTCGAATGAATATTATAAAGCAGGGGTCGGCAACTTTTTAGCTGTGGCGTGCCAATCCAAGCTAACAATATGATTCCGCGTGCCACATAGTAGAACATTTTTGAAACAATCGATTTCCGCGGTAATGTATACAAAGTTAGAGAATAAAGTTCAATAACATAGAGAGAGAGATTTACAGTTTTATTACGTATTAAAATTTTGCACCATTTAAAGATATTTCTTAACATAAAAATAAACACCGTAAAATATAACTATTTCTTCAACAAAAATGAAAAGTATTAAATTGTACGTACATTATGTATTTTTAAATATATTTATTAAAATAAGAAATAGATAACATAAGAAATAAGTATTTCCCTTCGTTATAGTTAAATAAAAAGCTTAATAAAATTTTTTAATGTTAGCCTAGCGTTTGCAACGCTCTACTTTCATACAGCAAAATTAGGGGTATAATTTGTAACTTTCAAATTTGGCATGATTTTGAGTATTCAGTTGTCAATTTCTTTGTGGACTTGAAATATTTTTCATAAGAGGAAAGATTTTTTTGCTTATATATGTAGAGCTAAAAGCGGAAAGCAGAATACATGCAATTTTCCCTCTTCAAACAATTACATCTCTCCAGCAATGGCATTCAATAATTTACGAAATGGCTTTAAATTAACGTTTTATGAGTTATTTTTCAGATTTTTTTGTAATTTCATAAATGTCCATATTTTTGAAGATGTTTGTCAAATAAGGTCCAATAAGGCAAATTTATCAACTTCCATCCACTCAAAAATTGACGACTTTGTTAAGTAGTGCACAGTGCCATTGAGAATCATACCACGTGCCATAGGTTGCTGACCCCTGTTATAAAGCATGAAGGAAGGAAGGATTCGATCTGGGTACCTTCCGTTCCGTACACAAGAACTTAAACGACCACGCCAAAACGATCGTCATCGCGTGATGTTTGGTACTAGTTTATATAGATATCACACCGCCACAAGCATACAGAAAAAATACTTTACCTTGCATCTAGAATCATTCCAAGTACTGAGAGAGAAAACACCTGGTAAATGATAGCTCCATAAAGAATCAAGGGACGAATAACCTGCAACAAAAATTTAAAATTTAATTTATCTTCTCTTCTAAAACTCTTTCTTTCAAAAATTTTTAGAACAATTTAGCTTACGTTTTCTCCTTCGGCCATTTCGACATATCCTAGAATTAAGATATGCATGTGATAAAAAGCATATATTATGCACCAATTTGGCAGAAGAGGTTCGTACTTTTCTACTGGGTACTTCACCTAAAAAAATGCATAAGAATGACTTTTTGTGTCTTTTTAGATACGTAATAAACTACAATTTTAAAAAAAATAAGTGTTGTCGCCAGTTGGCGGAATTACTTTTTGTATACAGTGATTTCACTGTAACAAAACGGACTATAATGTTTAACCTTCAACTTCCCAATTTTTTTAATTTCTATGGAAAAATTATATCAGCTAGTTTTCAAGTAATAATAAAAGGGAAAAATATATATAAAAAAATTAAGTTGTTTTAAATTGAATTTCAGTCATTTTTTTTGTTGTTTTTTGTTTGTTTGTTGTTTGTTGCAGAAGTGCAACATTGCGCAGTAGTGCTGTAAATTAGAAAAAAAAAATTTGAGGATTTTATTATTCATCATAAATTGTTTAAATTTCTTACCTGCTAATTTATTTCGTCGAAAAACAAGAGGAAGCATAAAATATAATGGATTCTTTTTATAGCAAAAATACAGTTTTTGAGGCATCAGAGATTTTTATAATTGTTGTGATTTATGGAAAAAATGTACTTCCATCTAGTAACAAAATTAGTATATATGTCGTTGCAGAAACCTTTTTTTTTTTCAGATAAGTGATTTGTAGGTAATTTTAAAAATATTGAGTCTGTTAAACTAAAATAAATCATATGTTGCAGAAATGCAACAGTGGGAAGTTAAGGGTTAACATGAAAACTCTGAAGACAAAATGTCGGACAACACAAAATAATACAACGGTCCCTACAGACTACTAGGTATATTCACGCACTTTCTATCTCTTAACTCGAAACGAAAATCGCTTAACACGAAAAGATTTCTCTTCTGGGAATGAGCAAAATACGGAAAACACCAATCGGATTGGACTGTCCTAATGTATTATCGGAAGAATACATTGCAGTAGATGATGATAATGTGTGTACAACCCCAATTATGGCAGACAAAGACATATTGGAGTTTGTTCAAAGCTAAAAAAGTATCATTGATACAGATTCCGACGATGAAAATGAAATGAATAATACACAGCTCCTACTCTCACATCATCCGAAATGAGGAACATCATGAAAAGTATGCGCAGTTATTTAGACTCACATTCCAATGATGAAATAAGTAACAAAATGGACGATATCAAACAATTTGTTGACAATTTGATGCTAAAAAACAATGCAACGAAAAATATCAGATTATTTCCCAAAAACCCAATAAATGTTATGTTTTTCAAAAAATTTGAAAATTTTGTATTGAATTTCTTTAAGTTCTTGGGAATGTTGCTGTTTCATTGATTTTTATTAAATTTAATAAACTTAATTTTGTTGATAAGTGGTAGTTTTTTTTTTCTTTTTGCAATATCCTTTAACACAAAATTATTTTAACACGCAAAAATATTTCGGTCCCTTCAGTTTCGTGTTAAACGGTTTTCACTGTACTTGGTTTGGCTCCGAGCCAACTGTTAAAATAATTCGTTTTTCGACTTTTGTAATTAGTTTGGAAATCTAGCGATCTCATATGGTTGGTGTCAGGTTTGCTATGTAAAATTTATCGAATTTATAGTCCGCGTAGTCAACATATTTAGTCCGTTGAAGATATATTTAACTGAGAACATACATCCTAAATGACGATACGTTAGTTTTTCTTACATTCGCTGTTATTAACTTTCCTATTTACTACAGAACAACTTTCATTAAGAAATTATAGGTACGTCAATTTTAACAAAAGAATGTTATATTTTATCAGTGGGGTACACAATGATGGGGTTTGGGGATTATAGCCCAGCATAGACCAAAAGATTTTTAACTTTTACTATAGAAATTACGTCTTAGTGCTTTTGTCTGTGTGTTCTTTAGAATGTACCCCAAAATAAATCTCTATACGCCACATTATACAATGCATGAAAAATTGATTGATTGAATATTAACGTCGCACTGTCCAGCTACACGAGGGCTTTTGGCGACGGACCACGTAATTTTGAACCATGGTCAAGTGACGTGGACGACACCTGAGCTGCAATGCATCTAGTATAATAAAATGCCAACAAAAACTTAGCAATTTTACGTCCTCTTCTTTATTAAAAATACTAATATAAATAATAATTTTTATTACATCAGGTACGTCTTCAATGTTGCCAAGCCGGGGCTGTCCAGGTGACCAACCGGGACCTTTGAAAATAACAGATAGCTTGTTCCCCAATCCTTCTGTTGACCAAAAGGTTTTCCAAATGTGTATGAAATGACAAAGCTAAAAGTAAAAACAGAAGCATTTTATATTTTTAAAGTTAGATCTGTTAACATAAGCTTCATATAAACAATACAGTTTTCTACATTAATAAGATATGCTATGGATACGTCATTTCTCTTTGGAAACACGTTAAACGTTTTAAGTCAGTAAGATGCAAACCCATTTAATTTGTTGCTAAATGGATCCAAAACATATTCAGGCCCAAACTCATTTCAGGCCCCCGGGCGTAGAAAAACCCCTCCCCTTGGCAATAAAAGGTCCAAAGGGGGTTTGAAACCGGAAAATCCGCTTATCGGACCCCTTTTGGGCCCCCCTAGTCCCCAAGGATAAACCTGCCCGCTTCGTGCTCAGCCAAAGGCCAATTTGTCAAAAAAAGTGTTCCAAATAGCGAATTCAGCAATTTTGGGGTTCTTCGCCCCACAAAACAAATCTTGTTCGTCAATCAGATTCCAAATTTTTTTTGGGAAATAGCGAATATAATAAAGGGTCCAATTTTTTTTTCAGG
The DNA here is from genome assembly GCA_019973955.1 of Trichonephila inaurata madagascariensis. Classification (NCBI taxonomy): domain Eukaryota; kingdom Metazoa; phylum Arthropoda; class Arachnida; order Araneae; family Nephilidae; genus Trichonephila; species Trichonephila inaurata. The sequence continues at coordinate 12,521 of BMAV01006043.1, forward strand.
GAAAATAAAATATTTTAATGTTCATTTCAACAAAAAAGCGATAATTAAAAAGTTAAATGCTTTCCCCTTTTTTCCATTCAACAATTCAATTTATTCATTACCAAGAGAAAATTCAGCTGCTAAATATTTTCTCAAAAATTAAGTTATATTTCTTTGATTCTTTCCGCAAGATAACCATTCTCAAATTGATATAATGTTAATCAAGTTGGATCATTAACGCCCAATCCAAATTTATTAAAACGCAAATATATTAGAAGTTAAAACAATATATTAAATTTTACTAGTATATAAAAGACAATAATGATATTAATATACTAATTCTTAAGATTTTAATCACTCGTCAAATACCTAAATACAGTGGCGTAACATACACAATACTAGGGGGTCAAAAGCTCGACTGACGCCAGGTAAGCATAAGGGCCCAAAACCTGACTTTGAAGGAGGGTTATAATATTCTCCGTTACGCCACTACCTAAATATATAAATTATTTTGCGACTGATGGTGTGAACTGGCCAATATTCTTTATGTGTATCAATTCGCGAGAAACTTACTTGCCTTCAACTTTGTCAGCTTGGTCGCTGCGTACGGCATGCAGTTCAATTTATTAAATTTATTTGCCGAAACATAATATTTTGGCGCGTAATTAAAATTGGCCATTTTCGGGGTATTACACTTACTTGTATATACATAGGTTCAAATGAGTTGATAGGATGAGTCAGACCATATACGACCTTTTCACTTTCCGGTTCAAATGTCCCGAAAATTCTGTCCCAAATAATTAAAACTCCTGCATAGTTTTTATCAATGCAGTATCTGTTTCGACCTAAAAAGGATTCAGTTGGAATTAAATGAATTTTTGATTTAGCTAGTTTTTACCGCGATAACCTATATACAGGCACCCCAAATAGGAACACTTCTGTGGCTTTGTATAGTATTCCAGCTTAACTGAACTTTACATGATGTATAGTGTTGAGCTAGCAGTGTTTAATATGTATTCTAATGGACCCAATGAAGTAACTAACTGAAAAAAAGAAAAGTATAAATACTCCTATTCATTATTTCTACAGTCATCGGTTTGTTCATATTGGCTTTATTTTATCGTTAATTCATATATACATATAAAAATATTTCAATTTACTTCAGTATGAATCCAAAACTGGTACGAACAATTCGGGGACATATGGGTTTAACGCTGGGTGACTGACGGGCAACAACAACATAAGACAATGAAAGACTATTAAAAGATAATTTTCTTTCATACATCCTTGTGGTTACTTAAATTGTGGTTCCCAAACATACTGATGCCCTGAATCTCTATTTATACCAAAAATTTGGCCATAAATCCCCAAAATAACTCTATTTCAATGCAAAATAGAAAAATTACAAATTAAGCTTTAATGTCCTGAAAATGGTGAATGATAATGAAAATAATATTAATAAGAGTTATTTAATACGACTATTTTATAAATGAACTTTAACAAAAGCATAACTTTGGTTAAATCTATGCACAAGGTATCAATTTTGTATTCAAAAATACTTTATCTTCTTAACAGTACAAAGAATTACTGATTTCAGTTTGAAACTGTGGAAAATTTGTTACATTAACTTCACATCTCTCGACTCTTTTATATACTGCCATATTTTTAGCTTTCAGGTTATTTTTGGCGTTGGGCGCTTCCGTTTCTATTTTAATTTTCATTAGACGGCTGCATTCGCGATCGGATTGGCTTTCACCATGAGATACTTGTTTTGTAACTTATTTTACTTCTGGGGTTTTGCTGGTACCTCAATTTTGCTCTACAAATTTTCAAAACGCAAAATCCTAATTTATTTTAACTTCCGTAGTAATGAAAATGAATCACACAAATATTTTATTTCATATGACGAACTTTCACAGGCCTCAAGTTGTCACTTACACTCAAAAGGTGGTACAATTTGCCGCCGGGCCTAAGCAGTCTGGGACTACCAGAGTCAAACGAACCCGCGAAACCTAGCAATGTTAAGAGGTAATTAAATGTTGGGTATAAATTTAACTGAACATGAATATTCAGTAAGATAAAGAGTGTTAATATATAAGTTTGAATAAAGATAATTGGAAAATCTAATATTCATAGTTTCCAATTTAGGAAATTTCAATAGAGAAGAAAAAATAATATGCAATTTTAGTTGATTTATGGATTCTTTAATATGTGAACATTTATAAAAGCAAGTTGACTAATTATTTTACCCATAAGACAAGGATTTAACCTCAGTTAATAAATAACTTCTTCATGGAAATTTGTTAAGAATTCATTGACTAAATCAAAAAATACAACGTAATTTGTTATACATTTATACTAAAATCTTACCCATACGAAATATGTTTGTAAAACAGATTGTCTTAAAGCTGTTGACAAGTTATAATCTTCTGAACTATGATGTACTTGGTGAGCAGCCCACATAATGTTTATTTCTGGAAAATAAAAGAAAATGTACTTTTTTTTTAATCAAAAAGCTAAATACTTTTCAAAAAAAACTTATTGGAATATTGAACGGATCTGTTAAAACAAGGTGTTAAACACATAAATTAATAAAATATTTCAGCAGGATTTAAAATGTAGCACAATTTTCATACAGCGATTATAAATCAATCATTCTAAAGGTAATAAGAATACATATATACCAGCAAAAAATCTTGTAATTTATGTTTAAATTCGAAATGTGTTTCAAAATTTTTCGATTACTATTTAAAAAGTCAGCTTGAAACTGATACTGTTTATCAATAATGCTACATCCCACTATATTTGGCATCAAACCCTACAAGATACCCAGGTGTTTCCCTGGCCACCGGTGTCCCTTGGTTTTTAACCCTTAGAGTGGATCTGGTAGGACATAGGTCGTCGTTTAAATGCTCGTTGGTTGAAATCGAACAGCCTCCCATCCGTAAAGTCAAAATACTACTTTTGTGATTCATTGTTATCTGTTCGGCGCTGTTGGTGAGCCTACCACTGCCCAATGTGAACCTAAGCATACTGATCTTCTAATGTTGTCACTCACTGTATTTTTTTTGTATCGCGTTGAAATAAGCTGCAGGCACATTGCGCACATATCTCTTTTGCCTTTCTGAGCATACTTCAGGACGCTCTAGATTTCTTTTTTCACGGTGTTACATTATGCTGGGCTTTTGCATGAATTGTGTATACTAAATAAGTGTAAAACATTCATTGCAATACTTAGTTATGAAGTATTTATAAAATGGCAGAGGCTGGGGCGGTTAGACGCGGATCAGGTTTGGGCTTGCTCTATGCGCCCAATAATACTTGGTCTGGCCAGAAAGCAGCCCACGCCTTCCATATTGAATTCCGTAGGTATGACTGACTACTCCAGTTTGAATAGATATGAATGTGATGCTGAATTCCATACTCCAGTAGAATTCTGGAAATAAAACAAAGAAATAAACAATTTTTTAAAGCATATGCAGCTCTGACGGCAATTATTTTTAAAGTTTTTATCTTTTAACCATTTTGAATTCATAAATACAAAGTTATATATAGTCCTATGAGATTCAGAAGGTTTTGGGAATTATATTGCTCTCGCAAGAAACTACTGGTGAACATAAAATACTTTAAAGTGCAATGGGAAACTACGTTCGGAACCATGATTTACAAAAAGCACATAAATGTATAATTTTCTTGATATTTTGGTGTCACTTAGATTTAAGAATACATGTATAAAAATGGTTTTAAGATATGATATACTTGATAAAAAAAAGTATTTTAAAATACAATGTTTTTGTCAAAAAAATTAACTTAGAATAACGCTTTTTTCCAAATGTTCTCCTTTGTAAGAGTAGCACCTATTGTATTAAGTATTTTTAAATAGCATACATGGCTACTCTGGCAGGGGCTCAAACTATGAGTTTTTGAAAGGTGAATTAGTAGGTTAAAACCAGTGCAGTAATTATCCAGGCGTATTTACTTTAAATTTTTTTTCTCTTCTGTTTCGTAAAACGGATAAACCGACTTCAGGTTATGCGGCAAGAATTCTGGATTGAGCCTTTGGCGCTTCAGGGTCGAGAAAGCTGAACCACAGGCAAAATATACTAATACAATAGAAGCATTTTTTACAAAAGAACATTTGGAAAATGTTTGGTATAGTTTAATTTTGCTTGAAATATTGACATTTTAGTATTTTTTTTGTCACAATGTCCTTAAAACAATTTATATTCTAATCTAAGTGCATAAATATCATAGAAATATTCAATACGCATTTACGCTTTTTGAAATCAAGGTTCACCTTAAGCGACCAAGACGAAAAAAAAAAATCTTTTACTCAGTAGTATATTTTATTCTAATAAGAAGAAACAAGATGGATGATGTACCTAAAAATTATTCATAGAATCCCATGCGATTAACATATCTATGGATTTAAAATGACAAATAGGAAAGAGCTTTTATACTTTATGTTAGCTTTAAAATAACACCGGTAAAAAACGTGATTTTTAACCACGGGTTTTCTTTCAAACTTCACACTTTTCGTAACATAGGAGTTTTTCCATAACTTTCCGTTTTATTAATGAAAGGGGCTTACGGTCAGGTGAATTTTGTAATAAAGGTAGTCTTAATAATTTAATTTTCAGAGGGGATAGTTTAATTTGCAGGTTTCAATATTTTTCACATTGGCAGCAATTGGTATTATGAGTAAAATTTAATTCTTTAAGTAATTAGTTTTAATCAATTATTTTTTATTAATTATAGTTCAATTATCAGTATTGTCATGCAAAACAATCGTGTTTGGAAAAATTTCAGCTCAAATGGGCACCTTAAAATGTGAAAATAAAGCTTTTAAACCAAGTCACTTCAAACGCGTCCTGCAGATACTTAAATTGAGTCATAAAGGCCGCTCGCCAACGTAGTTGCATCTATGGTCTTTAAATATTAGTTTTAATAGTTATTTTAGTAATTGAACAAATTATCGTTTTGTTGCATAAACGTCAATGTGTAGAAAATTTATGCTCAATAGAGCACTTTAAAATGTTAGAGAAAAAACTTATAAAGTTTTGACCCAGACAATGCGAGTAGAAGAAAAACGATTAACGAAAGAAAATATGTGCCAGAACCAAGAAAGAAGTGAGAGAGCCAAGAATCACATATTTTAAGGAACAGTATATGTTTGATCATATATTCAGTCGCGGATTTTGCTTATATATATATATATATAATACTCTCTCTCTCTCTCTTAAATTACTTAATCGTCTATTTTAGAGGTGGAAAGTATAATCTCCCTAAAAGCCATAAGCCTCTTCGTCTTGCGAGTTTATTTTTATTTTGACAATACATGTACTATTGTCATGAAATGGAAGAGGAAAAAAAATAAATCTGTAAGGGTCATATTAGGATTATACACTTGAGTTTACGCATACACACGTGTACATACATATCAACTTGATGATTGAATAATTCTAGTTCATTGGTTAAATTGGCTCCCTTTCATGATGAAACTTTACGTTGTTTTGGGTTCTTTAAAGCGTCCATACACAACTCGAGGGGCTGAGTGGTAAAAATGCCGAAGAAAACTGAGCTCACCATTAAAGTGTTTAGAGTTAAGGAACCAAGGAAAAACAACACACTAATACCCTTTTCAGAGAAAATCTACACCTTCTCAGCTTTTATTAATCAACCCCTCCCCCTCTACCAGCACACATGGGACAAAACAAGCAGGCGTAGAGCTTTGTTAACCATTTATCTACTGACGGTGCTTGTCAAGGTACCACTGCTTTAAGTACATGAATAACCATTTTGTACTAGCTACGATACTACTTTAAGCGGGAGTATATTCCAAAATCTACTACAGATATGGCAGCACGCGGTTTTGTGGGCTAGCAGTATTTTAGGCGAGGAAGGGAATAGTTTTATAGCAGGGTGAGGGATTTTTCAAGCGGAATTACGAAATTTATGTTTTGTCCGAAAAATGATTTAAATGTCAACATTTAAGTGTCTTATTTTTGTATCTTAATGAGGGACCTTAGAAAACGTTTGACTATTTATTTTAAGTGAAGGAGATTTGCATACAAGTGAATACACGGTTGAATATCGCTGGTAGATTTGTCTAACGGATTAAATTTTCAAATTTACAGGTATTTTGTTTATGTATAATAACATTTTTCAATATGCGGTGTTTTAAAAAGCTTATATTGCATGAAAAAATCTGCGAGCAATCATAAATAAGAATAAGGGTTGAAACTTTAAAATCTTGAACCACACAACTTGTTGAAAATATAATTTCAAAAGTGTGGGAGTACGTAATAAAAGTCCAAAAAGCTCTTGGAGTATCCATTGCGGGAAAAATTGCATTCAGAATGTAAAGACAAACCAGTACTCCCATTTAATATACTTTAATAATTTAACTTAACAGAAGCAAACGACAGATTTCATAAAGTCAACTATGCTCAAGTGAAGGCACCTGATCTGGTTCCACACCACGTCAACGTGAAGAATTTTAGCTTCAATATATTTAATGTATAAGTGTTCCTCCTCACAAAGGGTCTTTAATAACAGCAGAACACGAGCCTACCAATAATAAAGCTTCATACAGATCATTCTTAAGTCTGTATTAATTAATGTAGTTTATTAGTTTTCCATTTCTTCTACCATTACAGAATATCTTGCTTTTATAAAAGAAAAACAAAATCATGAAAAAGCCAAGTATATTTAAAGCAAATTAGAGAAGAAAAGTCAATCAATGTACGTGCCATTTGGAGGATAAAACATAAATACGGCCATCCCTATTTTGCTGCGACACTATAAGGGTAGAAAGTGATGGAATTGATTGAAAATTCACTTACCGAACGGTTTCAGACAGAATTCCTTGGGATATTGATCCAATTGCGTCATTTAAACGTCCCCGATTTTTTTTAAAGTTTATTATATATTCGCTTATCACCAACACCGAAAAATCCGGCAGGCCTGTACATATGCAGTTAAAATAATAATTGGTAAATGATCACTCAGGGTGAGTTGACACTGTGGGGTAAAACAAAGGGGTATATGCAGGTCCCAGAAACTCGGCCCTCGATAACCCGTCAATTTGGATAACTCAGTGAGACTCTTGCTTGTTTTGGGAAGATGTGGGGAGCCTGGAACCTTGTGTTGTTTGACATACAGGATACAGTTCGTTAGAATGCCAGAAGTTTAGTGACGTTGAGGACATTGGACAAACTCCTAAAACGTCACATAACAAGGGACTAAAGGCTTTCGAAACCACTCTTCAATGTTTTGAACAACAATATGCATCCGTAATGGACTTAGTGTTCCTTTGTCGTCTTTGTTATGAAGCAGCAACACAGGGATGCGGTTCAAGAATGGCTGGGATAACGCATTTCTTAGAAAAAAAAAAAGCAGCCAGTTTTTGCACAAAGGGTCGAAGGCGCCGTATTACTAGGGCGCCCAGTGTTTTGCCCTTCATAAAGTATTTTTTTCTGGTGTGCGGTCAGAAGTAAGTACTGGCGCGCATGACGCTTTATTACCAGGCCCAGTGGTCGGTAATGCGGCGCCATCGCGCTTCCACACCACAGGTCCGGATTCTATTCCTGGGACGCGGGCACGAAGCCGACTCTTTCATCAACTTCTGCCAGGTGGGTGGAATGGCGGCGCGGTGGAGCGGAAGTGGTATGATATCGGACCGTGTAACGCAGCTGTCACGAGTTCGAGCAGTACCACTAAGACCCGCACCATTGGCCAGGGCAGCGATGCACGTTAAATCTGTCGAGAAGCTGAAACGTCCTCCGTTGATTTGGTGTGGTAGTTGGGAGGTGCCGTACTGGGTGTCGTGCGTCCTTGACGCTCTGGATTCAGAAATTACGTGGTCCGTCGCGAAACGCCTCCGATGGCAGCTGAACGGTGCGACGTTAATATTCAATCAATCCGATCAGAGGCCGGTGGGTTGATAAATGAGTACCGGCTGCGGGACTTAAACACTGGGTTCGCTTCAGACTGACCACCTGATCGGGACATCTGATCATGCACCTCTGTGCCCAATGGTCACGCATACTGGGATGGGCACAGTAGGCCCTGGCCCTCATGAGCTGTTGCGCCACTGAGTTTGAATTTATGTTTTTATTAATCATCAAATTTACACATGTAGTAATAATACTATGTATTTTTATGTTTTCATAAGTACATTACTTTTACAATGATTAAAAGGTATAACAGAGCAGTTCATTTTCTGTTGTATTCTCAAGCAAACAATACATGCAAATTTTGAACAATATTTTCTAGAGGAAACACTCAGGCTTATTTATTCTTTTAATCACCTCATTCTCGTGTGCAGCATTTTAAGAACTTCGATTACCTTTTTGAAGTCCATTAGGCCGAGTTTTCGGGACACTACTGTACTAAATTTAATGCGAATCATAATAAAATCCCCATTTGAAGAGTACCATCCCTTCGTTAAAACTTGATTTAGGGGTACAATCTTGTCATTCATTGAGATTGATATCCCCCCTCCCAGCACTTTCTGATTTTTAATCAATTTAATATGAAACATTTAAATAATTGAACAAAAATTCAGTGATTATCTCAGATTATACAGACATTAGTTACTGTTTCCGGAACTGAAGCCGACTTCACAAAAAATGAGGTGTGTTAAAGATTATTCGAGTATTATTACAGAAATTTCATAAAAAATTTCTAAAAATAGAGGGGATTAATATCTGGTGATGAGAAACATTTATAGCCTCAGTGTTTTTTACACTATAAAGTACAAATACAAAAAAATTCTTAACTTAAACGTTGAATATTTGAAGACGAATGACGTTAAGTACTGTTGGTCAGTGGGGTTTGACGTTTTGCATGCAAATCCGTTTAAAAGAATAAAGGGCATTTCTTAAAGGTGATGAGAATTTATTGTCGAGAAATTCAATATTCATAAGGCGTCACTATTTTCAAAGTTGGCTACACCTTCAACGCACTTATACACAATTATCGGTGTTTGCGTACACGCATGGCAAAGAGATTGCACCGGAGTGCGGCTCGTCCGAGCAAATCGGTAATCACAGTCAAGAACGGTAAATCGCTGATTGGCTCAGGTTAACGACTTTCGGCAAAGCATTTTCTCATTATGAGCATCGTACGGATAGAAAATTCGAGAAAGATCGAAGCGAGAATCAAGTCTTAAGGATTTCATAGGGGTCCCAAACTGCTTGAGTGGTCCACTTCAAATACGGGGTCCAACATTATGTAAAAGATTTACCGCGTTTCCCGTGAATCTTGCGCGCACGGCATCTGGGATGGCGTTGCGCCTGGTATATTACAATTTACGCATTTCTAAAATAAATATAACACGAGAGTAATACTTATTACGCATCAGTACAAATTATTTTACAAGAGATAGTAACATTATTCAGAAATAACAGTGCGAGGAACCGAAGGTTTGGTTTTACAAAGTTTTATAAAATACAAATTATTAATCAACGATAATGGGCTAGCTTGGGGTTGATTTCATTGAAACACCTCTTACTGGGGAACAATCGCGGAACATTCTGGCTTTGTAATTTTGAAACTCAGTCGATGATTTAGGAATCCGAGGTGGAATTTGGGGACGGTGGCGACTCACGCGAGCCCAGTGGCTGAGAGTGGTAGCGCTGCCGCTTGGGAACAAAACACTGGGGGTTTGCGTGACGCAGACTGACCACCTGACCAGAATATAAGCTGCTGCATGCCGTTTTGGGTCAGGAAAACTAGAGATGGGCTACTAGCCAGGCGCGTTCTCTGGGCTGACGCGCGCACCGGGGGTTTTTGGTTTTCTGTAGTTTTCATTGTCATAAACGGAACTATGTAAATAACCCAACTACATTCGACTTGTATACCTACAGACACGAAGTTTGCGACTTAAAACATTAGGATACGCATAACTTATGACGTTGTAATATGGGGTCGAGGTAACCGCTTACGATTAAAAGATTTTTACGCGCATCAGAATTACTAAATTCGGGGCGCGAAAACTCGAAATATGTAAAAACGTTTGCTCCAAGATATATTGAAGCTGTAAACCACTTTTGAAACAATTTCAGCCTGTTGTACGGTGCGTGTTGGCACTACAAAATCTTACGCGCGGTTCTCGTCTAGTTTAAAACACAAATCATCAACATATTTACTTTTTAGGTGGCCATGGATGTTAAAAATTTAGAAAATTTGTCAATGGAACTATTGAAAAAATTGAACAAAAGCCAAAACTAGTGCCTTTATGTAATGATGTGGGTTTTTTTTAGTGTCGATTACTTTAACGCACGTATGCGTGTGGATTGTGTATGTTGAGAAAAATGCTTTGTACGCGCACGTGTCAATCTCCGAGCTTCGTTCATTCATATAAGTAAGTCGCTTTCGTTGTATTTTTTTATTTTTTGTAACTTCAATAATAAATAATTAAAATGAGTAATTACCAACAAATATGTGATAAAATAAGGTAAAAAATCTGTAGCAGAGAAATTTTAAGTGCAAATCACATAGAAGCCTTTCTAGCAAGAAATGTTTAGAAAGCTATATGACTGTTGGAGGGGACTATTCTCTTTATTAATCCATTTTTTGTTCCATTTATAACCTCTTTTAAAACCTTTCTTGCTTCGTTAAAAATTTCGTTATACAAAGAATTTTCTTTTTTCATTATCAAAAAAAAAAAAATTAACTTTACGTCGCGTTTTTACACATACTTATTCAATATTATGATAATCAAAAGCCAATGTTATTATCTAATCTAATTGTGATGTCCTTCCTTTTTTTTGAATTGTTAATGCACTAGACTCTTCCTGTTATCTTGGTGTGTAAATTTGGTTTCAATGGGTTTCTGATCCTTTTGATTTAGAGTCCCCAAACCCCGGCACGATCACGACTTTGCTCTTTTTTGTGGGGAATGTAACGTCTAATTTAAAAAGGGTCCCTCCCAAAGTTGACTGAAAGTGCATTTTTAATAACAATCCCACAGTTGGGAAAAGAAAATGACTGCGCATGTCTCTAGAGAGGGCGAAGAGCTCTGGGAATACATGCGATATTGTCAGATCCCGCAAAATGCTTGTGTGATAGCGTGCGCGCACGTTAAAAGCCATCGCTCGCATCATGGATGCCTCCAAACGATACGACTGGAAATGCTGTCACGTACTGTGCCCATTGCACAAACTGAGGACCGATATGGCTGGGCGTGCCAAAGATTGTTACAGCAATTCCACTAGGAGGTTCTCGAACATCCCCTTACAGCCCGGAACTCTCACCAGGTGAATACTACATCTTCGTTCCACTCCAGAAAGTTCTGAGGGTTTCCCGACGATAATGAGTCAAGCTGTTGGAAAATTGGTTACATAACCAACACCGGAACTTTTTCACCCCGGGTATTCCATCATGTTGTGGACCGCTGGGACACATATTTCAACCTAGAAGGTAAGTTTGTATAGCCTATCTGTTGCGTTTGTATCTTTTCTTTGTATACTAATTTACATTACTAACATTGAACCAGTTATCAAACCAATTGTAGTACCACTTTCATTTGGACGATCCTTATAGTTAAACAGACAAAAAAAAAAGGATTCATAAAGATATATAAAGTGAAGCAGGGCTATAGTTCATAAACAACAGCTTATTTCTGTCTATAAAAAATAAAAGTACCTGGACTTGATAATCTGGTACATCTTCAACTTTTTCGAATGTTGTTCTGTTCGGACTGACGACGTAGAACAAGTATCCTAAAGTTTCCAGTGCCTCTGAGGCTCCCATTTTTTTTATCGTATGTGTCACTTGTTTTCTACATCCTGAAAGAGGAATAATACGATTCGTGATTCGTATGATGAATGAAAATAATAAAGTAACTCGTTATCGTTCGATTTTAATCGAATGTTTATAAATCAATATAATTATTTAAATACAACTAAAAACCTGAAAAAAAAAAAAAAAATTGTTTTATTTCAAACATTATGTTAAAAATTAATTTTTCTGGATTTATTTAAACTGAATTAAAAACATTGACAATTTTAACCAAGGCCTTATGCTATGTTATTAAATGACAAGATTATCCATATTTAAAAAAAATGAGCCTCCTTCCAATACAAGAAAGAATAAATAAATATAAGTCATACTAATAAGATCAGATCTTGGGAAAAAAAGCAAAAATTCATTAATTAATTTTTGTTGTTTCTCATGCCACCCACCGACATAGTCGGACCCGAGGCCCCGAAATTATCGGCAAGGGGAGAAGTAGTTTTTCGTTGGCAGCCTTGAGACCATACAGGTGACAGTACGATTTAGCTCGGAGAAATTGAAGGAACATAGACGGCGACACCACCTATCTTCACCTCCACAATTTAGGCAAAAATTGATTAGGAATTTTTTCCAGTTCCACATCATTTCTTTGCAGACAGGTAATCGACGATTATTCGAGCACGTGCTCCGTCTTACTGGAGTATTTGGCGTATGATCAACAGGCCTTCCGGTCCGAGTCCGGTGCCCTAACCATTAGGCTAGACTTTTCATTTCATCCATGTCACTAATTGAAGATTTGGTAAACAATGCTTTTCACGTTTCACTACAAAAAGCCCAAAGGTGTTAAGTCTAGAGAGCTAAGTGGCCACATTATTGGACTTTCTCTTTGTACCTTTCCCAAGGAACTTTTTCGCGCTTCCTAACTCCAGTGTGGTGGTGCTCCATTTTAAGTTGCACATTTGTTGTAGAATTAAATTCTGTGGCCACGGTAACGGACTCATGGCCGGTGTACATGAGTTCGACCTAGTACCACTGAAGACCCGCCGTAGGGGAGGCGATGCACGTTAAATCTTTCGAAGTTCAAACGTCCTCCAGTTGGTGTGGTGTGACAGTTAGGAGAGGAGGTTGCCAGATCAGGTGTCGTCCAGCGTCACTTGACCATGGTTCAAAATTCTGAGGTACGTCGCTAAAAGCCCTCGAGTAGCTGAAAAGTGTGACGTTAATTTCCACTCACTCACTCAAGCAGAATTAAATCCGATTAACCATGCTACAACTTGCGCTTTTTCTTACGTTAAAGCCATTTTGAAACGAGAATGTTAAAAAACGGAAATGTTCTTTCATCTGGTTTGAAAACTTTTATTCACTTTATTTTTTATAGAATATAAAACCACCGAAAGTAAAAATCTTTGTTTGTTTATTTTATTAATTTTTGAAAACGTTGTCATACTTTTCGGACACTCTATACATTTTTCACTAGTTATATGAACATTTACTAGAATTATGAACACATGCTGCAAAAAATGATATATTGTAAACAGATATGCGTATCTCATGCGCATGTATATTTTTATTGTTGCTATTGGTTATTTTTCTTTTTACAGTTTTAAATGATGATAACGATATGAGCCGATATAATGAATCTTTTCTTTAAAAAAACTTTAATTAAAATGTGTTTGTATTGTGCATTGAAACATTTACTAATGAGTTATAAAATTTTAGAGGTTATCTTACGTTTTTATTTTAAGAAATATCAGAATATTGCAGGGTACAGGCCGAAAATTACTTTAATTGACGCAAGAAAACACGGAAATGCGGGGTATGTGAAAATTTAAGAAATTTTTGTGAAATTGTTCGAAATATTCCTTGAAACAAAAAGCCTTTCCACTTGCGTTACATAATTGTACTATCATTTCTGTCCCATTTATTCATCACTGATAGATAAATCCGTATAGAGTTACTGTTGTATTCATAGGTTTCCGGAAAATATTCTCATTCTGTATCAATTTCGTTGAAATCCTACGACGATGCCGTATTGGCAAGAAAAAACTAAAAAAAACGTGCCTAACGCATATGGTGTGTAACATCTTACATGTTATTGTGGTGAATACGCAATAGTAACTTATATCCAGAAAAAAATGAATCGGGTATGATTGGAAATAATTTTCTATAGAATAACTATATCTTCAATGAAAATTTTACTTAATTAACACAAGGAGTAATGCAATTTTTTATCAAAAATAATTATTCTTGTTCAATTTGGAGAATAGTGGAATAATAGACTTATGATAACTAAAATATGACACATATACTTGTGATTTCAAAGTATTTAAAAACCGTTGAAAAACAGCATCAGTAACAGTACCACTGTTAGTTGTCGAAACATTTTGATTTGCGTTCATTTCGAGCTTGAGTTCATCATTTAAAAAAGCTATGAGCTGCTCAGCTTTTGGCAAACAAAGTTAAAATCACCACTCAAACTCATGGGAAGCGAGTGATCGTTTTTTTTTTAAAAAGAGCAGAACCACGTTCGGTATATGGTAAAAGTATGAAATGCTGAAAATCTTTAACTTTTTGAACCGTTTGATTAGAAGAAATGTATACGAACACCGGAACCACTGGTTGTCCATTTTCAAATAAGCATTCTGCCGCACATATATCCCACAATATCGGACTTACAATACCCAGTCCACTTGTTTGACAATAAGTAATGTCCATCTGAGAAGTCACAACATGTGAGTTTTTCTGTTTGCGATATATCGCAACACCAAATGCTCTGTGGCCCAGTCGTTTAAATTGTACGCAGCAATCGAAGTTAGGTATCGAAACACGTTCTTCATTATCTAACCACGTCTCTGACAACATGAGTAATGTACAATTTTTGTGAAATAACGTCGCCGAAATATGTTTGGTGAGCCCTGAGACTTTTAACAATTGAGCGTAAGGATCGCAAGTTAATCCTGGGTTAAGTCTAATAAGACTTTCTGGCAAAGTGGATTTAGAGTATCGTTGGTGTGTGGATGACCAGAGTAACTAGCTCTCTTTCGAGCTATAACATCTTATCGTTAGATTTTGAGTGACTGTGATGAATTGACTCTCTTGCTTTTTCTTAATTAAAAAATACTTAAAGTATCCGACTACGTTCGGAACCAATGATTTAAAAGGTTAAAATGGATATATTTAGAATAGCTTAAAAAAAAAATGTATAAAAATGGTTTTAAATAGATACAATAAAATTTTTAGAATTTTGACAAAAATGAACAAAGAATGACCCATTTTCAAAATATTCCTTTGTGAAAATCATATAACAATATTTACCTGTATTCAGCTCAGACTTCTGTACAGAGGAAGACTGAAATTTTAAATATAACCTTAGAAGGTTTATCCATGTTTTACGACAACAGAGGGAGAAATTTTAAAAAAAACACCGATAATTATTTCATGGTAACTCTGAAAATAATGGAATTTTCAAAAATCATACTGAGCCTCTGCAAAACTGGCTATTAAGGAAAAATTAATTTTAATAGAAGCTTTTTGAAAGGAGGACATTTTGAAAAAGAATTCGTTAATTTTTTTCCCAAAAATTTTATTTAAATAATTTTTCTTGACAAAAATTTCCAAAAAATTTTTATCTTTTTTCTAATTAAGGACCAAAAACAAAAAATCCCTTTATACGTTTTTTTTAAAAACTGGTTTTGAAATATCGGGAATTTTAAAAAAAAAACTTATAGGAGAGTAATAAATAAAAATTTAAAACTATTAAAATGCTTTAAGTGCCAGAAAAATAGCTTCAAAACGGTGCAAACACCGAGAATGAAAGCAAATTTCGATCAGTGGGTGGCGGGGTGAAGCCTGACCAATGGAAATGCAGCTTAGAACTCAGTCGTTGTAGAAATGAGAGAGAAACATTGATGATTTGAAATCAGAAAAACAGCCTTTTAAAAAGCTAATAAAAAATAAAATACATATAGAAAAACAGGAAAGAGAACGTGGAAATTTAAATTTGATCAAGAGAAACAATTTTAGAAGGAAAATTAAAGTGATTTAAAGTAAATTTAATAACTGCGAGATACCGGGGCAATTCATTTGAAGACAGCTTCTCTAACCACTAGGCCACGAGGTTTCGTGGAAAGAAGCAAAGTAAGCTTTTAACATGGGTCAGAAGAATGAAATTAAAAGAAGGATTACGAATTTTAATTGAAGAGTGGACCCGAAAGAATGTTGCTGGATCTGTTAAAATTAGGATCAGGGATTTATTTTTCAATATACAAGATCGACGGATTATTAGAGTTATCGATTTTATGAAAGAAGTTAGTTGCCAATTTTGATAAATTGTCTGATAAACATCATTTTGCTCGTGGATCTGAGGTCTTAATTCCTCATGAACCATCAAGCTTTTAATATTTGCTGGAGAATGATGCTTTCAGAAGCTTTAAACTGATTAATATGAGTACTCGAGTGCTTGAGGGTTACTATAGTTGAACCCCGATGCGAGGGTAGCGAAGAGACACTACCACGTGCTCTCCCTCATCAAATCAAATAGCGCGTGCTTACGTTACTTCCTGTTACCCATTTCCGTTCCTTTTCACGAAATCTTTCCTACAAATATCCAGCAACCGAGGGGAAAGATGTTACACATAAAAAAATTATAGTAATACGAACTTTAGAAAGGGAAACGAAAAACACGAACGTACGTGCGCCTTTGTCAGCGTCAAAAGGAAAAATGAAATATGCATTATAACACATCAAGGTCAGTATCCTTTAGAAGCAGGGGTGGGCGGACTTTATCAGGGTACGGATTGACGTAGATGTGGCCATTCTGCATTAAAACTGTATGTATACTTTTCTTAACACTTTTTTTTCGACTTTTGTATCCCTTTTTTTAAAATTTGACAGATATTTCTTTTTTTCTACAAAACAAAAACAAAACAAATTTACCAAAAGGAACAACTATGGGGCTCGGGAACCGTGATGCATAGACTCATGCAATGCAACAAGCAGGTACCGTACGTGAACCGATATGTCTGAAACAGACATATGTACTTAATGTATTCGGTGTCGTGTCCCGCGCCATTGCGGGACATGATATCAATTTTGAAATCTGATTCCGTAGAAGCGCGGGGGTGTGGGATGATGTCTCAGTAGCTAATCCCGTGCAATCGCGGGAAGAGATGATCATCAACATTTATTATCATCTTTAATAGGCGTGTGGGGAGAAATTCATTTAAAAGGCTAGCATTGCAGTGATCGCTTTTTTCCGCAACAGCGACAGAGAACGTTTTAAGCATCATCATGTTCTTCTGATGAAGATACATATCGTTTTTAATTATCAGACTGCTAACTCCGCCCTGAGATGCTAATTTTTTTATACGAGGGCTAGGCGCCAAGTTTTTGTCCATGTTTCCCAAAAATAGGCGATAATATTACAATATGGTTTTTCTTTGATATTTTTATCAATTTTTAATTAGTTGCCATAGGGATAACGTATATTAGTGTTAGTTTTTGGGGTTTTTTTCCCCCCGGGATCTCTGCTCAGCAAAAAATAATAAAATTGTTACAAAATTTTTAATGAACGCTTAAAAAAAGTGTAAAAAAATTTTTATCTGGAAGTGTAATACATTAATATTACCTTTTTTTGTTGTATTTATTTTATGTTAAAATCTTGCCACCCCCTCTCCCTTCGAAATCTAGTTTTATTATGGAAAAAAAAAAAATTAATTTATTTCCTGTTGAGAATAAATTTAAAAACGGGTGCGCTCTTTTGGGGGATGGCGTAGACAAAACAAAAGGGGTTTAAAAGGTCGCGTCCCAAAAAGCGCTTGGGCGTTCTCCATATCAAATCAATAACACCGGTGGAGTTACGTAGTCTGATCATTAGGCTGACGATATATCGTCTTCACGTTCATCGCATCATTAAGAAAACAGAGTCACATCAATCGTGTAAAGCCGATTCTTCATTCTAGCTGGCGTCGGTGCTCTACAAACATATTTCCTTTAGTATGCGCGTCTTAGGTCTTAGTAAAGACGGTTACCACAAATTGTCTTGGCGGTCTACCCGTCGATCAAGATCGACAATGTCCATCTCGGCTTAGAACGCTAGAAAGTGTGGTCCGGTTAGTAAGGTATTTTATGTATTATTTACTAAAATTATTTTTACACAGACTAAAAAAGAAGTACAGAGAGGATTGAAAATGTTTTATTATTTATCATTAAACCAAGAAATATTTCACTTATATTAAACATATCTCTATAACCTTAGGCGTAAGACCACAAATAAAACAATCTCATAAATGGGCAATATTAATTCATTCTCTACATCTTTTATTCCACTAGAAATGGGAGGTCAAACGCGTCTCTATCGAATTTCAACCTCATTAAATGGTTTCGAGAGGTTTTAAAACTCCACTTTCCGTCGTGCTACTTTTTGTATTCTTCCAGGTATCATCTGAAGGAGAACTCGCCTGCCCTTGAAGCAATAACCTTGCATTCCGTAATTAATGAAATGAACTATATAGTCACATATAAAAGACCGAGCCAGAATTAATATCATTATAAATAAACATGAGCATTAATAATAAAATGCACTTTTTTTTCTCTATATATATAGTTCACTGGTCCTTTTTTAACAAAGAGTACCCTATTATTTGTACGAATGCTATTAAATTACAATTTATTTATCCAGCTCTAAGCTCGTGTATTAAAATATAAAAAACAAAATTCGCATAGAATTTGCTTGCTTGAACACTCAAGAAAAAATATTTGATACTAAAACGTTGTACTTTTAAAAAATATGAGAATAATCAGTAGCGCACACAGGAATGTTTCAAGGAGGGAGGGAGGGTCGAAAGTTAACCATTCTGGTATCATGCTCCTTTTGATTTTGTCGATTTTCGGGAACAAAACAGAGTAGAAAACTAATTATTGAATGAATAATTAGCATTAATTAATAAAATTAATCATTAATAACAAATATTTAATTAAATTTTACGTACTATATACTTAGAATTATAATCATTCGGAAAAAATCAAGGGCTTTGGGGGTACGGACCCCAGGACTCCCCCTCCCCTTGTGTGCGCTACTGAGTATAATATAATATCCATTACACATTGCAGAAATATTTCAATGTAGATAAATTTCAAAAAAGATTAAAGTTTAAAAAGGTAATTTTCTGGACAGCAACACAGCAAATCAACTAATTTAACTACTTGTGGTAGATTGTATTTTGAAGCGGTCGTTTCTCGTCCTATCGAGAAAATATATGTCTTGAATTATATAAGTTATTTCAGACATCATGAGTTTCAATGTTACGAGTAACGGAAAATGACTAACGATGGCCGAGTAACGGCACTATATTTTCCTCTTTCAATTAAATTTGCGAATACAGTGAAATACGTTTCAAGCGAAAACGCTTAAGACGAAATATCGGTTAACACGAAATAATACAACAGTCCCGACAAATTACTATGTATTTTCATGTATTTTTTTTCTCTTAACACTAAAAAATTTCCCTTCTGAAAATGAACAAATTTCGGAAAACACCAGCCGCTCAGGTGGTTTCACATGTTTTGTAGAAAGGGAACTAACTTGACTTTGAAATACCTGGAAACAGCCTGTGATACAAGCCAATTTTGTTTATCAAAGCTACTTTCGCCCTCCTCATCCTAACAAACGCCTCACGAAAACATCTAATCTCTTATCAGTTGGCTTTGAAATTCCGTGACGAGTACATCGCAGTGTGAGTAAAAATCCGTGAGTTTGGTTCACATTATAAAAGAAGAATTTTTTGCGAGCACGGAAAGAACTCAGGGGAAAGCAAAGTGTTATTTTGCTTAAAATGAAGATGGAGCTTCTTAAGGCAGAACAAACAAACAAAAACAGAGGACGAAAACAAAAATCTGCATATTTTATCAACAATAATAATAATAATAATAAAAGAAAAGTTACGTACATGTTTGAACGGTTATTATTAAATGCATGAATATACACATATCTATTCAAGTAAAATGTATAATAAACTTAATTTTGTTGAATTAATGAGGTTTTTTGCAATATCCTTTAACACGAAAAAATATTTCAGTAGCCTCAGTTTCGTCTTAAGCGATTTTTGTTGCATACATATGTAACATAGCAGGCTTTTAGCAGGTCAGAACCAGTTTTAGCGGTAATACTCTTTCTGTTTATATAGTAATGAGTTGAGTTCATATGATAATATTGGGTAGATCTTTTGAATTCATTGATAATTATTGAATACAAGCACGTACTTAAAATGCTTTTGAAATGCACAGAACACAGCACGAATCAACGAACAATTAACAAGTTGTAGCCAGATACAATGATCAATAAGCAAATTCAAAGCCGCAAAACAGAAAGGCCTTTTTTTTTATTACAACCAAATTGTTGCTCTCAAACAGTAGTATTAATAATGACAAAACAATACTAACTAAAATTATGAATAAATCTATAGTTATTTTTGAAATAATATCTTTATAGAAAATCCACATAACATACGTTATTTTTACTACTAAGAAACTGAAAGTATCGCTATCTGTGTTAAGTAAAAGGAATAATCTGAAATTGAACAGAAATTTCAGAGAAGTGTGTAAAACTGACAAGGAATTATTTTGCAAGGGAATAAGCATTTGTATAAAAATTTAATTTATGCATTTCTACAGTATATTCACTAAAAATAACTTTTTTTACATAATTAAATAAGTATTTTTGTTCTAAGCAGTCTATTAGTTAATTAAATACATTTGTTGCCTTTTTTAAAATAGAAC